>BLKR01000994.1:202500-360127 GCA_011170035.1 Teleogryllus occipitalis
TCTGATTTTCCTTGTAATCTTCCTTCTTTGAACCCTTAATTCTTTATAGGTTTTGTTACTTTTGTTCTGAAGATATCTTCTAAAAGCTTTCTTTTTGACCATTACTATTTTATTTTTCCATTCCATGTTTTCATATCTCTCTTTTTTTTTTTGTTTACTTTTCTAATATCCAATTGCATTTTCAGATGCTGTTTTGGTGATTTATTTGAGTGTTGTCCATTTTCCTTTGTATTACTTCATTTTTTCTCTATTTCATTATAGTTCATAATTTTATTATTTATTTTTTGTTGGTATAATTCATTAATGCTTGATTCTTCTATTAAGTGAATTTTGAACCGTCTTTTATTTAATCTTTTTTATTGTAGCCCTTTTGTTTGTCTCTGCATTTCTATGCATAATAGTTTGCTTTCTACTAGATAGTGTTCACTATTTATTTCACTACCTCTATAAATTCTCATACCTTTCACTCTTATACATGGATCTTCTTTGACAATTATATAGTTTATAATAGGTTTTGTACCCATCACTTCCCAAAAGTACTTATGATTGTCTTTGTATCAAAATCAAGAGTTAGTAACAATTAGGTTGTCATATACACATAAAACCTTAGTATTTTTCCTTTGTTGTTCATTGCTTTTTCCTTTTCTGGTTCTACTCAATGGATTATTTTATTGACCACCCTAGTTATAAGGTCTCCTGCTATTATTAGCAAGTTTTATTTGTTTTATCTTTAGTATTCTCTAAATTATTTGTATTATATTTTTTTTTAATATCTGTTTTGTTTCTTTAATATCTTCTCCAGCAGTTGCATACACAACTATTGTTGTTGTTCTATGTGACTAAATTTCCAATGTACTTTTATTCTTTCAAATATCAATTCATAGTTTAATGTATAATTTCTTAGCTCCTTTTTGCGCCATTGCAACTCCTGAGTTGCCCTGCACCTATTCTTCCATTCCTGAGCATATCATATAGTGTTTCATTTCCTTGGAGCTTTTTTTTCGTTGTTTCTTCAGTTATTAATGCAATTTTTATATTCCTTTCTATTAATTCTCTCTCTAGTTCATGCCTCCAATGTTCTGTTACTAATTCATCACTTGTCCTTCATTATTGTGAGCAAAACCATAGAATGTATTATACCTCATATAAATCTTTTGCATCACTGAATAATCACTCGTTTGTATCAGTGTTCAAGTCATGCATCCTGCCCATTTTAGAATTTCACTCAATTATTTGGAACCCTTACCTGAACAGGAGCATTTACTTACTAGAAAATGATATGCAGAGCACCAAGAGTTTTATCATGCCTTGGACAATTCACATACAAAGAGAGACTTAAGATTTTTCAGTTGTCAAGACTACACAAGGAAACAAGCTCATGGCATTGAAATCTATAAGGTCCTTCACAGATTATATGACAATCCTGAGCTTCTAATCTCCTATACCTATGTGAACAACTGACATCTTCAAGACATCTCGATGAAACTGAAGATCTCAAAATTTACAATCCTCCGAAGTAAAAACTTCTCTAACAGGTCTTCTAACAGGACTGTCAAACAAAATCAGTCAGACAGTCAAACACTTCTAACAGGGCTGTCAAACATTCTAACAGCTTTCTTCTAACAGGACTCAAAGTTTGGAATGCTGTCTTGCAAGAAGCCCTACTAGCTAACTCTCTCTAAAATTTAAAAAATACACAAGACTAACTGTTCAACCAATGAATTTTTCCATTATAATTTATGAGTAACATAATCATCTATATAAAATAATTGGTAATTTATTTGTTTTCTGATATGGAACTTCATAATATATAAAAAAAATTACAAATTTGCTCCTCTTTTGGAATTTCTTTTACAAGTCAAAATGAAACTTTTGCGACATTGGAATCTGTGATTTTCTGTCTAGAAACTTATTTATATTTTGTAAAACTACAAATGATCATAGTACTTAAAAAAATTATAAAATATAAAGCTAAAAAAATTTTCTGAAACTTTTGTTTACAATCTTTGTGAAATAGTTTTCTTTAAATTCTTTACATATACAATTATTTGAGTTATTTTGTTGTATGCAATATATTTATTCTAGAGAAAAATTAAAGAAGGTCAATGAAGTAAACCATAATTTTAAAAGAGGTAGAAAGGAAAGGGTTAAGCATTCCTGTTTTAACCAAATGAACTGCAAGATGTTCCAAATTGTAATTACTTTGTCAGACAGAAACTGTTACCATTTCTTAGTCATCTATAAAATAAGTATTAAATTTAAACTGGAACAGTATTCACAAGGCAAGGATAATATCACACAAGCTTGCCTTGATTACTTTGAAGAAAACACTCAATATTTGAAGGATTTTACCAAAATAAAAGATCAAAACATTTTGCAGTAAAAAAAAGTCATTACATTAAACACACAGGACAGAATGGTGACCCATATACCGCATTATGAATGCAGAAAATTAGATTGCAAACCTATCGTCTTTTATCATTTAAATATTATAACTAGAACACTAAAGCAATGTTATTTGCTCAAAACTATTACTATTAAAGTGAATACATCACAACAATTCAACATTTAAAAACAGCATTCCATTCAACAAACATTTAAAATATATTTCTAAAGAATGATATTAATGCGCTTTCTAGCCATACTTCCATTACTTCTGCAATAGACTTCAAAAGTCAAAATTATGCAAAATATTAATATTTTCAAAAAGGATACGTTATGTGACATGAAGATCAAATACTGAAGAATTATTTCCATTACGAAAGAAATCTCTTGCTTGAATGTAAAAGAATTCAAAAAGTGTGAACTTTTGCCATTTTCAAAATTTATTAAAAAAGGTTTTAATGGAAATAGGAATTTAGCCATATTATTAGGAGAACTTTACTTTATTCAAGCAATAAAAAATAAGTAAATATAATAAAAAACTCATCTTTTTTTAAATCTCGTTTTATTTTTGGACAACATTCATTCACAATTGTGCAAAAAATACTGACATTTTTATTTTGTAAGGTTTGGTTAATTTTGAAGAACAGATTTCATTATGAAAAAACATACTTTCAACAATGTAGTTGGTGGAGAGAGGTAGAAAAAATTAACTTTTAACTTTCACAATTTTTGAAAATTCAGAGGTTTAAGTGAAAATCAGACCTGTGTTATTTTTATAAGCATATGTTGCTCTATAACATGCCTATGCAACAATTTGAACAATGCTTAATTTAGCACTGATCTCTTTTATAATTTGCTCTTAATAATGGTACACCTGATTATCAGGTTTTGGTGCCTGATATGCAGATATACACACATTACTTAGAACATTTAAGGATTAATTTTGTTGTAATACTTATGCATACTTCAGTAAATAAATAAAATTTCTGTTTCAATAGGGTTAATTGTAAAAAACAAAGACCCCCCTCTTCCTAATAACATTCAAATGGGCAGTGGTCGATCTCCTTGGCTTTTATTTATAAAAGTAGATCTCATATGAGAAGGTTGCCCAGGCCGGCTCTATATGAGCAAAAATTTTAAAAACTTGTTATTTACATTATTTTTTTTACATTTCACTACCTGTTCTTTGTTACCTTTGAACAGTCAATCATCTATAAAAATCGATTTCTGTTTTTTTGTTTGTATTATAAGCGCTGCCGTACCGTTCATTGCCATAAAACTATGTCAACTTATTGCTTGCTCTTGCGCGAAGAATATAGGCATAGCACAATGGAAATGTGCGTATATCTGTCGCACATAGACGCGCGTTGATGATTTTATGCTTTTATGGTGACTCAACGCCTCTGAACACAAGCTCTAAGCAATCCGTCGCACCCTCAAGTATTCAGCGCATCTTCGCTGCATTTTCTGCCCATGCGATTGTGAAATATCGGCCGGAATTATTACTTGAACGTTATCTCGGACAAATAAATCAAATTTCTCCAAGACAGTGTCATATCGAATTTATGCCCAAACTTGAGCGAGAACGTTTTAACAAGAGGATACTTGACAACCATGTCCAAACCAGGACATAGAACAAACCCATACTCGCGAAACAGTTTTTCATCTTATAAAATGTTTGCAGAGCGTAGCGTACAATGTGATTGATGACACTGATTAGTTATTCCGGGCGTGTCATCTGCTAAGGTCATTAGTTTCGTAAGTGTAGTGCAGTTTTATCGCGGAAAGTGGTGATCGTCCCCACGCTGGATGGCGAGATCCAGCGCCTACCTACGTCGGCTTGCGAGGCATTCACAACCAGGTATCTCCCACAAGCAGGGCACCGTCCCCGTCGGGTGCCGAACTGGGGGCCACCCGGGCCAAGGCCCGAGGGGCTCGGGGCGCCCAATCCATGTGTGATAGTGTCTCCCCTCAAATGTGATAGTGTTGTGCGTGAGTGTATGTGTAGGTAAGGGGCGAGGAAAGGACAAGGAAGAGGAAGGAAAGGCACGGTCCGTGGCCCCGTTTGTTAGTATACTACTCCGGCGATCGCCTCGTTTCGATTGGAGAAACCACGGAAAACTACCGAACAGAGCAGCCAGTCGCTAGAATTTTCCTCCAGACAGCGGCTGAATTCGACCTAGCTGTCTAGCTAGTGTCGAAAATCCTGCCACCGTCGGGACTCGCACCCAGGACATCCCGGTCCGAGACAATGCATTTCTCTCCATCTTCAGCTGTCAGCTGACGGACGCAGTGTGGTAAGAGAAATCGGGAAAGCAATAATGGTAACACGTAAAACGCAATTATGGTTTTCAGAATTGTAAATATTAACGTAACACTAACTGCATAAATAGCAAGTTAACAGGATTAGTTTCATAGGAAATAGGTAGATTTATTAAAATAAAATTATACGCATTGCTATTTTCGGTCCCTATTTTGTATCAACATTTTTATTAGCATTAAATCTACCACGTTACCAATTAAAAATCTCTAATTTAGTTTCTATATTCCCGGTCTCAACCTTATGTTAGTATATGTGGTTGACGGTAGATGCACTATCCCCTGGAATTATTTTCATCAAAGTTCTGGTAACGTCCATGTTTGGCATTGACTGTCTAGTCGGGCAAGTTAGTGACTTGGCGATCGGTAGTTAGTACAAATGTTAATACAAAATTTTGAAAATTGTGCATTGGAAATAATATACATTTTTTATTTGATAGTATTTAAGTGACAAAGGGCATGTATCAATCATCGGATTATTTAACAATCAAAACTTCTTTCACGTCTTGGCAACAATCAAATCTCGCTCACATCTTGGCTATCCGGCATCGAACACACCATAAAGTGGGGTTACTTTGTAACAGATTTTGCATCTTTTTACACTGGCCTGTCAATTTTTAAGGTCAAAAGACTTATTGTAAAATGTAGGTCAGTTCGTTTTCTACACTGATTTATTGTAAACATCCGAATCCTTAATAACTGCAGAGAAATTCTGGTTAAAAGTCACAAATTTGTCCATGGTTTGTGGAGCTAAGTTTTCATTCTTTAAATGAACAGGAAAAATTAGTGGCATAAGTTAACATACATAACGTTTATTTTCCGTGTACAATTTGGTTCTGCCATATAGGAATCATTTTTCAAGAACAAAATCGTTGGGTTGCACTTTTGCAAAGTCTCAAGTTTACATTTTGGCAGGGACACAGAGACCTCGGTTCCAATTTGCTCCAGAGGGCTAATAGCGTACAAGACTTTGGTCGTAAGAGTATAATGTTTCTCCTGGGAATGGACTTTTGCGGTGCATTATCGTGGGCTCCATTACGCTCACTATGAATCCGTCGGGTTTTATATCAATCTCTTTCCAGTAGAAAAGCTTGCCTCGAAGTTCACCACCACAAAATCGTTCACTTTCAAAGCATCTAAACCCTAATATTTGGAGTTATTGCAAGTATGTAGGAGTCTCAATGTGGATGGAGCAGCACGTGCCTTTGATCCGTTCGAATGCTCGTCGACCGACTTCATACGAATTGCGAAGAGAAAATTCGTCACTGTTGATTTCCGTCTCTTCGTCTGTCTTCTCTTCACGGGGATACTTCTAAGGGACGAACATGGAAGCTTCTTAAGGATGGACTTGCTGGAGAATGTCTTTCTTATGTTATGTTCACATATCCTCACATAGACGTTTCACAATGTTCAAACTTTTCATCATTAAAGACAACACATTAATAATTAAGATTAATCACCTGTAATACCTGATTTATGAGTTTCTTCGTTTCAGCAGACAAAGTTGTCTAAGTTTACATGAACTGCGTGGGAGGTTTTAACAAGATCACTTCTTGCGTACACAGTGGCTGGACAACAGGTTCAGGTGACAGTCCTTTGGTGGCTTGAGATTTCAGGAAAGCCATAGAGATGATAGTTTGCTTTCCCGGGCATATGGATGCGACGCCAGATTCGAAATACAAAATATTCACCATGTGTCACAAAGTAACACACACACACTTAGGTTCCGTATCTCCTCGTTCTGAATGTTCCTTGTTCTGTATCTCCTTGCTTGCGCAGAGCTATGCATGTTGCACCATGAATGCAACAATAGCGTAACTTTCTTGATGCAAGATATCTCTACAAAGTTTTTATGATACTAGCAAAGTAGTCCGAAATACTCAAATTAGTTTGTGAATATGTTACAAAAAATCATAATTTGGCTTCTTTACAAGTTTGAACAAATAGTATATCATATAGTAATAGCGTACACGTAGTAATCACATTAAAATTATTTAAAAACTGGACAGTATTTTGAGAAATTCATTACTAGTATTTTTCTAGAAGTTAATGGTGTAAGATTCGTACTGTCGATCGCAGATCGTCACAAATTCAGTTAACAAGCTGATGATATGAAAACAAAGATGTAAAGTTCCACAACTCGTAGAATTTCATTATACTACCGTATTAGTACATCCCTTCATTATTGCCACAAAAATTGGAGTTAAGTTCGTTCCGCCTCTCCCTTAATCTGTAAAGTTGGTCTCCTTGGATTGTTTCTAGTTCCCCAATATCAATAAATGTCAGCCAGAGAGATATTCAAATGTGATAATTGCGGAAACGTCTATTTTACAGGTTTAGACACCTCTTATAGAGAAAAAAGATCAGCAAACTGGAGTATCCTTAACCAACGCACATAACCGTTGAAAGAGACTACGTGGAAAAATAAAATACTTTTTCCTCGAAAAATTACGTAGAATTAATTTTAATGACTTTTCAAACAACCCTCATAACTAAAAATTTAGTATAGTTTTTAGAGGCACCAGACTTTCCTTACCTTGCATTCTCGAATGTAGCTGATGGAGAACTTCCAATAGCTCCAAACGCCACGCCAACGGCAAGTCCCTCTAAAAAAACAAACGTAAATTAGATACTTTTCGTAAAATTACTTTGTTCTGTCGACATACCTCAACCAAAAAGGGAGAAATGCCGTTCATAATGGCCGGCATCTGTTAAAGATTTTAACGACCGCCGAACATCAAGAATAATCGAGACCAACGAATTGCAGCAAAACAACGTATGAGTACTAAGACGATTGCAAAAAATCTATTTCCCAACTTTCTTTGTCGGGAACTCCTACAAACTTGTGAATTGGTGTAACTAGCGGTGCTACAACAGCACATACTATCTAGCACTATTGAAAATAGTTACGTAATATTGAAATATTGCAATTTCTGAACTTCTAATATTCAGCTATAACCTGCTACATTCAGCTATAACCTGGAAAAGTCAAAATCAACAAATTCAAACGAAGCAACTCTGGTACATAACTACATTTATTTCGATTGTCCGGAACAGTAGTAATTTCTTACTTTTATAAATGAAATAAACATGAATAAAATTAACTGTTGCAGTACCTCCAGCACATAATACTGAAAAGCAAAAGTAATTTCACAAAAGCCTGCCTTGATTACACTGAAGTGAGCTTACAGTTTTTTTTTAATATCATAATCAGCGATCAAAACTTATTAAAGTGAAGAAGTGTGTCTGTTAGTTTTTTAAGTTAAATGTATTACCTTCCTTCAATCTATTTCATTTCATGAGAATGTTATCTAAATCAATCAATACAACACTCGATTTTCGAAAATTCAGGGTCCAAAGAAAATGACACTGTGCCATTCTTTCAAGCGCTCCTCCTTTTATACACGAAAAAATTAAATACATTTTGAGCGATTTTTGAGAAAATGTTTATAAATTGCATTAATTTCACAGATGGCACGAAAACTACCCGTTTAAAAAATGTACGTGACCGTTTTTAGATATGTTTTCTTACAACAGATTTGTTTGCAACAAAATCTCTATCTTCAATTTTGTAATTTTGAAATGTTAATTTTTTTTAAATTTTCTAAAATACAGAGTTCGCCGGAAATACGACTAGGACTATTTTTACCGTCCTTTGACACATACGAGAAGAAAATTTAAAGACAAAAATTGGGCCAGTTTTGGAGAAAAAAAGGTTTAAAAATTGTCTATCTTTCACGCAATATTACGCGAAACTACTCAAATTTTCGAAACATTTTACATGAACTTATTTCAAGACCTGACTTTAAAGAACGGATTTCATTTAGGAAAAAAACTATCTTCAATATTGTCGTTGTAGGAAGAGGGCGAAAAATATTATCAAAAAGTCAGGGATTTTGATGAAAATTAAACCTTCAACATTATTTAAGCGTCTTTTACGCTATCCGAGGACAAAGTTTAATACACATTTTGAGCCTTTTTGAGAAAATTTTGAATGTTTTTATAATTTAATAGTATAATGCACTGACAAAACTCAAAATATTCGTTTAAAACTCAGAGGGCCTCGAATTCATTTATATCTATCAAGGAATATAAATTTTGGAGGAAATACGTAGCGTTGACCAGAGACAGAAACAGACGTTTTGCTGTCAATCGTGTTTTCGGTATCAAGGACCCATTAAAGATGGATCCTGACTACACAAGTGTCAGACGAAGTAATTTACTACGTATAGGAACAAGATTTATCCAATTGTTTGTTACCAAGACCCAGCAATAAGAGTTTTTCTGTCGAAAACTCGGCGTTTTCCGTCACACGATTAAAATACTTTTTTCCTGGGAAGCAATGGCGAGGAAGTATCAAATGAATTTTCACAATCGAATTTAACCATTGGAGCCGTCTGTTTATTATACAAGCTGAGAAATTGAAAATTGAGGACATTCTCTACAAAACTATACAAATGGTTCTAAAACAGCACATACTTTCTTGCATTATATGTAACGGCAGTACAATATTATAATAGTTCGTGAACGTGCAAAAGTGTTTCCATTGAGCAAAAAATGTTCTGCACACTGCGATTCGAACTCAGGTTCTTCAAGCCCACATGTCATTCATGTTACCCTATAACATGACCCTTAAGCTAAACTCAACCTTCCGAACACAAAAAACAAAACTGCTTGTATTTTCAAAAATTCAGGGAATACGGTACATTGTTTCAAGATCTTTCCTTAAATGACATATTTCATTAAGAATAAATATAAATATTGCAGTATTGCACTGTCAATTTTTTGCAAATTTCGAAATGCAAAGTTTTCGCCGAAAGTAGGAATAGCACTACCGTTGTTATCGCTTGTTACATAATTCATCAAAATTAAGACATTCCACAATTATTATACAAGTATTTTGCTCTTTTGGGAAAAATTAAGGAACAATAATATTAGTGCCGTTTTCGAGAAAAAATGTTTTGTATATTCCCTTTATTTCAAGCAAATCTATTCGTATTTTTAAAAAATGTTCATGGCCTTATTGAGATATCTTTTTATAGCATAGTTTAATAAACAAAAAACTATCATCAAATTTGCAGTTTTGTATTCTTTTTTCTTTGCATTTACCAAAAATGCATAGGTCACCGAAAATGGGACCTGCACCACTACACCATTTTTACTTTCCCGCACTTACTAACGTAAGAAGAGAAAAATATTGTAATCGTGCGCAGAAAACGGCGAATTTTCGACACAAAAACGTATTGCCGAGTCCTGGTAACGAAAAAGTGAATAAATCCTTTTGCTAAATATAGAAAAAAATCCTCTAACGCGCGATGAAGCCAGAATCCATATTTTGTGCGTCCTTAATACCGAAAAATTGATTGCCGGTAAAACGTATCTGCCTTACTGTGTCTGTCTCACTGTTTCTGTCTCACTGAGTCTGTCTCACTGAGTCTGTCTCACTGTGTCTGTCTCACTGTGTCTGTCTGACTGTGTCTGTCTGACTGTGTCTGTCTGACTGTGTCTGTCTGACTGTGTCTGTCTGACTGTTTTCTGTCTCACTGTTTCTGTCTCACTGTTTCTGTCTCACTGTTTCTGTCTCACTGTTTCTGTCTCACTGTTTCCTCACTGTTTCTGTCTCACTGAGCCCGTCTCACTGTGTCTGTCTCACTGTGTTCTGTCTTTGACTGTGTCTGTCTGACTGTGTCTGTCTGACTGTGTCTGTCTGACTGTGTCTGTCTGACTGTGTCTGTCTGACTGTGTCTGTCTGACTGTGTCTGTCTGACTGTGTCTGTCTGACTGTCTGACTCTGTGTCTGACTGTGTCAGTCTGACTGTGTCTGTCTGACTGTGCTCCGTCTTGATCAGTCTGTCTGACTGTGTCTGTTCTGATTGTGTCTGTCTGACTGTGCCAGCTCCGACCGTGTCTGTTCGACTGGTGTTCGTGACTGTGTCAGTCTGACGTTCGTCTGACCGTGTCTGACTGTGCTGTCTGACTGTGTTCGTTCGTCTGACTGTGTCTGTCTGACTGTGTCTGTTCGACTGTGTCTGTCTGATCTGTCTGTGTCTGTTCGACTGTGTCTGTCTGACTGTGTCTGTCAGCTCACTGACTGTGTCTGACTGTGTCTCGGGGTCTGACTGTGTCTGTCTGACTGTGTCTGTCTGACTGTGTCTGTGTCTGTCTGACTGTGTCTGTCTGACTGTGTCTGTCTGACTGTGTCTGACTGTGTCTGTCTGACTGTGTCTGTCTGACTGTGTGTTCGTCTGACTGTGTCTGTCTGACTGTGTCTGTTCGACTCGTGTCTGTCTGACTGTGTCTGTCTGACTGTGTCTGACGTGTCCGGACTGATCAAAGTTCGTCTGACTGTGTCTGTCTGACTGTGTCTGTCTGACCGTGCTCGCCCTGACTGTGTCTGTCTGACTGTGTCTGTCTGACTGTGTCTGTCTGTCTGTCTGACTGTCTGTCTGACTGTGTCTTTGTCTGACTGTGTCTGTCTGACTGTGTCTGTCTGACTGTGTTCCGTCTGACTGTACCGTCTGACTCGTGTCTGACTGTGTCTGTCTGACTGTGTCTGTCTGACTGTGTCTGTCTGACTGTGTTCGTCTGTGTTGACTTTGTGTCTGTGACTGTGTCTGTCTGACTGTGTCTGTCTGACTGTGTCTCTGTCTGACTGTGCCCGTCTGACTGTGTCTGTCTGACTGTGTCTGTCTGACTGTGTCTGTCTGACTGTGTCTGTCTCGACTCATGTGTTCGGTCTGACTGTGTCTGTCTGACTGTGTCTGTCTGACTGTGTCTGTCTACTCAGCCCGTGACTCTGTATGACTGTGTCTGTATGACTGTGTCTGTATGACCGTGTCTGTATGACTGTGTCTGTATGACTGGGTGTCTGTCTGACTGTCTGTCTGACTGTGTCTGTCTGACTGTGTCTGTCTGACTGTGTCTGACTGTGTCTGTCTGACTGACTGTGTGTGTCTGACTGTGTCTGTCTGTGTGTGTCTGTCTGTGTGTGTCTGTGTCTTTCAGTCTGTATCTTTCTGTGTCTGTCCTACTACAACTTGCCTGTGCCTACCCACTAAAACCTCCTCCGTTCTTCCGATTCCCTTCCAGCGGAACCGTCGTCAAGCATTGCATCACGAGAAGGGCAGACCTGCTTATCGCTCTATGCCAACTGATGTCACGGGATACTCCTTCGAAAGTTCTGCTACCCGAAGCTTCTTTAAAGCTTTTGCGGCGTAGGTGGCTATCGCACTCCAATTCTCTTGGGGTACCAGCATCCTAGTGACGATTGTATCAGGAGTCACTACTTGCAGGACGAGTCTGTGGAGCACTTCCCTCTCCTCAACGAAGCGTGGACAGTGAAAGAACACGTACTCCATATCTTCAACCCATGGATCACAGGTTGGGCATGAGGAGTGATCGTCGGAATCGCATGAGGAGTCGTTATGACAAGAATAAGACGAAATGTCCATCTACCAGTGGACGATACAATCCATCGCCGTTGCCACTGACCCATTGTCGCCTTTCTTTCTTTCTTCATGATGACGCTTACGTCTGTACAGACTGGCCCTTTCTTGTGTCATGAGATCTATAGGCGGCATGTCGGCTATCACACATACAACGTCATGCAAAACCGCGCGAAACGCCCGGGCCACCCTCAAGGCGGACCTTCTGTACACTGGCTTCAAAATGCAGTCATACGGCTGGATCTCAAAGGCAACAGCCCAAATGGGAACTGCGTAGAGGAGCATAGAGTTCACTGCGCTAGACACTAGCCTTCGGCTACTTTCCCTTGGACCCCCAACGTTAAGCATAACGTTGGGGCATGTGTGCGGCATATGTGATGCCATTTTTGCGAAATGATAACCTGTCAAATGAAGCGCGGGAATTCCGAATATACACATTCAATTTTCCAAAATACAGGGAGTGCGCCGAAAATGGGGCCAGCACTTTCTTACCGTTTCACTTTCCACCAGGGCCACTTTTTTTTACCGTTTCTTGCTACACACGAGGGAAAAAATTGAAGCCGTTTTTGAAGAAATAATTGTTTAAAATTTAAAATTTGCTTGTTTCAGCCAAATTCACGCAAAAAATTTCCGATTTTCGAAAAATTGAACATCTATTTCTGATGAACACATTTCATTAAGGAAAATAATTTTATCTTCAGAATTTTTGTAGGAAGACGCCAAAAACTGAGCTTTTGCTATTTTCGAAAAATCATGGTTTTCAATAAAAAATGAAATCTGCATCGTTCTTTTAAACGTTATTTACGCTATCCGAAGACGAAGTCAAAGAAAAAATTTAATTTAAAAATTTGGACCTATATTTTTGAAAATGTCCCTGGGGCTTCATGTAAAGTACCCCCAAAAAATTACAATATCGGTGTCAAATTCAAGGGGACGTGCCATCAACCAGATAGATTGGGGAATTACAATTTTGGCGAAAATCCTACTCACGAGTTAGCCACTACCGTCGTTTACACACAGACACACGTCCATCGACTTTACGGTATCAAGGATCCACAAAATATGAATTCTAACTGCACAATGTGTTACAGTAAGTAATTTAATATAAATAGTGACAAAATTCATCCACTTTTTATTACCAGGGCCCGGCAATAAGAGTTGTTCTGTCGAAAATTTTGCCATTTTTTCCCGCGGTATTACAATAATATCTCCATAATGCTCAAGCAGTAGCGAGTGAGTAAAATGCTTTCGCCAATATTCGTAATTAGCTATGTGAATTGTTTGCAATTTTCGACAAAACAGAGTAGCTCAAAATGAGATCCGTGGCATTTTTAGCGTCCTTCCATCTATCGGAGGAAAACATTTAAAGAAAAGTTTGGAGCAGCTTTTAGAATGCGGTTTTTATATTAATTCCATTAACTTAAAGCTGAAATTACGACAAAATTGTTATATTTTTTAATAAAATTTACATGATCATATTTAAAGATTTTTTCAAATAGATTTAATTACGGAAATAATATATTATAAATGTTGTACTTTTGCAATACTCATTTCTTGCCATTTTCAAACATGCTATGTTCACCGCAAATGAAACTAGCATAATTTTTACGTCTAATGCTCTGTACACGCGGAAGATAAATCATTTGGAGCCTTTTCCAGAAAATAATTGTTTAAAAATTGCTTATATTTCACGCAATACTGCAGTAGCAGGAAGACGCCCACAATATTTTGAAATTTTGCAATTATCGAAATTTCAGTGATTTCAACGATAATGCGGCATCGGTGGTATGACGTTCCGGGCTGTTATACTCATGTTTGCGGCTTCAAACCCAA
Organism: Teleogryllus occipitalis; assembly: GCA_011170035.1. Classification (NCBI taxonomy): domain Eukaryota; kingdom Metazoa; phylum Arthropoda; class Insecta; order Orthoptera; family Gryllidae; genus Teleogryllus; species Teleogryllus occipitalis. Next base: position 216,483 of record BLKR01000994.1, read on the forward strand.
TAGGCGTGGATTTTAAGCGCAAAAAAATCATTCGAACGCCTTCCTTCGGAGGGCAAGTAAAGGTGGCTGACACATGTTGTAAATTTACTGCATGTACAAAATATTGAAGCCTAAAAGAAGCCTCTGAACTAAATTTAAGTCGCCTCTTTCGTCGCCCGAGTGATATCTTCTTTTTCCGCTAAATAGTGAAAGGGGCGTAGCGAAATCTGCATGGTCAGATGGAAGGGCCGGCCTGATCTTTGATCTCGCACCGTAAAATAAGGCATCATTGAACTGTATGCCGCCTGCACCATTTTAAGCGCCTTTTGCGCTATCTGGGGAAAAAGTTTAATGAAAACATTTGGAACCGTTTTTGAGAAAATCTTGAAGATGCCAAGGCTTCATATAAAATACCCCCAAAAATCAAAACATACGTTTGAAACACTTAGGACTCCAGTTCGTCCACATCGATCGAGGAATATTAATTTTTGGCAAAATCAGAACGGTTTACGCGTTAACACTTAAACCGCCGACGTACCATTTTTATCCCATTCCATTTTTCATTTGCTTATATCAATTAGACATTTTATTGGAGAACAATGTGCGTCACCGGCTTCTACTCATTTTACAGATGTAATGTCTAGAAAAACTCTCAACACAAAGCGATTTTTAATGTCGTAGAAAAATCATATTCTACCAAGAACCGCCAAGGTGCCATTTTGTCCCATTGTGAATATGCCGCTTCTTTCGTCCATCTGGATAATCAGTGTGGAAATTCTCGTCTCTATCGGTTCTGAATGATTCCTTCACTCCACTCTATTGATAATGCAGCATTGATAATTGCATATTTGGTGTCAATAATTTTATGTTGATTTCCTTTTCTTGTATGTCGTAATTGTATCCGACAACCACCACTTTTCCGTTTCTTGGTATTAGCATCTTACAAAACCGACCGCTCGAACCCCGCTGTCATTCCTTTTAGCGAACCGCTGCAAGTATGTTGTTGTAATAAGAATATATCGGGTCTCTATTACGAAAGAAAAGAGAAGATTCGAAAGGGCCAGTAGAAAGTGGGGCTGACTGGGGAGCTGCCGAAGAGACTTCTAGTGATGAGTCGTATCTATGTGAAGAAAGAATGGAAGGAGAGGAATCGCATGTGACTATTCCCACTTCTGCTTGTAAATACAAGGATAGTAAATATCTTCAATCTCTTCAAGCTAGAGAGTGTACTTAGATTATCAAAGCTCTCATGAAATTCTGAAAAACGTAAGTATTACCGTTTTCATTTTTCCTCTTTGTCTTTCCATTCCGAAAGTCTCTCTGCGGCTTAGAAACCAGGCGGGGTCGCATTGGGTGACAGTAGCGGTCAGCGACAAGGAAAAGTCAACAAGAAAATACCTTCGCAGCATCACACTGGAAAACAGAAGTATGGTGTCACAAATATTCCATTTTTGGTTGCGGGAACAGACGTGGAAGCACCCGACAATACCAAGTGGACTGTTCCTGGTGCAGGTGGGACCTCAGAAGGTAGTCATCTGCAAAATTGTGTTCGAGAGAATATGGGAGAATTTCGGCTAGAAAGTTTGGATGGCCATGGATAAGGAATCCAAGTACATTATAAAAGCCTTCCTATATCTTGGAAAAGATGATCCACGGCCAGGAAATGAAAGTCTCGCGAATCACATGTTTATGAAACCCGTTCATCCTTACATAAAAAAGGCGAGAATGTCCCATGCGAGAACTCTTTTACGTCTTTATCACTTGCTAAGCAACTAAAATACACGTCGAACAGTACCGTCGGAACAGAAAACAAAATTAGAAGGGAAGTGCCTACAGTTCTAAAGAATTCGAAACAGACACTTTATACGGCAGTTCTGAAGAAAGTAGAAATCAGTCTAAAAATACACCAAGCAAACCTGCAAAGATTGTACAGATTTTGAGCTACATGCATTCCGATGTGCAAGTTGGCAATGGCGAAAAGAACAAGCCTGATTGTATGACATTCTATAATGAGCCAAAGTTCGGTCGAACAAATGGCTAGAAAATTATCAGTCAAGGCTGTGTCCGAAAGATTGCCTCTCTATACATTTTACATCGTATTGGGCATGGCTTCACGTGACTGGTAAGAAAATTTCTCGTCGTAATTTTCTGTTGCTGCGTGGGATGAAAATTACTTATGATTTCACAAAGGAGACAAATTTTTCTTCCCATAGATCTTCCGGATTCTAAACGACGGCGATGTCAATTACATAAAAACTGCAGGAAAGAAACTGCCAAACTGAATACAAGAAAACAATTTGTAAAAAAAGGTACAAGTGTGGTCACCTATGTGTTTGTGATTCTAACAATGAATAGCATGAGTAATTATTCAAAACAACAATTAGATTGCATATGAAATACTTGTGGATCTTGTACTCTCGTATCATCAACCGAGCACAACCAGCATGGTGTGAAAGTTTATAAGCATATTAAATTGTTTAAATAAAATTGATAAAATTCTTTATATTTTTAAGTGCAATATCTTGCATTGTTTAATTTTTAACGCTAGAAATTAATGTTCATTTATTTCCCTATAGTCTGACCTATATAAACACCGCAGTGCACAAGAAACTTCATGGGTCATTTTTGTCTCATGGCGGTTTTAGGTAGTTTATGACATTCGGCGGCTCTACTAGTGTTAACGCCGACCACGGACGGACAGTCTTTTGCTATCAATTTTTCGGTATAAAGAAACCAGACAACATGGATTCTGACGACACAACGCGTTAGAGGAAGTTATTTACATTTACGACCACGTTATATCCACTTTTTCGATACCAGGTCTCCAGTTTTCTGTCGATTTGATTCGCGAAAAATTGTCGATTTCAGCCACAGAAATACAACACACTCTTTACTGCGTAAGTCGTAAGGCGAGAAAGTAAAATATACACGTACCTAGAACAAACCATTTTCGTTTTACTGCGAAAAACATTGTTTTGGAAAAATTGCATTTCTTTAAAATCATTAAAACTACTGTGGCGAGTCTCAACATTATTCGATCGAACTGATACTTCCAGAATATCATTTTTAAACTGGCAATTTTTAGGGGTTCCCGTCAAAAAAAATTGGAAGTCGATTTCTGGTAACCACCCTAGTGAGAAAATCAAAATTTTTATGATTTATGATTTTTGTCTTATATCATGGTGGTATTTTGAAAAGTAACAACACTGCCGATTATAGAAATGACGGACTTGGTTGATTGCTCTATATTGGCCTCGTGACGTTAACATACCTTTTATTTTACACATGACGATAAATAAATTAAGCACCAATCTGAGTATTTTAAAATTAAATTTCTTACAAGTAAGCAATCAAAATACTATTATCAGAGGCATACCCAGAATTTTTCTGTGTGTGTGTTTGTGGTAGGGGGTGCTACAGGTATAGTGTCCAGCCGGCTTGATGTTTTCTTTCTAAAGAATTTGTTCTGTGTGCTGAATATAAAATGTATTTGAATTTGTTCACTTAGAGTTAATATTTTTAATGTTAAACATCGATGCATTGAATAACTTTCGTTAGTACTGAAAATAAAATCTATATTTTTAGTATATACTAGCTAACCCGGCGAACTCTGTTCCGCCTTAACAGCCGGTCCCATCTTTTTCTCGCGTCGCACTCACTGTGAGAAACTGTACTATCCTTGTTGCACTGCGTACGTGCAAAAACGTGCGTTTTCACACAGGAACGCTGTCGAACGGGATAAACAGTATCCTATGTCCGTCTCCTGGCTCTGAACTTCCTGCTCACCAAATCGGTACAGCCGTTCTTGAGTTATAAATAGTGTAACTAACACGACTTTTATATAGATATAACGGCGAACGAAAGGCGGCTATCATTATCGCCTTCTGTTATCAGTGCGGCGTTACAACAATGGGTTACAACAGGCAACAATGACCGCTAACATGCGAAATCACGCGAAAACGTGCGTTCTCACACAGAAACGCTGTCGAACAGGATAAACAGTATCCTATGTCCGTCTCCTGGCTCTAAGCTTCCTGCTCACCAATTTTCAGCCAAATCGGTACAGACGTTCTTGAGTTATAAATAGTGTAACTAACACCACTTTCTTTTATATATATACTAGCTGACCCGGCGAACTGTTCCGCCTTAACAGTCGGTCCCATCTTTTTCTCGCGTCGCACTCACTGTGAGAAACTGTACTATCCTTGATACGCTCGTGATAATAAAGCAATTGCAGATTTGTGTTTTTCTCTCAAACAAAGAATAATTTAAAAAAACGCTCTGATATTAAATAAATAATTAAAAAATCTATTACGTAGCAGAGCGTTTTTTTGGAATTGATTTTTGTTTAAGAGAGAAATACAAAGCTTTAATCATAGGGACCGGCTGTTAAAGGCAATAAATAAGCAGATTTCGGAATTTATTAAGTTAAATTGTTTATTAGAAAATACAAATAAAAAAATTAAGTAGATTAATCATTCATTATTGTTCCTGTATTTTGGTGCATAGGTTGCACCCTTCAGTTAAGTACCTTCACGCGAAAACATGCGAAATCAGGCGAAAACGTGCGTTCTCACGCAGGAACGCTGTCGAACGGGATAAACAGTAGCCTATGTCCGTCTCCTGGCTCTAAGCTTCCTGCTCACCAATTTTCAGCCAAATAAGTACAGCCGTTCTTGAGTTATAAATAGTGTAACTAACACGACTTTCTTTTATATATATTGAGACGAGCTCTGATATGCGCCCCAGCGAGGAAGCAGAACCCCAGGCAAAAACGCCCAAGATAAATCGCGGGTGTTTACCACTTCGAATGTGGCGCGTTGGTGCGTCATCGTCTGACGTCAGCCGCGGCTGAAGTCGGACGTAACGAGTGGTCGCCAATGATTTCTCGGGGCGATAAGCGCTGGAAAATTAAATCCTGCGATTGGCCCGTTGATAGAAAAACGAGGGAACAGCCTCCGAGGGGGGGGAAGGGGTTCCCGGGAAACCGGACAGTCGGAGAAAGGCCGCCGGAGAGTTTGATAGAAATCGCAGAACATTCTGAAACAAACCGCCGAACAGTCTGATAGAGATCGCCGAAGGGTCGAGTATACGATCATTACGTCGCAACTACGCCGCATCGCCAAAGCGGAAGGCTGAGGCGACATTCCTGGTGCAACACAGCCGAAGAAGCAAGTTTGTTGGGAACGGAAGACGGGCGTAGAGGCACGGCCGTTCTACGGGACGACCGGAGAAAATTGTACTACTTCACGGGCGAACGGAGGCAGCATCAAGCGAGCCAGGGAGCAGCGCGGACCGGCGAGCGTATAGCGCAGCGAGCTGGGCGAGGCCGAGCGTCACCGCGGCGCGAGCAGCCGTTCGCAGCGATAAGCAGCTGAGGTCGGTCACTGCGTTGGCCGAGGTCCAGGTTGCGTGTTCCCCAATCGCCGAAGCGTGAGTACCCGTGCGACATTCAGACCGCGAGGTCGTAATATTTCCAAAGGTGTGATTAAAAAGGTATAACTAGGAAGTATTCTTGCCGAACGCCTAACAAGGGAATTCAGTTCGATCCAACATAATGGAACGAACAGACTGAAAGAACATTTTAGTGCCAAGATCAGTAGGTTTGCATAAACAATTAAATTGCCCGAGTATTGTAATTAGCGGGCAAGATATGATTTTTGAGTATTTAAGGTAGGGAGGTTATCGTTTATTTGCACAAGATGGAGCAAGAACGTTAATCCAGACTTAGGATTATAATTATAATAGAAATAGGATTGCAATTTGTTTATTATAATCTAGTGTGTAAGTGTATGTGCCTCTGGAAAAAGTTTAAGAATACATACCTAATTTTACCAGAGCCATCCAAGTGTTTCATTAGAATTCGATCCGCCCTGTATTCTATCCATTGCAAGCTACCCCTTATTTGCCTCTCACAGGCAAGGCGAACGAACAACCTGACAGGCCTGGCGTCGGAGCGACAGTAGGCTGCCGCACGGCGCTGGTAACGCCCGAGCGGTGCTTCACACCCTCAGGGCTAACGACCCCTGATCAAAGACCAGGTTGCATTGTGTGCGGCGCGCCGGAGGCCAGTCCACAGTCCACGGCGTGTGTGTTCCGTCACAATATATATATATATATATATATATATATATATATATATATATATATATATATATATATAGATTATTGGGCACAGGAAGGGGCTGAAGACCCATGAGAAGGGATGGCAAAAAAACATCGATATTTCCTCCCAGAAACATTGATATATTAACATCGATATTTTGCTTTAGATGTTTTCTTCACAATGATATTTTGTTCCAAACCTATCGGTTTTTTAATTTTGATTTTTTATTAAAGGGTTTTAAGCACGTTGTAGAGTAGCAGCAATTCATAGCAATATAATTGTTTTGCGTCATTCACTTTTATGACGCTGCACATTTCGCCTGCAATCTGAGGAAGTTTGGGAGCTGCTTGTGTTATGTATGTTATCACTGCGCGTGTCATTGCCTGAATCGACAGTAGTGTTAGAAATAGCCGTCAGACATTTTGACAAGTCGTGAACCATACTCACTCCATCCTGGGAAGTCTCACAGTAACATGTAATGTGTGACCAACCATTGCTATCCAAAATGGCACGTCTTTCACCAAAATATGTGTTTTATATGTGCTGGTAAACTTATATTTGTTCAACATTTATCACCAAATTAGTTGAGTTTTTAATTTTATTTAGTAGTTTTTATAGCGCTATAAGAGAGATGAAGTGCTTGAGTTTACCTGGCATTACTGTCTTTCTCATATTTTCGTTAGTCCACTGCCGGGCGCGAGCGGTACACACGATTCAGGCAGAAGAGCTTCGATTCATGTGAAATTTAACTGCTAATTCCAGTTGTCGGGTAGGTAGGTCAAGAATTTATATTTGGTAGCGTTTGTTATTATGACTGGTTGGAAGACATTTCACAGCCTTAAAATAAAAGAGTTCTAACGACACATTTTTGAAAAAATTAGTTATCAACTTGGTTGGATATGTAAAAAGTATTTCTACTGGCTGCATGAATCTGAGATATCAATTTCGCTTTATCTTCGACAATTTCGTTTATCTTCATTACACAAATTATAGGATAGAATTTAAAATATACGCAATCATCAATGAGTTTATTATTCATACAATGCTTTATGTTTTTTAAAGAAATTTTTATGGTAAATGTAGAATATTGATTAGAAGATTAAAATATCAAATCTAAGACAAAATATAATGTATACTACAATAATACCAAAAATACTAATAAAATGTATATAAAATGCATCACATACGATCCGGGAGGTTTTACTTGGATGGTGTATGAATAGTAGTGACTAAATGGTAAAATAGCGAAATGTTCTTTATTGTTAATTTTATTATTTACATTCGATAATAATTTTTAATAACATACCACCTACATGCTGGTAACCAAACAATAAAATATATCCCTTGTACGTACATCAAAAACCCTTTGGCGATGTATCGAAAAATCGATATCTGGTATATACAAGAGCGGTTAACTTCGACACCATGAGACATCACTATGAACGTTGGCACATATACGTGTTTACCACCCATAAGTTTTATGTGCAGTTAATTTTGTCGTAACTCCATTAGATGGTGCTGTAGATCAAAACTAAATAGTCATGTTGAATGCAACCAGCAACACTTAGCAGTATTTTTTCCCCCAATATATATTGTTAAATAACTCCTACACGAAGCGTTCTAGTGGATCAAAAACTACAATTTTGAGGCCCAAGGTCCCAAAAAACCGTTTGTCGCATTCTACTCTACAGGATGAGATCTTCAATATTCTATTCCTTTTTTCCTGCTCCGGCGATTCTCGATATTATCCCACCTGCTCAGAGACGTGCTGCAACTTAATGTCAATGAGAGGGACAGACAGAAGCAGAGGCAGACCGAGAGAGACAGTCAGGCTGAGACGGACAGAGAGAGAGAGAGAGAGACGGAGAGAAAGAAGAGGGAAGGAGAAAGAGAGGAAGGGCAGAACGTCTGCCAGGTTCCGCTAGTACAATATACAAAATGTCGCAGATTGCTGTAGACATTACAAAAGAAACGGAGGAGGGTTGAAGATCACATTTTGTTAATGAGCATGTGGTGGGAAATATTACAAACCAAGTTCAAAATATCAATTTTAAACATCACGATTCTGATTGGATTGATTGATTCTTAGTGGTTTCGGGAGCGTCAATTAATAGGGTCATTAGTCCTGTAAGTCAAGTGCACGTTTGTCTCGGGAGGTGGTGGTGGTCTTCCCTCGCTGGATGGTGAGATACGGCGCCGACGTTCCGGCGGCTAGCGGGATTTTCCCCAAACAGGTATCTCCCACCAGCGGGGCACCGCCCAAGTCGGGACAAGCTCTAAGCTCCCGACCGGTCTCCCGGCATGTATGGTAGTGTATTGCATGTTAGTGTAAGTATGTATAAGGCGGGAGGATAGGACAAGGAAGAGGTAGGAAAGATCGCGCGCGGCCCGTGGCCCGTTTGTTAGGGTTCGGCTCCGGCATTCGCCTGTTGTTGATCGGAGAAACAACGGAAAACTACCGATCAGAACAGCCAACTGCTAGAATTCTCCTCCAGACAGTGAATGAATTCGTCCTAGCTGACAAGCTAGTGTCTAAAATCCTGCCACAACGGGACTCGAACCTAGGACCTAGGCTCGACCCCGGCCAGAGCGACTACGGTGATATCAGTTGAAGCCCTGAGCCATCTCTCCCGGTACGATCCTGATTGGCAGGCAACTCATTCTGTATTAGTGTTTGGCAGGGACGGAATCTTTTCTTGAATTAGACATTCGACTAAGTTAGAACTTTTGAGTCAGAATGAGAAGGGATGGTGTAGTCTCCCTCAACAAACCCTATCGTTGCACTGCGCATCTGGTCTGCTGCATATACTTGAAAGAAACCAAGAAAACCCCCACGATTACATAAATCCTGTGGATCTCGTCAGAGTTTCTTAATTTTCTAGTTTCTAGCCTACTACGTACGTACGCAACGAAGATAAATATAATGCTGCAGAGGAAAGTGGCGATTTTTCGCCGTAAAAATTCGTATTTTGGAACCCTGATATCGAAGAAGTGGATAAACTTTGTTGCGACATGTAAATTTCTTCTTATACGTGTAGCGCGGCGTCATAGGGTTGCTCTCCCTGTAGCAAAGAGGCATCTATAAAGTATAGGGATGTGAGTAGCTAAAAATAGCCACTTGAAAAATAAGCGCCACACCGTTCCAGCGGGATTCCCACTAGGGGAAGAGGTGTCGCCAGGGGGGTCAGCTTCGCTAGACATGCGCCGCACGGCTGCACATGAGCTATGACGCAGAAGTCACATGATTCGGCACTATATAAAAAAGAGACGCGAATCCACCTATGGGTGTAGTTCAAAATGAATGCCGCAGGGCCGTCCTCTGCGCCCCTAGGTACACTCCTAGAGCGAACTTGCATAGTAATTTAATGCCACTGCTGATTGCATATATTAAAAAAATTGTTAGTAATTTTTTTGAAAAAGAAGCTGACTCGATAAACTCTCTTTTTCGAGACCGCTTCACACCAAGCCGACCTATAGGCGAAGTATAAGTACTTTCTGCAGTAAGAAATCTGAAACAGAGCAATGAGACTTGAAACTTTTTATTTCTGCACACGCAATGCGCTCGCCAGATGGCTAAAGTCGTACTGACCCTCTGATTTTCTTTTTATGTTGCAGGATTGACCACAGATGCCCGTAAGGGTAAGAATGGTCGCCCCGCAATGGCGTGAATATGCATCGCACTTTCACTTTCATTTGCACAAAGCTGCACAGATAAAACTACACCCACGGGTAAGCAACCTAAACACTTGCTGGAGTAAGAAAACTGAAACAGCGCAATGAGACTTGAAACAAACTTTGTGTTTTTACACACGCAATGCACGTACCAGTGGGCTAATGACATACTGACCTTTTGTGTTTCTTTTTATATTACAGGATTGGCCATAGATGCCCGTAAGGATAGGAATGGTCTCACGACAGTGGCGTGAACATGCATTGCGAACACTTTCCGTGCGTTCACATAACTGTATGAGTGCGATCGACCCACGGGTAACGCTTCTGGTTTCCTTGTAGCTATGCTGCAATATTTCCGCCCCGGTTAGCGCGAATGTGCTGTGTGCACGAGGTGCTCCAATGTGTTCGGGCATCGCTGGGTAGGACGCTCGACCACTGTAGGACACAGTGTGTCTACCCGGACACGGCAGATGCCGGGACCCGTGTAAGCCATGTGTTGGCTATACGCGGGTGCCGCCGCAAGGCGCATGTACAGAGGGAGCTCAAGTGGAGTTAGCCCTGACAAACGCCTAACAATGACAACCTTGTTAATTGTGTGTGTGCATGTATGTATGTATGTATGTATGTATGAATGTATGTACGAGGGTCGGTCAGAAAGTAAAGCCCCACATTTTCCCCTTCATCCAATAATAATGGTAGACAGTTGTAGTTGTTAACCCTTCAAAGTTTCGTATTTCCAGCATTAGTGTATGAAGTTTTAAGTCTCTCCTACTAATGGTAGATTCTTAACGAACTGTTGAAATGGCGGTTGTAGACGGCGTGCATTACAAACACAGGTTCTGTGATTGAGTTCCTCGTTGCGGAGAAGGAAACTGTTGTGAACATCCACAAACGTTTGTGTTCAATGTATGGGCACTGCTGTCGCCAGAAGTACCGTTGAACGTTTGGGACTTGTACTGCTTCGGGTAAAAGAGTTGGAGCATCGGGAAGTGAGGAAATCTCCATGATTTGCCGCGCTCCGGACATCCCGCCACAGCAACGAGTACGGACACGCTAATCCCTATGAGGCGGATTTTAATGGTCATTTTTTTCTTTCCACTTTAGAACAATGCCGTTTCCTATACAAATTAATTTTATGTGATAACAAAAGGAAATTACCCATTTTAAATGTCTTTTTTTTGTAGCTTTTTTTGTCGATTTCGACTGTCATTTTCTAACTTTTGAGTCATTTTTTACCTTTTAGTCATTTTCAATACATTTTCGCTGATTTCATCGATTTTAATATCATTTTAATGGTACTTCAAATAATATTTACGAGATGAAATAAATGTTCTCCACAGAATTCCTTAGTAGAATATTCGATTTACTGGCTCAGAAATCGTAATGTCAGCCGCTGTATGCAACCTAATGCGCCTGTCAGCGCCATTGCCGGTTCGGCCGATTTCAGGATAACTAAAGACAGAAATTTCCCGGTAAATAACAGTTCAAACCAAAAAATTGCGAGCTGAGTGCACTAGAACGAATAGAAGAATCCTCGATTCCTTCAGTAACTTATACAATAGATTCAGTTGTTCATTCGAACTAGTTTTGATATAACTTTTACGTTATTTTTCTCTGTTTTTAGGGCATTTTAAAAACATTTTACGAGCACTTTATTGATCATTTTTGGCAATCTTTCAGGTTATCAAAATCCGACCCTACTGATCAGTCTTTTGGAACAATGATGGAGTCATTTACGTTGATGCTATGTCCAAACGCAGTACCATCAATTCCAATTGTTAACCAACACTCTGCGTACCCTAGAGAAGCATTTCCCGTGAGTTCTATCCCAAAAGAATTGTGCACAAAGTTTGCACGATAACGCACGCACACATAAGTGTCGCAACAAGAGAAGCATAGACAAAAATGGGCTGAAATGTGCTTCCCAATCCACCAGATAGTCCGGATTTAGTCCCCTCCGACTTCAATCTCTTTGAGCCACTGCAAAACGCTATTCACAGAAGAAAATTGGAAAATGACGTCAATGAAATCCGTGAAGTGAAGGAACAGCTATGTCGCACAGTGTATCTCGACGATATAGGAGGAAAACATTAATAACCCTCTTTGAAATGCATTTCTCGTAGTTTTTGGAGGCGTGTTGTGTAAATAATGTACAAATAAACAATATTTCTTTTAAAAATTAAATTTTTACGAAATATTTTGTAAAATATTTAGAAAATGTGAATACTTGTATTAGCCCTCATGACAGTATTTGTGTCTGCTCTTGACGTTTTTCTAGTTCTTTTTCGACACTTTCGCTTTATTTTCGTCTTCTCTCACTTGCCAAGTTCGAATTTCTCAACGATAATAAATATGTAAAATGCTCTCAAAAAAAAAATTAACGAACCAAGTGGTGACCAGCCAAAGGCAAGACATGCATTCTTTAATTCTTTGTCACAATGTGAAAGTCATTCATTTCCGCATAAATAGGATGTCATTGTTGACGGACAAAAGGATATTCTGAACGCTAGTAACAAAACTAAAGCAATGTGGAACATCGTAAAAAATAAACCACATCATCTCGATACCTTGTAGACAATGTTATTTTAAAGAATAATGAAAGAGAAGTAAGTAATCCGGAAAAAGTTGCAAATCTCATCAACCAACACTTTCCTAGAATTGCGGCTGATCTCACGAAGGGACTAAAACCACAAAATCCAACATCATACGCTTCCCCAAACATTTCCAACACGATGTTCATTTCCGAAACTTCTTCCAACGAAATCCTCAGGATAGTCAGAAAACTTAAAAAAATATTCATCTGGTTTAGACGAATTTCCGGACAGTTTATTAAAAACTAGTGCACCTGCCTTTATACACATGTTAACTCACATTTTCAATGCTTCTTTATGCACAGGAATTTTTCCAGTTATTTTCAAACCAGCAAAAATTAAGCCACTTTTTAAAAAAGGGAACAAAAATGACATTCAAAATTATCGGCCAATTTCTCTTGTCAATTTTCTCAAAAATATTAGAGAGGCTCTTCTACACTCGAATGGAAGCTTTTCTTAGGGAAAACGAAGCGTTTTCAGACTTGCAACACGGTTTTAGAAAATGAAAATCTACGGAAACTGCTATTTTTTTCCCTTTCTTAAAGATGTTGCTTCATCAATGGACCAAAATGAAGTACTCGTTGGAATATTTTTAAATCTTTCGAAAGCTTTTGACGTTACTGACAATAACATCTTGCTCTCAAAATTATCTTCCTATGGAAGTCGTGGTATTGCTCAAGACTGGATTACCTCGTACCTTAAATATCGAACTCAAAGAGTAGAAATACCGTACTGGCACGAAAGGACATTATTTACTTATCTTTCCAATTCTTTGATAATTGAGCACTGGGTCCCGCAAGGTTCGATCCTAGCTCCAATCCTCTTTCTGTTATACGTAAACGATATGCCCTCCTTTAATAACAATAACAGAACAATTCTGTTTGCCGGTGACACGAATGTTCTTTGAAAAAAAAAATAAAAAGAAGCAATAAATAGTACAATTTCATAAGTTTCAAATTGGTTTCGTAATAAAAACTAATAGTTAACGAAGGAAAAACGGTTTCAATGCACTTTTGCATTTCAAATCGGCAATCGCACGCTTCATTGAAAATGAACAATAAGCAATTAGCTGATGTTAAAGTAACAAAATTTCTAGGTCTCTCAATTCAGTCAAACTTCAAATGGAATGTACATACATCAGAATTAAACACAAAATTATGCTCATTATATTACGCATTCAGAATTCTTTCAAATTCTGTCAGACTTCATGCAGCTCATCGCGTGTATTTTGCAAACGTACATTCCCGCCTGAGATATGGCATAATATTCTGGGGAACCTCATCCTGTAGTACCCAAACCTTTAGATTGCAAAAGAAAATTATTCGAATAAGGAAAGAATGCCATTCACATGATTCCTGCAAGCCTCTTTTCATTGAGCTTGGAATCTTACCATTGGCCTTGACTCTTTATCTACGAATCTGTAATATTTGTCAAAACTGACATAACAGTGGGAACATATTTTCATGCAATACTGATATTTATAATTATAACACACGTCGTAGAAATCACGTTCATCAAGGGTCAGAATCATCAGCTCACTACAAGAAATCCTCATTCAAATACATGTACTTTACTTTACAGCGTATTGTTAGATGACATTAAACAATTAAAATCGGTACACATATTTGAATTAAAAGTAAAATCTTTTCTGTGGCATAACTGTTTCTATGCAATTAGAGACTATACTGATCATAAAAAGGAAAAATAATGTTTATTTTAACAAAACAATGATATATAATGAATTAGTTTACATTTTTATTGTATAATTTGAAGAAAGACTTAATATGCCTGTAACAAGTAATATACTTCAGCTTCTGGGTCAATGACCCCCATCTCGATCAGGTTTTTATCCTGTTTCCCTGATCCATTGGGCAAATGCTGAGATGACCCCTTGTTTTGCTTCTGGACGTAAATGTAGCTTCACTATGCGCACGTTTTACTGAGGTCTCCTTTTGCTTGTAGTGGTAGTAGAGCTGGGGGTGAATAACTATATCATTAGAAATGCAGAAAAATCAAATCTTCAGTTCGTTAATCTTTGTAAATATTTTTTCTATAACTCGGGAATGAAAATGTCTAGTTTTTCAAATGTTGATAATCTTATGCTTTTCTAACTTTTATTTTTATTATTATTTTTATTATTAGTTGTTGTTTTAATTGTCAACTATTTATTGTTAAAAAGTTGGGATGGGATTCTAATACTCAAGAAAACATGCCCAAATATTCTTCTCCCCCATACGTCATATACAGTTTTTACTGTTTTTTTTTTTTTTTTTTTTTTTTTTTATCAAATAAGTCAAATCAAATCAAATAAATCAAATTCATATTTTGAAAGCTTTCATATTAATGTTCAACCTTATTTTACATATGATAATCTTTTGGGTAATCCGCTATAGTTTGCATGTCTGCGTTGTGAGAGTTACACAGATAATTGATAAAGTGATGTTAGGTTTAGAATATGAAAGTGGGAACGAGTCTTTACCAAAGAGTAGGGTTTCTTACAAGAACCAAACTAGTTCAAAATCGATATTTTCAATAGGGACCAAAAACTACATTACGTAGACGGGAGTAGTAATGAATTTATGATTTTCCCCCGCCTTAAATCTTTTGCGTTTGTGTTCGGCATTCACCGATAGGTAATGTCCCAGCAGATAGCGCCAGTTGTAGGGAATAACTCAGTAAAATATCTCAAAATATGAAATTTTGGACTTGTTTGGCTTTTGTAAGAAGCCCCTCACGTGTGTATGTTCAAAATATTCGGAAAGACATCTTTCATAACTACTCATTAGTCACTATGAAATTTCAGCCAATATGCAAGAATTCTCACCATACATACAAATCAAGAGACAGATTATACAAACTAATCACTTTTTCATTACCTCTTCCTCGGAAGTGATAATTATTGCTACTTTTCTATTTACAAAGACACATACTTTAATGTGCTCATTACTACACACCGCATTTTAGAGGTCCATCACTTTTTCATATTACCATGTACCGAGTCACATAAAGACACCATTCCTTCTTAAAGGGTTCAAGCAGGAGCCGAATGTACATATTTTGACGTGACCAGCCTTTTCTCTATATTTCCTGTTTTCCAGGTTTACCCTGTTTTCCGAAAATCGGTCACAGTGTTAGCAAAGTGAAGTCAACTTTTCTGAAGCCCCATTAAAGCTTATGCATATGCATTTTGATTCATTCCCATAGCTCAATTAGAATCAGAGTAAATGACGGTCAAAATTGTTACTGAATGTGTGCAGGGAGTGCACCTATTTATCATTTAACAGCTGCCCATAACAACGATGAACATAATGTAACAAGGTAGGGAGGGGCAGGGTGGGCTAGGTGAAGCAGTATGATTTTGATTAATAAATATCTGGGCAGTGTATGCTACTTAAGATAGTTTTAACACAAATATAAATACTTTTTAATATCATTTCCATTGTATTGCTTAAGTATTAACCTTTCTTAATATTAAATCTCACAACAAATCTTTTTTAAAAAGTTTAGAGAGAGGAGTTCATCCATATAATTACAAAAGCATTTGACACAATTCTGTAATTGCTCAGGCTAGGATTTATATGGATTAAACTATACATATGGACTAACATTTAAATAAGGACACAAAATTGAATTAAAAGATTAAAATAGTCAAAATAATGCTTTAATTAAATGCACAAGTTACATAAATACAATTAGCAAATAATTTAGTTTTCATAGAAACCTTGAACAAAATATAGGCCTAACCATTTCATGTACTAAAATAGACTAAGCATTTTTGCACTGCTGAAAGCAAGATCTATAATCCTTTTCTGATAATTGACCATTTTTGAATCAGTGTGTTCCAAACGGTCATTTTAAATTTTTAAATATGAAATTGCGACTTTTGTCTCTCAAAATAGTTTTGTCTTGAACTTGCTTTATTCCACTCAACATCAGAAGTAATGGGTACACCTTGAACCTACGCTCGTGGCACATAGCGAAGTCGCTAGCCTTTCACCACTGAGGTCCGGGTTCGATTCCCGTCAAATCTCATGAGAAATTTGTTCCAACAAAATGAGTTTGGCTGCTTCACAAGGGCTAGTCCAACCCTTGTGAAGTGTCCTAAACCCTGCCCCTATCCTTATTCCTTCCCAATTCTAACCGCTGGTTAGTGATGCAGGAGCACATAGCAGGAGGCGCGTACGTGGAGATGCTACCTGGCGGTCCTCTTGACAACTGACTGCGACATGACAGAAAGTTATAATGGAGAATTACTCCACAAGCGCACAATGTAATGGAGGATTACTCCCCAGCGCTCAACGCCTCTTAAGGGTCTTGGAGACGCGTTGCGTCAAAATGGTAGACGCAACAAATTAAAATCTTACAATATTTTTATAATTGAGCTCTACTTGTAACCACTTAAAATTGCACTAAAAGTTAATAATAATCTTCCCAGAATAATTTTGAAAGAATACAGTATGAAGGTAGTATGAACAAAAAAATGTTCAAATATGAAATAATACATGAATTTTCCTAAAATATGTGAAAATATACACTGTATCTGGAAATATGGACAAATGTGGATGATCAAATGTGTTTCAAATCATTTCAAAAAGCTTCAGTCACAAACATTTCTTTGTAACGGACACAAAAAATAATGCATGATTCCATACAAATTTTAGCCCTGGAAATTATGATTAAGTAAAAATTAAAAAGAAAGTATTTGAATCAATTGTTTTTGATAATATTTATGTGATACAAACATTTCTAAATAATATGTATCTTTTCAGAGGTGTCCACGGTTTTGTCAGTTACCGGAAACTCGGGAAAAATCCGAAAACAATGAAATAGTTTTGATTTTGACTGAAAATTCAAAATATTTGATTATGTTACTCTGCCTAGTAAGTTCTCATATTCACTGTATCTCTGCATATGACACAGCTTACATGTGACAGTAAGGATCCAAAGAAGAGGCCACCCACCATTAAATATCTTTTCACATGTTATTGTACAGAACAACAACTTATTTGATATTCTTGGTGCGTGAAGAACTCTTTTACTGTGTATTTGTATATAACGATTGAAATGGGGAATTCCAGACAGAGTTGGAGACAATCAGTGAATGCTTTATAGATTCTTAATGTAGAGAAATTTTATACATTTACATTTATTAAACGAAGAACAGAATTTTTCTACATTAAGAAACTATAAAGCATTATTCAATTATTGTCTATAATTCCAATAGGAAACCCCATCCCAATCAAAACAATTATTTTGAAGAACTCTTTAGAATTCACATAAACTATAGTATGTTATTACAGAATTCATGAATACTATTTTTGTTAAAATATTTAGTTCATTGTATTTTTATACAAGAGTATTTTATGTTGTTCTTTAACAGTGCACATGGTAGTTTTTGGAAAACAATTTTGTATGGTTTTTTTCCCAGCAGCATTTCTGCTGCATCGACCACTGGTTTTATACTATTTTCAAAAATTTTAAAATATGTTCACTAATTCCTCCGATGAACTTCTTCCTCAATAACCTCTGCCAGATAAAGAAGTGTGCAAAAGGACTTGGGAGCATGGAATTAATCAGAGAAAAGAGCAGTTGGGTGAATTTTATGGCAGGGTATTTTCTCATAACTATTTTTATTTGAGCTTAACAATCATTACAGTCAAAACAAACTTGGACTTCATAATCAGAAGTAACATTACAAAACCAATATAAACATTAAGTTTTTAAGTGGCTAAGGGAATCATTGCTAATTAACTGATAATATCCTAATTACTTACAACAATAAATAACTCTAATACAATACATGCTCCCCCTCATTCAAGGAAATACTTCATGCTATCCAAATTGGATTCACAAACAATAACAACTTAGAATGCAATAAAAATTTTGTTAAACTGGTATATTATTGTTCCTCTTAACATAGCGCAAGATAAATTCTTTCAATTCACAAACCCTGAACAGCATGATAAAATATATCAATATGTTTAGCATTATTTACAATAACATTTTCAATAAAAAAACACAGCTGATTAATTGATAGTCGCAGAGATACGGTTTGACAGTAGCAAAAGGTAAACCTTCACAATTTTGAAATATACCAGTGATCCATACAATTTCAGACACTCCTAAATCAAGAGCTACATATTCTGATTCTATTGCACTTTTACCAATAGTGCTGAACATATTAATCCACATATCCTGCATATGTAAACATTACTAATTTCATAGATTCTGTCTTGGAACAATTGATTGGGAGGGGAGTGGGGAGGAGTGAATTTATATACTGTAAGATTCTAGTTGAGGCACACCAATGGCTTAGAACAAAATTGTGCCCAATAAATAACAACGAATAATATATCTGGGCATGATTTGTTAGTCAGAAATAATAATGTTCTTACAATTTCATGATAATTCATGTATTTGGAAGGATCCCAGAAGTATATATGTAACAATCATAAACATTTACTTAACATTGAAACAGATCCCTTTAACTACAACACAACTTGAGAATGACGTCATATGCTGTTTTAAGGTTAGAACAGTAACAAAACCTGGAGAAATCATGCTTCAATTTTGCCACAGTGCTATACACACGTCTCATGCTACAACGAGTAAATTTTTCATGTCCTGCTGGAAAGCTACATTATTTAAAGACTCAAAACGTCATTCATGAGGTTTCATAGCACTAATACAATAAAGTCAACTAAGTTTATGAACTGTCTTTTAAACTAAACCGTTCATATCATAAATAGTTAAAACAAAATTTTTGCTATCAGATGAAAAACCATTTTCTGCAGTACATCCTACCCAATTAAATTGCTATGCATTTCTGGTACAAAGCAAGCCTAATCTATTACTCAGTGCTAAATTAACACTTTTGAATTAATTTACCTTACTCCAAAAATGTTACCTTTACTCCAAGTAACAGACTTATTTGAACTCTTCAACTCTATAAATAATTCCAGGATATGACAAAAATGAATTGAAATACTTTAATTAAGAATGAAAGTAAAATTCCCTTGTTTTGGCCTTTATTACTAATTCTACAGAAGGTATATGATTTGTCTCAAGCCCAAATTTCAGAATAGGAAGAATCACAACATAAAAACTGTCACGTCAATAAACCAACTTCCAAACATGTTGGCTGCAACTTGACTAGTCAGACTATTATTTTTTCTTCACTGACTTCTGCCTTACTAAATCAATATCTAATTGAAAAATTTGCTCTACCTCTTGCACACTGTCACTGAACCTTGCTGCACGCAAAATATTGCTACATGACCAAACCCATTACATTTATAACAATGAAGACAACCTATCCCCGGTTACTGGTGCTGTTAAGAATGACAATATCACTAACAGAGTTTTGCACACCTCCTGTAGAGATTAGAAATCCTCCAAATGCTCCCCAATAATTATTCATGTAAACATCTAAAATTACTAGAATGTTGTAATCTCGCTTCTTCAGCCAATAACATGCAACTCCTGTAGACGTAAATGCAACAATATACAAAAGATGCTGAACAATAACTGCATACCAATCTGGAGGTACCGAAATCATCTTATAGGCAAAATGCAATTTGCTGATATGACAATACTCATTCTTGAGACACCTTGTCAAATCCTTCAACCTGGCAATGTACAATGACACCCCTTGATCTAGTTCCATTGTTTCACAATAAAACGAGGATGTAGTGTACTAAAGTGCTCTAGACAAGGGATCAAAGTTGGATTTTGAAGTTTCCAAACAGCTCATGGGTCATTAACACCAGGTAAAATAATTTTACAGACAGTTCAAGTGATAAAGTAAGTCGCACATTGCTTTACCCTTCTTTTGGGCTTCTAGCTTTATAGCTAGCTCAGAATCTGCAGGTGGTGCTGCTTCAGTCTCATAGACAAATCCAAGACCATGGTATGACATGAGCAAAATCTCAACATCACTCTTCCACTCTGTAATTTTACGGTGCTGACAACTTGGCAAAATCCAATGCATTTCAAGACTCAAACAACTCATTCTAATATCAAAAAAAACTAAATCAGCACTTAATATAATTAGAATGTAAAATGTTTTTACTTTCACTTGCCTGCTTAAATTTTTGTGAGAAAAGTTGCTCCACAAATGTACACTGCTCATAAATTCCGGTACAAAAACAATGTAGCAACGAAGCATAATATGATGAAATCCCTCATTAATCATAAATTCTTTCACCAAGATGACTCAAAACTCAGCCAGACAACTCAATAGTATCAAGATTGCAATGCAAAAACATTTATCATAAGTATAAAACCCAATATACAGTAACAGCAGAACAGATTGTTTAAAAAAAATTCACTTACTATGTGCACTGAGTTTCAAGAAAAAACTATTTTTCAGTAAATATACGTACATTTTTATAAACTGGAGTGTCCGTCTGATATTTAAAAAATAACTGCCTTCCTACAATCCCATATGCTTCCTTAAATGACATAAAAACCAATTCAATTGTTTTTATGATTTTCGTCTCTCTATATCTGTGTTTGACTCTCCCTGTGTCTGTCAGTGTGTCTGTCAGTGTGTGTGTGTGTGTGTGTGTGTGTCTGAGTGTGTAAATGTATGTGTGTGTGTGTGTGTGTGTGTGTGTGTGTGCGCGCGCACGCCTCAATCTGCGTGTGTGTGTCTCTCGATATTCATGGGTGTGTGTCTCTCTGAAACTGTGGAGGTGTGGCTCAATCTGTGCACATCTCTCTCAACCTGTGGTGTTGTGTCTGTCAGTCCCTCTGCATCTGTGGCAGTGTCAGTCCCTCTGTGTCTGTGGCAGTCTTCTGCATCTGCGTGGATCAGTCCCTTTGTAAATGTCCCTCTGTGTCTGCATCAGTGCCTCTAACCAATTTTGGTGGAGGTGTGGTTAAACCAATTTTGATGTGGTTTTTTTTCTGAAACATATTTTGGTAGAGAATACGTACACTACTTTTTCTCAAATTATTATTTTCTATTGTATAAATAACAATGTTTATTTGTTAGGTTTTGTGTGCAAATCTATAATTTTATTTTCTTAGTGACATTTTGTACACATGACTAGTACTAGAATTTATACAAATGTACCTAAATATGTACATACATGTGGACATAATTTTTTTAAATATGAAGTAAAACATGGTCTATCGATTATATAATAAAATTAAATTACTAAAAATGATGAATTAATCAAATTTTTAAATTTCATAAATAAAATGCTTAAATAAAAACTTAATTTTAATATTATGTGAAGAACAAAATTTAACATTGTACTAACATAGACTGAACATTCTTGTACTGATGAAAGTAAGTTTTTAATCCTTCTTTGAATCCGATTCAGTGCCTGCCATTTACAAAGCAGTGATTTACAAATCCCTTTGTTGAATGTTCAGATGTGAAACTGCCCTTTTTATCTCTTAATAATGCTTTGTATTGGCTAAATTGCCTATCTGTCGTAATGGAGTCCACCTATTGTGGAGGTAAGGCCAGACCCACTTCATATTGCACTAAATGTCAAAAATATCCTTCCAAGAATAATTTTGGAGGACTATCAATTGAAAATATCTGACGACTACAGGAAGGATTTATCGAAAATATCGCGTGTAAAATGTTGAAAAATGCACTGAAATGTGTTTTTATTAAAAAAATTAACATGGAAAATACAGAAAAAATATGTAATAAACTAGGAAATATGGACAAATAAAAAAAGTGTCAGATCACTTCAAAAAGCCAAATTCATAAACATAAGACAAAAGGTGATCATAACTAATGATCAAACAAATATGTAATTACATATAAACCCTAATCCTGCACATGACCATTAAGACAATAGAAATATTTCTTTCTACACAAGACATAGTAAAACTACTGCGTCTACCTTTCCTGCCCCTTAGAGCACAATTTAAGTGTCACTCTTTCAGTTTTTCACAAATATCTAAAAGAAAAGTGAGTAAATCTATCAAAGGTAATTAAACATTTCTGAAAGCCCAAATTTCCCTAATAAATGCATTCTATTTTGTTCCAATTAGGATTTAAGTTATCGAATATCAAAATTGTAACTAAATGTTTGCCAGGAGTATGCAACAATGAATGTTTTTATAACTGTTCATAGGAACATAGCAATGATGATCATAACAAACATGGTAGGGAGTAGCAGGGCAAGGCAGAATGAGGAGGGACAGGGCATAACTGGGAGTGTGGGATGGGGTGATAAGATGAGTGAAATCGTAGACATCCATGGCCAGAGCCTTGCAGGTGCTCTTGGCTGTCCAGGTGAAACTGCGTCGAAGGCTGTGATGTCGACATTTCAACCATCATGTTAGGGTCGTCCTCAGGGCTGGTGTGTGGCTTTGGCAGGCCAGCCCTGAGAAAGACCATGACACAATGGTCGAAATGTCAGCATCACAGCCTTCTACATGGTATCACTTAGACAGCCAAGAGCACAAGTGCAGCAAGATGAGATTGGGCAGGATGAGGCAGGGCTGGGGCAGGGCAAGTTATGGTGAGTGAGAACAGTGTAGGTGATGTGGAGCAGGGTGGGGAAGGGCAGGGTGGGGAAGGGCAGGGCAGGGCAGGGCAGGGCAGGGCGGAGCGGGGCGGGGCAGGGAAGGGCGGGGCGGGGCAGGGAAGGGCAGGGGGCAGGGGCAGGGCAGGGCGGGGGCGGGCGGGGGCGGGGCAGGGAAGGGGCGGGCGGGCAGGGAGAGGCGCGGGGGGCAGGGCAGGGTGGGCCGGGGTGGGGTGGGGATGGGATGGGGTGGTGCGGGGGCAGTGCGGGCGGGGCGGGGCGGGCGCGGCGGGGCGGGGGCGGGGCGGGAGCCGGGACGGGGGCGAGGCGGGACGCGGGGCGGGCGGGAGCGGGGCGGGCGGGGCGGGGCGGGCGAGGAGCGGGGCGGGGCGGGGCGGGGCGGGGCGGGGCGGGGCGGGGCGGGGCGGGGCGGGGCGGGGCAGGGCGGGGCAGGGCGGGGCAGGGCAGGGCAGGGCAGGGCAGGGCAGGGCAGGGCAGGGCAGGGCAGGGCAGGGCAGGGCAGGGCAGGGCAGGTCTAAAAGAGTTAAGGTGTGTTTATATAAGTAAGCTTGACATAATGCTATTTTTAAAAGTAATCAGCTTTTGAGACAAGTCCAACAGTAAATTTTTTCACAAACAAAATTTTGAAAGCGATTTTCTCATCATAGCATTTTTTTAGCATATCGCTATTTCTCATTCACGGCCTAAGTTACGACAATTTCTTGTTCTAATTACTTCAAAAATAATTTTTCCACCAAAAAAAAAAAAAGCCTCTTGATTTTCTCTACTTTCTTCCAAGTATGTTACCACTTATTTAATAACCTTTTAATGTATTTTAGTTTTGGATTTATTTAACAATCCCATAATTATTGTCTCAAATGTACATTACAGTATTCCTTAGTATTACAAAAGAGGCTTTCTGGCTGGACATTTTTCTTACAGGTACAGTTAGTTTTCTGTTCAGTACCTGCGCATGATAAGGGCCAATACTAGACAGTATAGGGGCAGGTTCAGATGCTGCATGGTTCACAAGCCTAACAGACAATTCTGAGATGGATGTAAAAAAAATTTTAAGAAAACAACATGCATGAATAGAATGTTTCTGTTCATAGAATCAGAAATAAAAAGTGTGGGCTCCTACTTGCAATATTAACATTGCACTATCTTCCACTTTAGGAAGGGAGCTTCATTTGAGCATAATTGGATACCTCTTTCAAAATTAAAAAAAATTAGTTCAATCATATTTCCTTCCGAACACTTATTTTCAAAGATAAGGAATTTCAGAACTTTTATGACATATGTATATGAATACCATGTATAACATGAATACCATAAATAAGTATTTTGCTTTGGTACATCACTGATTCACTGAAAAATACAATATAAACAAATACATACCTGGAATATTATGAATAGTAACAGCCACTATAAGCAACACTATTCTCTTCCATTGAGCCTTGTTATAATATTCAGAAACTGATTCTTCATCATTATTCTCACTCCACTCTTGATCATCTTCAGGCTGAGTTTGTCCTGTAAGTTTCCTCCTGGATATGCCTGATTGATGGGCAATTACATCACTAAGACCTGTTAAAAGAAAATATCACTTTTTTAACATTTTAACATATATTACAAAATATAAGTGAACACTTCTCTAGTGTAAACTGCATAAAAGTCAAGTACATTGTATAATTTTTTTCCTATCAAGTATTCAAGAATTTTTTCATTACTTTCATACAAAAGACTTTTCATACAGTGCTGAAAAATCTATATTACTCAGTTCCAATGCACGCAGAATCAGAACAAAAACTATGCAGCCTCCGGGTTTTTAAGGGGGTGTGAATAGTTTCATTAGACACTCAGGAACTCAGGAAAAATCCAAATACAATGAAATAGTTTTGATTTTGACTGAAAAATGCAAATATTGATTGTGATATTATGCCTATTCTCAAACTGCACATACTAACTGAATTCTCATTCTCAATGTATCACTGCTTATGACACAGCTGATGTTATGTACCAGCAAGGCTTCAAGGAAGAGGACGTCTGCCATTAAATATTTGCTATTCACATGTTGCATTCTGAAACAGCAACTTTTTTGATATTCTTGATATGTAAAGGACTGTTCTACTGTATATTATTGTAGTATGTTATTGCATAAATTGTGTAGACTGTTTTTGTTACAATATTTAATTTGTTGCAGAGTAAAATGAGTGTGTTTTATTTGTTGTTCTTGAGCAGTGTATGAGTTTTTTGAAAATCATTTTGTGTGGTTTTGTTCAGCAACAATTTTTGCTGCAGTAGGGCACTAATTAGATAGTGCACTTAAAATATTGTACTACACAATGTTCCTGAATATAAACTCTTCCTCATTAAATCAATTCTAAAAATCATCACTCAAAGACATTTTTGTGTAGTAGTAGCAGTAGCAATAATAATAATAATAATAATAATAATAATAATAATAATAATAATAATAATAATAATAATAATAATACCAATAATATAATTAAAAAATAAATTAACATAATATAATAATAGTATATTATTATAATAAATTAATTAACTATTATTATTATTGTTATTATTATTATTGTTATTGTTATTATTATTGTTGTTATTGTTATTATTGTTATTGTTATTATTATTATTGTTGTTGTTATTATTATTATTATTATTATTATTATTATTATTATTATTATTATTATTATTATTATTATTATTATTATTATTATTATTATTACGCATTTCCCCGAATATAAGATGAGGTTTTCTCCAAGAAATCTCGAACGAAAAATGGGAAGGGGGTTGTCTTATATTCGCAGATTAAGCCTAGTGGGTTAGGGTTTAAGTTTTCACATTGCCATTCCATGTCACAAAACTCGTAAATGTTGACGTAACAATAAACTGTCAAGAAGGTAAAAATATCGGGCGTAATACGCGCCGCGTATCTATAATACGTAATTATATTCGCGTTCGTATTCTCGGCATCCACCGCGAATTTCCAGACAATTCAGACCGGTATTTTTTGAATGTCCTGCAAAGAGAGAATCTCAAAACGAATGACATTACATGCAATGAAACGTAACGTGAAAATGAAAGCAGAGATTTTGATACACGAAGCGAGTTCGACGATGCCGCGCGGAATCTGGGTTTGACGCCCGGCGATTGAGAATCTGCGTTTTGAACAGTTAAAGAAACTTCAGCAAGTGAGGGACGGATACAAAATCTGGCGTCAATAAAGGGAATGTTCTTGGCTGGTGTCTGATGAAAGACTAAGAACAACGCCAATTTAGAACGCAAAACTTTCAGAGGGGCCTAAAAATCAGATGTCGCAGCATGGATGGAGGACCAAAATGAAAGAAACAGTGATACATTTGTAGATGATGAGGATAGTAACAAAAACCATGATTATAATTTTGAATGATAGTTCAGCAATAAGTCTTAACATTCTCATTTACAAACGAATTTTCTAGTCAATAAGACAATTTGCAATTTATTTTGACTAAATAGTAAGAATTAGTTAAACATTTTAAAAATTCTCCGGAGTCCTCTTCAAAATTTGGGGGCTCGTCTTATATTCAGAGTTATAAGGTATATAATTATATTTGGGTAAATAAGGTACTATTCAATTACATAACATTACTGTAATTTCTCAGCACCATCACTACTACAAAGAATTCTGTTAAGAGCTTATTAACAATAAATTATTAAATCATAATACATAATATATTAATACTAATTTAATATTATTTATATATTAATAGGTTAAATTATAGCTGGTTTGATGAAGCTATATCATTTGAAAGTATCTCGATTGAAGGGAGGGGGGAAAAGAAGCAAAACAGTATTAAGCTTGCCGTTATTGCATTCTAGCATTCTTTTACTCACGCTCTGCAACTAATACAAGACATTCTTAAATCTTTGCAATTAAAGAGTCTCGCACTTCAAGGCCAAAAACAATAATTTTTTAATCATCAATCAGAAGTGAAATGGAATTTCGTAACTATACAACACCCTCCCATTGATATCTTCAAGAAATGTATCACATTTGAATTCTTTGTAATAAAAAATTACACTATGATACAGAAATAGAATAGAAAACTATTCAATCATTTGCATAATTTTGATAGAAAGAGAGCTTCTCATGCAATAAACAAATACTACATTGCTTATTTTTAGCATAAATATCATTCAACAATAGAAAATAAAAGCTCATGATACAATATACTAAATGGTATTGTATGAAAGTTGATTTTATATTAAGACAAGGAAGAGTACATAGTTAATAATATGTAATATAATATATATTACACATCTCTTAATTAGTTTCATAAACTTCCTATTATCTGGATCTTATTTGTACCTAGGCAATGCAATAAAATAAGATATGCTCATAGATATCAAAATATAGCAAATTCTTGCTTTTTTAATTACTTCTCAGCTCTAAATGCAACACCTACATAAATAGCAAATTAGGGTTCATACACAGCATACAAGTAACTAGACATTTCAAAACCTCCAGATGGCAGAGATATGCAGCAGAGAAAATTGTTGCATGTCTGATAACAAAAGTGTCAAAGGAAACTTATTTACATAGAAAAGGTACAGAAAAACATTACACGATGTGCAACACATTTATCACGTTTCTGAACAAAGTATTAAAAAATCAACATTAGAGTAACACAGATGTACTGATTATAATAATTAATTTATAATAGGAAACTGAATAACAGATTAAGCAGGTTACCAAATTAGTTTCCTCCACAGCAAACAACAACAACAACAACAACAACAAAACACCATCTCGCATAACAAATCTAATGACCAGGGGAGTTGGATTGTAATGAAATCTCATTTTTTTTTCACTTTAGAACAATGCTGTTTAGTACAGAAATTAATTTTATGACAAAAGGAAATCGTCCATTTTTATGTCTTCTTTTTTATTTTTCGTCAATTTCGACTCATTTTTTACCTTTTATGTTATTTTTAATGTATTTTTCGCTGATTTCATAAATTTTAATATCATTTCAATGGTACTTGCTTCAAACAATATTTATGAGATGCAACAAATGTTCACCACAAAATTCCTGAGTAGCCTATTCGATTTCTTCGCTCATATATTGTAATGTCAACCTTCATGTGTACTATGTAATCTAAGGTTCCTGTGACACCTATCAGCACCACTGTCAGTTCGGTCAATTTCGCCATAAACAAAGGCTGAGATTTCCTGGTAAAGAACAGTCCAAACCAAAAGTTTGCATGCCGAGTTCACTTCAATAAAAGGAAGAAGCCTTGATTACATCAGTAATAATTACATCATCCAACAGCTTGAGTTGTTCATCTGAAGTGGTTTTGATAAAAAAATTTATATCATTTTTCTTTGTCTTCAGAGCATTTTTACAACATTTTACAAGCATTTTATTGATCATTTTCGGCAATGTTTTAGCTCATAAAAATCTACCCCTACTAATGACTAATGGAATATTATCATTTATCTGATAGATCAGAATGGGAATTTGTTAGAAGAACGGATGTTAGGTTTCCTAAATTTTACAGGAGGGCAATTAAAAGTTCAAAAATGGATTCCAGTTAATTCAACGTATGTCGTTCTCCTTAAGACCCATTCAATTATAATTAATAGAACAGAGCTATCATTTATTAGTAACAAAATTTAAGCGAGGATGCTAACCTATAGTTAAAACAGGTGTAATAAAAAACATCGATACAAAATGTTTCAACCTTCACAGATACAATATCATGATTCAAAATCATTCAAAGCAAATTTCCATAAGAATATACTTTTCATAAAAATTCAAACCACAACTGATAAACTAAAAGAAATAACTTATTTATACTCTCATTCTTAGTTTTAAGTTGTTTTTTCACATCACGTAAATTGCAGCACATTAGATCAGGGTTTTTCAAACTTTTGGGTTCACGGCTCCCTTGACCTAAACAAAACTTCTCCGGCTCCCCTGGTAATAATATGTTTCAAATATAAGGGTTAATATAGGCCTACTAAACATTCAACACAAATGAGTGATATAATAGGCTATTGGTAAGGATTTGCCAGGTTGAATTAATCCACAATTAATTGGTAAAATAAATCATACACTTTACAAATATCATATAGTATGACAGTACAAAATACATTAATGACACAAGGATTAAAGTAATCAAATCTAAAGATCATTCTTAATAAATCACCGCAATGCCCCTACCATAACGCTCCGACGCCCCTGAGAGCTGCGACGTGCAGTTTGAAAACCCCTGTATTAGATGAATGTGGAATGATAAGCTGATATTTCAATGTAAGTAAAAGTGTATTAACAATAAGCCAATGTAATATTTGGATCTTCAAGTCAATTTCAGGTAACTGTAAATTACTCACCCTCTGCAGTTTCCTCAGGCCAGTCCAATCTTGCAAAATTTCCATTACCTTTTTCACGAGTCTGGAGTCTTGATTTCTCTATATTCTTCTTGCTTCCATTGTTCATTGCTGCGACATAGAAATAGACCACTAGTAAAATCACAAAAATTGTGTGTCATGTAAATAACTTCAATTAACTTACCTATTAACAACTTGTACGGTGATGAAACCTTCAGAACTGATATTACAATGTCTGTACCATAAACAAATAAAGCACCAAGAAGGAATCCAATTGCTACAGGAATAAATGCGTACTCTCCATGTATGCCATACATCCGAGACTGTTCTGCCATCTCAAGGGCTGGATCTAATAATGACCAGTATGATGCTGCCAGCATTACACCCGCAGCAAAACCTAGACTACAATCAAGTAGCCTTCGCTATAAATAAATTAAAATTGAGTAACATTATAGTTGCATAAAAAAAATCGGTCTTGAAAGTGAGAAATCAATTTGCTCTCTTTTACTGTCAGAAATTTCATTCAGAATTTTCTATCCGAACCTCTGTATAATTTGAAAGAAAAGTACAAGACTTTGGAATAATAGGGAAAGATTGTTTTCAATAAAACGGTTCCTTAATATAATTTGTTAAGAAGTTGGGTTAATAGTTTGATGGACCTTTGTTTGTTTCCAAAAAATAAATAAAGTT
Organism: Teleogryllus occipitalis; assembly: GCA_011170035.1. NCBI lineage: Eukaryota > Metazoa > Arthropoda > Insecta > Orthoptera > Gryllidae > Teleogryllus > Teleogryllus occipitalis. Next base: position 246,408 of record BLKR01000994.1, read on the forward strand.
TGGTAGTACCCAATGAACACTGGTAAATGTACATTGTTCACAGACATAATAGTAAATTAATCAAATGATAATGTAAAACACAGCAGATATTGCATTTTTATTGTTAATTAATAGTTTATGTCATTTCAGATATAGCTTCCTTTTAATCGTGGGCTTTCCAATTTAATGAAATGTAGAAAAAGAAACTAACCTGCGTTCCTTTAAAAATTACGACAACAGCGGCCCCGCATGCAGTCAGTCCCCACGTTAATAACGTACCTAAACACGCTTGCCATACAGGTCCTATATTACGAATCATTTTGCAAAATTAAAATCTTATTAAGAAACGTATCGTAGTTGCCCACAGGACTCCTGTTTGAAGTGCGATTGTTGAACCCCCCACTACCGCAACAAAGACTTTACACGTGGACCACGGAACATGTATGAGGAAATGAACACATAACTTTCGGCACAAGTTAGTCTTCATGGGTCTAAGCAATTACGGCACCTTTCCGCTTATCATAGTAGGAAAGTTACAGGGAGAGTAACTGAAAAATTGCAGATAATCATTGTTTCAAGAATAACTGCACGGGAAAAAGAATATATCCACTCGATTCTTTAATTTGTCAGCCCCATTGAATGGAAAATCGGCGATAAACCTCACAAGTACCAGAGAACGATAATATACTGTTATACAAAACGCTCCACGTGTTATCAGCATGAAATTCGAGAATTAATTTATAAATGGATTACATTATTTAAAAAATGGAGCATCCAATGTACAGATGACATCCTACAGTCACATTAATATTCGGGCAATGTCATATTTCCTCTTCTTATGTGCATATTGACTTTTAATATTACACACAATTTTTAGACAAGAATCATTTACACATTTATTGCATAAGATGGTTTCAACCAGAGCTCTTTAAGTTTAAAGAATTCGTAAAAAAAATTACACTACGAGTGTATTTGAAAGGGAGGATGTAACTCCGCTTTAATATTCGGACAATTCTGCCATTTCCTCGTAGTTAATAATTTCAATCTTTGCTACGAGATGGTGGGGTGAAAACATTCCTAATCATGAACCGAAAGATCACAGTTCATGTTCAATAATTGTTTTGACAGCAGAAGTAGCGAATCTAAGAAAGATGGACCGCAAACGTGGGAACACTACGTTTGAGCAGCGACAATTGATGATTGTTCATCTTGCAATTTGCCGTACGCAAAAAAGGGGTGACCAGTCAAGGTCAGTAACAGGAAAGAATGCTTGTTATTGCAACGGGTGAAAAAAAATCACAGGATCAGTGCTCGGGAGCTATCCGCCGAACTGCATATTTCACTGAAACGTCCATCCATCCGGAAACTGCGCCGAGTGCTAAGAGATAATGGGCGAGTAGCTAGGATAAGTTTTACTTCAGCAAGGCATATAGAAAGAAGAGGTTGCAATTTGCAAAGCAGTATACAAAGATGAAGAATGATAAAGTTATAATGTAACAATTTTAACACTAGAATAAAATATTTTTATTTTGTTAAAAATATTTATTTTTTCTCGCACAGATGTCAAATACCCGAGATGTCATAAGAAAGTTGTTTCGCAACAATAAAGTTTGATTCTCTTGAAAATTTATAATGCTGTTATACAAAAAATAGCGTATTCAACTCGTTTACAATGTTGCTTTATTGCAGTCGTACAAATTTGACTTGCTCCTAACGTCACTCGTTTTCAAAACATGTTCTCTTGCAATAAACCTTAACATTATACACTAATGGCACAAACTACTATTATTCTAACGTTAAAATTGTTACATTCAAATTTAATTACTAATAAAAGGCCCGAAGATAGCTAGATAATATTTTGTCCGGAACGGTTTATGACGTAAAATAAAATACATGATTTCATAAGTTACTCGTAGAAGTCTGGATTTATTTTTGTCTCTTATTTTCGCGTGAGCACAATTGTATCTTGCGTTATCAACGTAAAAGTTGTCATAAGCAACGATTAAAATCCCGATGCGTGCAAATCGGTTGTACACTACATGCAACACTTTTCCTCTTTTAAGATATACTTCGAAAGGGTAAAATGAATGTGATAGTTCGGGCCAAAGTGTACTGAACTGTGTAGAACTCTTTGGTTCGGGCGTAGTACATGCCGCTCCTCTTAATTCGCAACCCAGCGGCCGCCACTGGTGAAATACTTAAAATGTTAGAAGCAAGGTTCTTAAAGTAGAGATTTCAAGCAATCTAAATATTATCTATATTAAAAGTATTTGGGATCAAAATTTACCGAGCTATGACCCCTTGATTAGTGTCTATTTTTGTGATTTTAACGTACAATTGGTCATATTCGGACCCGTTTCAGTCAAATAGGTAATGCTTGATGATCATCAAATAGTTGTGGGATAACGTGGGCACCACGTCAGCCAAAAATCCATTGATAACAAACCATTAAATAATATTCATTCGTTATTTTCTAAAAAGTTAGCTTAGCTGTTCACTCTTTGAACCGTATTTGTACAGAGTATAAGTTTCAAATATCTATTGATAAAGCTAAGATAATGGCATTCAAAGGAATGGACCCTTTAAGAGCACAAATAATACTTGACAACGTTATCTTAGAAGAAGTCAGCAACTTGAACTATCTAGGTTACAATATCTCAAACAGACAGGGTTGGGCAGTATTTAAATACTTGTGCATGAAATACGTATTTTAAATACATTTTGTATTTCAATAACTGTATTTTTGAGTTTTTTGGACATGTATTTCAGAGATTTTTTTATTAATTCAAAATTCAAGTAGTGTTTGTGTAGGGATCACAGAATTTTGAAAACGTGCACAACAAAGTTTTAACTGTTTTTTGACGTAAAATAAATAAAAAATTTAATCGATGTATTTAAATTCATAAAATGTATGTATTTATAAAAGGAAATACTTAAAACACTTCAATTACAGATAAGGATAACGAGGAGAGTTTCTTTTTGTTTGATTCTGCTAGTGAATGAACCTTACTGAAACAAAAATAAAAGCTCCTTTCAGCTATTGAATTTGAATTCTCCTAATTTTTAAATTATAAATCCAAATAATTATAAACGCTGGACAATTATCCAACAAAAAAATGCGTTTATTCCTTTTAATTAGTCCCGACAATGCTCTTTTGCCTATTATTTATATGAATGTATTTTACGCAACTTATCCCATTATCAATGATTAGCTCAGAATTGGCTTTATTGAGTTTTTTTTTTATTTGTTGCGTCCTTAATTTTTATCATTATCGACGCAACGCGTCTCTTCGCCCCGTGTTGAGCGTTGAGCGCGGAGTAATCTTTCATCAATCTATCTCGTATGTAAGCAGAGAATATATATTTATGTATGTAAGTCTCGTCTCGTCTGTCGGTTCTCAAGAGGACCGCCAGGTAGATTCTCCGCGTACGCGCCTCCTACTACGCGCGCCTGCGTCACTACCCAGCGGCCAGGAATGGGAAGGAATTAGGAAAGGGGTAGGGTTTAGGACACTTCACAGGGGTTGGACTGGCCTTTGTGAAGCAGCCAAAGCCAAACTCGTTTTGTGCCACGAGCGAGATTTATAGTGTATATTTACAGATAATTGCCTAATCAAGCTTTAAGAGCCTATAAGTGCCTATATTGAATTTTCCGTCTTTTTAATATTTTTTTGCTATATATTATTTTCTACAATTTTTCTTTGAGAAATCACCAATGAGTAATTTCCTACCACACAAATAACAATCGCATAAAATATGCCAGGGCGTCCTCCGATCAATAAGCTCTATGCCTTGTGTGTTCTTGCTTGTAACGCGTCGCGCACGGACACCGCTAAGAGACGTAAGAGAATTTGACACTGTGCGGGTTACTTTATCTACTTCGCGGAAGCCCATCAGGGCGCTCCAGAGAACAGGAAATTGTTCTCATCTCTCCGATCTTTGCAATGGTTAGTGAGCTTTCTGTTCCTTACCAAGAACACAACTGGCTTCAAAAATAGCGCTCCCGGCATTTTCACTTTTAGAAAGTGGAATTACACAAGATAGGCGGAGTATTCTTCAATAATTTTGTATTGGTTTCGAAGTTCCGGGTTCAATTCTCGTCGAATCTCATGTGAAATTTGTTCCAACAAAACGAATTTGGCTGCTTCACAAGGGCTAGTCCAACCCCTGTGAAGTGTCCTAAACCCTACCCCTATCCTTATTCCTTCCTAATTCTGGCCGCTGGGTAGTGACGCAGGAGCGCGCTGTGGGAGGCGCGTACGCGGAGATGCTACCTGGCGGTCCTCTTGACAACCGACTGCGACGAGACGCGACAGACATAATATTAACGGAGGGTTACTAAAAAAAAGCGCTGTTAGTAATGGAGGATTACTCCGAGAAGCGCAAAGCGCTCAACGCCCCCCCCCCCAAGGGGCTTGGAGATGCGTTGCGTCAAAGTAGACGCAACAAATTAAAAAAAAAGTGGTTTATGCCAGTTCAGTAAATTTGTTCTTCCTGTTAAGCATGCTTGCTACAATGCCAAAAGAGAAAGTTTCAAGAAGTGCATTGCTAAAAGAGTGGATTTATGGAGAAGATTCACGGCGGACTGGATATGTATTTTTTTCCAGTGTTGTGAAAAGATGGTAAACTGTGCAGAAAAATATTCCTTACAACATAAAAACACTGCAACTCATACAAAAAAATCCGAAAAAATTCAAAAAAACTATTCCAATCTTCTTCAGCAAGTGCAGTCAAAAGATGAAGACAAGAAAGAATTTCAACACTGACATGGGCCATGCCCCAAACATTCCATTTTCAATACTTGAAAATGCAACATTTAACCAGTTTAACCAACAAAATATCCACAATATAAAATTCCACACGAGTTAACACTTAGGAAGTATGTAACTCCGCAATACGTTTTGACAATCTATGAAATTCGATTTGTTTTTAGAGAATTGTGTTCAATTATGCAGCACGTATTATGTATATATTATAATATTATTCAACCACAATTCTCATTTCCCTGCCTAGTGCCTGCCTATTTTCAACTGTAATGCCTATTTCCCTGTATATTATTAGGTTTATTTCCTTGTTCAGATGTGCATTATATAAACATTTTTGTCAATGGACAGGAATGTTTGAATGGCGAATTCTTTCATTGTTTTCGTTTTGTGTTCTTTTATTACATCATTCAGTTATATATTGTTCAGGGTAATAAATGAAATAAATTAACAAGTCTCTGTAAGTTAACGATTCTCGCTTACGAGCGGACAGCTCGTTTAACAGACAAGAATATTGGTCTCTTAAATCTCCTAATCTCAACTTAGGAAGTTAATACACTCGTGAGTGAATACGATTACGAAATCAAGATACTTTTGATTCAAAATGTTTAATTTTACTCTCAATTAACAATTTGAAATCTGACTGATGTATTATTTCATTTTAATGGATAATTTCTTTACTTAGTACGCGAAATGGAAATTAATAAAGCTAGATTTGGGCAAATAACTATTTTCTTCAAAAGGCTGTCATGGGCCAGGTATGCAGTGATATATCGCGACTCCGGAGAAAGTATATCCCCGGAAAAGATGGTAAAAAGTTCCATAAAACCGAATCACATATGAGTAGAATTGTAAAAAAATGTAAAAATGTAAAAAATTGTAAAAATGGATCACAGGGGGTCCAAAAAATGGACCGCTAGGTTGTACCTATGATAGGAACTTACCTGACCTAACGACAAATTGGACATCTTTGAATCAGTATGGCGGCTTCTTAGAGACGCCGAAACTGTATGGTCATAATCGGCAATGAAAAACACTTTTCTACCATTAGAGCAAAACATTAGCTTTGAGATCGTAATAAAAGAGAGCATTAAAAAATGTCATTTTGTATGCAATCTGTCATACAGTTAGAGACCCCACATTGGTATGGCATACGACTCCTTCACATTTTGGCTATTTAACGAACTATATGCAACATGAATTAGTAGTGTACTCATTCCCTAATGGCATGATGTTTTTCGACACATTCAAAAACTTGTGCAGCGCAACGCCGACACCTAAAGCCCACCATACTTGCGTTTCCCTGTTCCTCATAACACTAGCTAACTTCTCAAAAAGTTTTAGATTTGAGCTTATCATACGTGAATTTTCTTGCTGGCTCCCGGTCTATGAGTCGTACCTGGGCCGTCTCGCGTCAATTTGTTTGGAACTCCGTAAGAAGTACACAACACTGCGAGAAATTTATTAACGGCGATTCTGTATACGTGTAAGCTTTTGCGCTGCATGTCAGTAGGGGAACCTATTGTACTGTGAGCCCTTTCTTGTTCACCTATCTTTTTTAAATAATTTGTGACAGCTACAGTGATGAAATAAATAGCGACTTCAACCTCATCAATAGACAAAACTGTTCCTATCAATCTAATTTTAAATAACTTGTTTAATATTGACATTAATACTACATATTCCATAATATCTCCCACAGCCAGACTGGAACGAACTAACAGTTGGTCATATTGCCCTCCTAAAAATAGGAACTTATTGGCAAACTAATAAGGTTTATAACATAAATTACACAAAAGCCTAAACAATCATCTTTGTATTTTTTTACAAGGACTAAACAAAAAGTGGCATTTGGGTACATCATGGGTGATGAACCTATAGCCGCCTATATTGTACCTTGGTCACAGGACTCGATCAAATAAGAGTCAAACTTCGACAAATAGCAAAACTATTTAGTATCTTAAGATTGCACATGTTCATAACATATTTCACAACGTTCATCAATATTTACACAACGTATATAACATCAATTATGTTTGACGGTGTAAAAGCTTGATGGAAAGCTTTTCCAACAAGACAAGCAATATCATAAATTGTTAAAGGTTTACCAACATGGCCAGGTGTCACCATTAATTCATTTGCAGCTTTGTTGAAATATTTGTTGTAAGGTCCAAAACAGACTTGTCAAAAGGCTGAAATTTATGAGTCGTGTTTGATTGTGGCGTGGTGTGATGCCATGTTTTCTTCCCAGTTCTATAACTGGTATTTGAATATGGTTTCGTGGTTGTCAAGCAATAATATGACGAGATGATCCTTTGATGGTTTCACATATACAATGAAGTGGTTAAAAAACTGTAGAAACAATGCTTCATTCGACCATCCTGAAGTATTAGCTCCACCAATAGTCCCATCAGGAGCGCTAGCTAGCATAAAATCCTTGACATTGACTCACGGAGAAATGAGCATGGGAAGTATGAATCCATCTCCTGTATCTTGGGCATCTGTAAAACTCTTTTCACAGCTAGGTCATCATGGAGCTGGCTAAAATCTTCACCAGTCTTCAAGTAGTGTTCATAATGCCTCTTCAAAGTGCATATTTACAAATTGAAATGTTTAGCGGCACCTTTTATTGATATTTTTTCTTTAACTAGTTTTATTGCATTATAAAGTATTTCTTTATTAATAGGACACCTTTTACAATATTTTTGCTACGAGACATTTCACCTGAAAGAAAAAAGTAACTCATATTGTAACAGTACAAAAGGGCGAGACGGGTTCTCGCCACAAACAAGTGATTATTTTTTATTTTTCCAAATAATCAGGCCCTCGAACCACCCCCACACGGGATCTGTGGGTTGCACCCAGCTTTTGAAGCTTGGGGGCCACCATCGGGATCCTAAAGCCACCAAGGGATCCTTGATTGTCTCTTAATACCTTTTTCCCTTATTCCCCCTTCTCTACTAACGTTGGGAGCACCTGTGGGTTTTTCATGCATCTAGATATTCCAGAACATAAACACGCAACGCAAAAAACACACAAGAAAATTATATATTCACAAGAAAACAACAAAAAACGGATAAAGCATGAAAGCAAGATACATTATTGTAGAGAAAAGTAGCATGAATTTTAAATTGACCATTCTGCAGTCATGTCAGTGTTCATGAAAACTACTGACCATGTGCCCTCATCGTCATTTCCTGAAGAGGCGGTTGTGCTGATATCGCAGATATTCGACCTTGTACTATCTGTCCACTTAACTGAGTTTCTTATCGTTTATATATCGTCCGCAAACGCTGACAATACAGAGCTCTACTAAGAGGGTATTCAAAAATTGGAAAAAGTATTAGACTTCACCCTCGAAAGAGTGATGTTTTATTTCTAAAAGAAGAGAACACTTTAGTCCTTTTCAGGCATCTCAAACTACACCCACCCAAGCTTCTAGTCCACCTGTGAAACCCGGAGCTCCTACGTGCACGGCAACTTCCCTGACTCCGCTCTTCCCTGACTCCGCTATTTCCACCTCAAATCCAGAAAGGCCTGTACGTGCTCAAGTTGCAACTGGGAATGTACACGCCAAGCGTGTTCGAAGTATAATAACTTCATACAAAAATATCTCGGCCTGATATTTTCTAACAAAGAACCGAGATTTGAATTTTGTTTATATACTTAGCCACTTGTTCATGTTTATTTTCTTTTTAAATTCTCCCTTGTTTAAATATTTTTGCCCAGAGATAGAGAAATATTTGAATGGCGAAGTCTTTCCTTGTTTTCGTTTTGTCTTTTCTTATTTCAACGTTCAGATATTGGTTGTTTCTAGCAAAAATATGAAAGAAAATAACAAGCCTCTAAAAAATTAACAATTCTCGCTTACGGGCGGAGAGCTCTTCCAACAGAGAAGAATATTTGTCTGTTCAACCTTCTCGCCTAAACTTAAGAGATCAATACAATTATTAAATTTAAAGTAAAAAATATTACGAAATCAAAATTCTTTGGATTCAAAATGTTTAATTTGAATCTCAATTGACAATTTGAAATATGATATATTATTTCCTTCGAATGAATCATTTATTTCCTTTAGAATAAATGTTCCCTTAGAAATGGGAAATTCCCTTAGAATTCCCTTAGAAATGGGACGTAATATCGCTTTTGGGGCAATTCGTCTCAACTGACTTCTCCAAAACACAGTCATGGACTAGGCAACAAGTGACGTAGCGCCATTCCGGAGCTATTTGTACTACGCTTATTTTTAAACCCAGCGGCAGTCGCTCTGGATGCAGTACCCGCCTACTCTAGTAAACTAGTTACTTCGCCTGTGATTTTGACATGATCCCGTTTTAAATGAACACCGATGGTATTTAAGAATTTAAAAAGGTTTTCTGATCAAGACTATACACATTCCTCGTACAAAATTCAACTAAACGGCTCCTGAACGAATGTTCAGGGTTGGCAAAACAAATTACTGAACAGCGGCGTATCCCGGGAAGGGGACGTGGGGCCATGACCCACCTCAATCCATTTTTTTTTTTGTAATTGTATTCAATTTTTTTTCAAAACAATGGTCTCACTGATATCATTACACTCCACGAGATTATTTTCTCGAAGCACGCGAATACGTGATTTCAAGATGTATTCAAATTCTAAACTAGAGGTGTTACAGAATGGCACAGACTTTCTCGAAGCAAATTTTTATAATTTCCTTGGGGTGGACTGGGTTTAAGGTCTTGCTCCATTCTCTAGTCAGCTGCCATCCATCGTCGCTCAAAGTTTTTTTTTTTTTTTATTTTCTCAACTTTTCGCTTTCTTAATAGTACAACCGAAATATTACTTTATGAATATCAAAAAACAGTAAAACCTGGTCCTAAATCATTGAAATTTTCATTGACAATTTTGAAGCTAATTTTAAGAAAATGGCGATTAAGCATTACAAATGCGAAATTTGAAGCTCTTTTTCACAGTTTGAGTTTTGTTCTCAGTTTGAGTTTTGAAACTTCACTTGAAGTCCATTCCTTTCACTTACAAATGTAATTACGTATACAAATGTAAATATGTCACAAATGTAATTATGTCACAAATGTAACTATGTCCTTCACTTCCACTCACAAATGTAATTATGTATACAAATCGATGCAAATGTACATATTGAGATATATTTCAAATAAATTACATTGTGTAGTTTTTGAAAAACAAATTATTACACGAAAATTAACATTACGTCATGTTAAATGGTGCCATTACAACTATCCGTTGTAAAACTTTGAGGAAGAAATTTGAAGCGATATTTGAGAAAATGGCGTTTGGGCGTTTTTCAAAATGCGGAAATTTGAGATCATTTTCACAGAAAATTGTCGAGTTTTCGAAAAACTTTATTTGACATTATTTAAAGGACATGTACTCATAAATACAACTGCGTGAAGAAATTGCCGCTAATGTAAATATTACCGACGTGAGAGACAAATAAAAAAAACTACATTTTTGTAATTTTTGAAAAACAAAAGAATAGAGCAATATGGCGGTTATGCCATCTTATACATTGAATTTATCATATTTCATACCAAAACTTTCAAGAAAATTTTTTTCAAAAAGAGCCGTTTTTTAGAAAATCTTTTTTTTTGTAATTTTTTAAAATTGCAAATATTGCAGGTCATATTGCGCGAAAACTACTAAAAAATGTTCTTCCACAGTATCTTATTAAAAGAATTGATTATAAGCAACAAATTTTATTTGAACAAAAATCTCTATTTTTAATTTTGTAGGTTTCATAGGTAGTAGATGCCGAAAAAATCAAATTTTTGCAATTTTCGAAATTTCAGAGTTAACTGTGAAAATCGGACCTATGCCACCTTTATAATTGTATTTTACTCTATTCTTACAAGAAATTTAAAGAAAAAATTTGGAGCCGTTTTTGAGAAAATTTTGAAAATGTCCGGGGGGCTTTATGTGAAGTACCCACAAATATTAAAGAATGTTTTTCTAAATCTCAAAGTTTCAACTAGAGCCAGATCGACAGGCCTTTCTTCAATTTGGAAAAGATTGTACTCATGGATTAGGCGCTAGCAGTGTTCACAGACGGACGGACAGACAGACAGACAGGCAGACAGACAGACAGACAGACGGATCGACGGACAGACGGACGGACTGACTGACATTTTGAATGGAATCACTTTTTCGGTATCAGGGGACCCCAAAATGAGTATTTCCGTTGAAATCTCGAAATCGATTTTCCGCAACATTACATAATTTTCTCTATACTACGTATGTATATATGTGCTACTCCGTATGTATACGAGAAAGTAAAATGTGTTGCGAGTTTGTGTTGCTCTGACAATAATTCAGATTCAATATTTTGCCAGGCGTTTAAGATTCACTCAATTACAAATGTGATCTTTCGAAATTTCGTGTTTTTGTGTAGCCTTTGATAAATTTTTCATGTCAAAATATCCATCTCTATTCCAAGTACTCTCCTTGATTTACAACAAAAGATATGAACAACAATAAAACTTAGCTTTAACTTCACTACCTGTTAGCCATTTGTGTGAATAATACCACAAAGGAATGAAGTTTTTTGCATTCTTCTCGCCAGCACGATGTACAAACGTACTAAACATAGGAGTAGGTCGACAATTGTCCAAAATTTGTCTCTGCATCTTTAAGACGAGAAAACCGTGTTCGTAGTCGTACATTCAATGTATCTCTTAAAATATTAACGTAAAATCAGATTTAGATATTAACTAGAGGTGCTACAGAATGGCACAGACATTCTCGTAGCAAATTTTTCTAATTTCCTTGGTGTTGACTGGCTTTAAGGTCTTGCTCCATTCTCTGGCCAGCTGCCATCTTTCGTCGCTAAAGAACGTTTTTTTGACATGTTCACAACTTTTCGGTTTCTTAATAGTAGAACCGAAATATTACTTTAAGATTATTAAAGAAGAGTGAAACTTCGTTCTAAATAGAAATTTTCATTGAAAAATTGTAAACTGTTTCTAAGAAAATGACGATTAAGCATTACCGTAAATGCGAAATTTGAAGCTCTTTTTCATAGGAATCTATTGAGTTTTCGGTTCGGCAAAACTTCACTTGAAGTCATTTGAAGCACTTTTACTCACAAATGTAATAATGTGTACAAATCGATGGAAATATGCATATTAACGGCGTGAGAGATATTTAAAAAAATTACATTTGCGTAATTTTTGAAAAAACAAAAGAATACACCAAAATTAACTTTTACGCCATATTAAACAGTGCCATTATTATCCTTTGCAAAAGTTTGAAGAAAAAAATTGAAGTCATTTTTAAGAAAATGTTTGACCGTGTCTAAAAATGCGGAATTTTGAGCTCGTTTCCACATACAACTGTTGAGTTTTTGAGAAACTTTATATGACATTATTTAGAGCACATGTACTCATAAATGCAATAATGTGAAGAAATAGCCTTTACTGTAAATGTAACCGACGTGAGATACAAGTAAAAAAATACATTTATGGTAATTAAAAAAACAAAGAATAGAGCAATATGACGTTTGTCATCGTATATGGTACGTTTGACACTACCCCTACAAAAAATTTAAAGAAAAATTTTTGAGAAAATCTTGTTTTTGATATTTTTTAAAAATTGACAACAAATTTTATTTGAAGGAAAAATGTGTATCTTCAATTTTGTAGTTGTTGGAAGACGCCGAAAAAAATTCAAATTTTTGAAAATTTCGAAAATTCTGAGTTAACCATGAAAATCGAATCAATGACACTTTTATGAGTGTACTTTATTCTTACAAGAAATTTAAAGAAAACATTTGGAGCATATTTTGAGAAAATTTTTAAAATGTCTGGAGGGCATCATGTAAAGAACCTCCAAATTTTAAAGAATGTTTCTGAAAAGTTCAAATCTTCAACTAGAGCCAGATGGACAGGGTTTTTCTTCAATTTGGAAAAGATCGTACGTGTGGTTTAGGCGCTAGTAGTGTTCATAGACGGACGGACAGACAGATGGAGGGACGGACCGACGTTTTGAGAAAACTTTTTCGGTATCTGGGGACCAAAACGTGTATATATATATATGTACACGTGTGAAATTACACACACACACACACGTATGTATGAGAAAGTAAAAATCAAGTAACACTAATAACACTAGAGAACAAGATTTTTACCTCCAGGAAGTTAGAGTGCGCAACAAACTCAATTTTATACGTAGAATACAAATATCACAATAAAAACGTCATATCAGTCTCAGTTTTTAATATACCGTATCTCTTTACTGTATCACGTCATAGTTTGTTATCAATCAAATACATTTGAATTGCACCAGTAAGATATGTAGAATCTATATGCATAAAATGCACTTAAAAATAAAGAATATGTTCAATTCATCTACGCCACTTTTATGAGATACCAACAAAATTTGGGTTTCGTTTTTTACCTTTTGTATTCGAAGATTGCCGTATTTATTCTCACGTCTGATAGTCGTGCTTGATTACGATTAGGTCTTTGGATGTTTTGAAAACAAGTCACGTGCACCATCATATTTCCTATTGCGCATTAGTGCACTGAGAGGAATTATTTTAGCCCCTTACCTTATCACAAGTATACAAGTAAATAACTGTGGGGTGGCAGATTCTGATTCAGTCGGTGTCGTGTGGAACTGTACCCGCAGTACGCGTGAAGTTCGTGTCTGGTTTGTGTGTGTCTCAAGTACATTAATTCATTACAAATATGTGTTTTTTTGAAGTTAAATTCGCCACATGATCTCTAGAATTGAATCGGCAAATCATTTCATTTCGAAAGTGTGCGAATTACCCGATAACTTCTGTTACGTTTGTGGAAGATTTACACCCAAACTTCAAAGGAATAAAAATATATCAAATTTCAAAACTTGCGTATTCTTGTTACTTGTACTGTCGTGTATGTGATCAGGACAAACCATGGGCTACTCACCAGTGTTTTGTCACCTGTACAACAAACCTTAAATTGTGATTGTATGGAAAACTCTAATCATTGTCATTGGCTCTACTTATGTTGTGGAGAACACTGCTGCATGGAACCTGAAGTATGGAAACCACAAAAACGATTACACGGATTGTGAGAGCTAACTTGTGCAGTTTTGTGAACGCACGAAGTGCAATGTACGTTCACGCCAATGAGGTGCGGCTATTCCTACCCTTACGGGCATCTATGGCCAATCCTGCAACATGAAAAAGAAAAACAGATTAAAAAGATATTAGCCAACATGGCGCGCACATTGCGTGTGCAGTGATTCAAAGCTTATGTTTCAAGTCTCATTTCGCTGTTTCATATTTTTCTTACTCCAGGAGGATTTCTCTTACGCGGATTCGGGCGGGCCTAGCAGCTTAAGTACTGACTGTGGGGTGAAGGAGGGTTAATGTCCTGGGTGCGGTGCACTGTGCCGCCCCCGAAGAGTGTGGTGTGAGGGTGGTGTCAAATAATTTTAGCAGAGGGGAAAGGTTATAGTTTATGTTTACATTCAGTAGGTTATTATGTACATGAATGTGAAGGTTTTCCCATGTCAATCTTCGGGGGCGTCACAGCGCACCGCACCCTGGTTATTAACTCTCCTCCTCCACCCCACAGCTGGTACTTAAACTGCCATGCCCACCCGAACCCGCGTAGTCATTTTTGTGGCTTCCATACAGCAGGTGAGAAACTGTTCAACGTACTTTTCATATTTTCTGTTACAAAATTTTACGTTTATTTCATTCACTTTCTTGCATAGGTTTACAAAGTTACTGTATTATTAAACGATCTAACTCTCCGCCCCTTCTTTCTTTCTTTCTTTCTTTAATTCTTCTTTTCTTTCATTTCTTAAGATGTTTTAAAATTATATAACGTACAACCATGTACTTTTCGTACCCTGTTAATTCTAAAGTTTTTGTTTAAATTTTCTTGTATCAAAAAACTGATGATGGCTAAGCCATCGAAAGCTGCTCTTGTTGATGTAAACAATATTGTTGGCAATGACAAGGCCTTGAATTATTTCAACTACATATTATTGCACGAATATGCGTATTCCGTTTTTAACTTGTTCTTACCTTACGAAGCATGCTCTAAAATGTTGTAGTAAAATAACCGGAGCGACAATGCGAAAATTAGTATAGGATCTTCTTTATTTCAAATATTAAATGTGTTCATATCTTTTGAACCTTACGTGATAGAAGGTTTTCATAATGATTTTCGAAATCAGCGTGATATTTCTTTCGAAGTCAGCGTTTTCTTTGAAATTACCTACTTTCATCCCGGAAGTATAAAAAAAATTGCTCCCTAGTGTAATCCGCAGCATACTAATTTAAAATGAAGAAAAGCAATACTTCTAAAGAATAATCACTTTCTCCGCTAGTTAACTCGTCAACAAAACGGTAAACTCACATGCTACGTGGTTTGCATGAGAATGGAATTGGTGTCTTCTGTGCGGTCAGGTATCACGGGAATTCGCTGGCCTACGCACAACGCGCATGCGTCAAGTATGGACACAGCATGCTACTGTTCTGCGCTCACTAAGAGCCTTTTCTCAGAATAAGGAGCGACGCGAGGAAGCGCCCGAGCATGCCTATCTTGAGACATGCAAGAGAACGCATGTTTCTGCGGTAAGAGACGAGACATCGCAAGGCGCAAGGGCTGTTAGAAAACCCGTGAAATGGAAATATGAAATTCGAAAACAAATTGGAAAACTGGGTCTACATCTTATCCCATTTTTTCTCACATCTCCAGACACAAAAGTTTCACTTTTTGGTTTTGGAAAACGGCAAATTCTCTTGACAAACTTCGTCTTTGGGACGCCGAATCCACCGACAGCGTTTGCTCGTGAAGTGGTTTTGTGAAAAAGACAAAAATATTCTTTGGCTTTATGCCTACGTCATCTTTCCCAGATTCTGTTTCGACTTCAATTCGTCTAATCAACTTGGGAAGTGCACAAAAACAGCGACATGGCTGTCTACCCAAGGACAGAACGTGGGTGTTTTGGAAAACTTTTGAAACAATTCGTACCCCACGAAGTTATGCCGGGCTTTGGCTTACGCCTTTGCTTTGGCTTTAACATCTTTAGAAGTATAAGCTTCGATAATTTAGTTCCAAGGCTTCTTCGCCTTGCTGAAGAGAACCGAATAGTTCGAAAACAAATCGGAAAACTGGGTCTACATCTTATCCCATTTTTTCTCACATCTCCAGACACAAAAGCTTCGCTTTTTGGTTTTGGAAAACGGCAAAGTCTCTTGACAAACTTCGTCTTTGGGACGCCGAATCCACCGACAGCGTTTGCTCGTGAAGTGGTTTTGTGAAAAAAGGCAAACATATTCTTTGGCTTCATGCCTACGTCATCTTTTCCAGATTCTTTTTCGACTTCAATTTGTCTCATCAGCTTGGGAAGTGCACAAAAACAGCGACATGGCTGTCTGTGCTACCCAAGGACAGAACGTGGGTGTTTTGGAAAACTTTTGAAACAATTCGTACCCCACGAAGTTATGCCGGGCTTTGGCTTACGCCTTTGCTTTGGCTTTAACATCTTTAGAAGTATAAGCTTCGATAATTTAGTTCCAAGGCTTCTTCGCCTTGCTGAAGAGAACCGAATAGTTCGAAAACAAATCGGAAAACTGGGTCTACATCTTATCCCATTTTTTCTCACATCTCCAGACACAAAAGCTTCGCTTTTTGGTTTTGGAAAACGGCAAAGTCTCTTGACAAACTTCGTCTTTGGGACGCCGAATCCACCGACAGCGTTTGCTCGTGAAGTGGTTTTGTGAAAAAAGGCAAACATATTCTTTGGCTTCATGCCTACGTCATCTTTTCCAGATTCTTTTTCGACTTCAATTTGTCTCATCAGCTTGGGAAGTGCACGAAAACACCGACATGGCTGTCAGTGCTACCCAAGGATAGAAAGTGGGTGTTTTGGAAAACTTTTGAAACCAATGGAAATATGGGTCGTGCGACCACAATGAAATGCTCGTTATACATTTCCAGATGAATAATACTTACACCATATTGAAATTGTAATAATCATTTAATTTTTTATTACTATCAAATGTATTAAAGTAGTACACATTCTTCAGGGTAGACAGTGTCTACCTTAAGTACCCGAAGGAGCCGCCACTGCTAGAATGACGGTCCGCAGAGCAATGCTTTTTTGGCAGGAAGGAAAAAGACACTAAAAAATGACTAATGATTACAATTTATAGTATAACTTGCACCATTTAATGCGTTACCCGAACATAGTATGTGCCATTCACTAGAAAGTGCATGTAAGAACTCTGCCAAACGTCGTGTCATGCAGATGTACAGTTCCCCAATGGTGCTCTGTTCCAACCCATGTCCTGCAGCTTAGAAAAGTGAGCCGCGGTTCCTCCAAATTTTGCAATAAGGATGGGCTAAGAGAACGGCCCATAGCACTGCATACATTTCTCTTGTAAGACAATACGACTGGTCGTAACAAAGTCTGCACGATTTTCACACGAACTCTCCAAGCCACATAGGCAAGAGGAAAACTAGTAGGAAGGAAGCATTGACGTGAGTGTGCACAAACGACAAGTTCATTGATTGCAGTACCTTGAGGACGTACCTCTGGACTAGCAATGTGCTCGAGACGAAGATACGATGATTTTTGTCAAGGGCTACATGCTGTCGGGAGCGGAAGACACAATCATAGACAAATAATATGAGTATGAGTGCTCTGTGGACACAATGAATGGGCTGTCGGAGCAGCTCACGACGCCCTCACGCAACGCACTGCGGGCTCGACCGACAGCTTGCGCTGTGTGCCGCCAGGAGCGGTTTGAGAAGCAGCGGAAGGCAGCCGTGGTCGAACATGGCTCACCACAGACAAAATAATGGGTATGGGTGCTCTGTGTGGCTAACCACCCGGAAAGGGTCTTACCGGCACCGACTCCAGACGTACTCTCAGATAATATTCCATGACCCCGAGAGCGCGGAAAGATCCGCCACTGAGACAACGAGCCCGGCGGTGATAAACTCTCGCAGAGGATCGTTCCGAGAATGTAGTCGGGTCGCCGGAGTCCGCCGCAGATTCTGGCTTTATATGAACCTTACTTACGGGCAATTTATAAGCACCCTACACATCTGCCGAAGTAAGGAAACTAAAACAGTGCAATGAGACCTGAAACATCAACTTTGTACTTATGCACTCGTAATGCACCCGCCGGCTGGCTATTGTCAATATGATCTTCTGTTTTTCTTTATGTTGCAGGTTTGGTCATAGAAGCCCGTAAAGCGAGCCTGCACAGCATTTTGCACTTTGACTGACCTCGGAAACCTCGACCGAGCATCTTGTGTGCAAAGACAGTAAGCTCAGAAGGTTGGGGATGAGACTCATTCTAGGAGTGAGAACCGCCAATGAGAATGCGCATTTCGAACTGTAGCACGTAAATTGAAAGAGCAATTGCAAGAAAAACGGACGGAATATGACAGTTCAAGTATCACTGCATTTTATTTTGAAACGTTTGATGTTGATATATTACAATGTGAAATATGAACCTAAAACGAATTAGACATACATATTTGATTTGGAAACCAAGTATTATAATTCCTTGTAGGATTGATAATGTAATTCGCTTTGCTGCGATGTAAAAAAATTAGCGTGGTGCTAAACACAAAATTGTAATATTGAAACTTTTTCGTTTAATGATAACAGTAATAAATTATTTTTTCATTTGCTATGTTTAATTGAATAAGACGGTTCTATCAAGGATAAAAAAATGTTATTTAAAGAATGATTACTTTCTACTCTAATTTTTGACAAGAGAACATTATATATTATATATACGGGCACTATTTATTCATAATCGTTTACATCATATAAAACATTAAGCCCATTGCGATTTATTTAAGAAGACTCATGGAAATCTCATGATAAAATATCGCAAGAGAGATTTGCTAGTTGGTATCTCTTATTCAGCTTCATAAAGAGAGAAATTGGTCACGAAAATATGTGATACCAAATATTACTCTTCTTGGAATTGCCTGCATTTCATTTTTATATCAATCTCGATTTGAGAGACTGCTCTCAATTTCCTCTGTTTTGCTATCATTTGGAGATAATAATAATAATAATAATAATAATAATAATAATAATAATAATAATAATAATAATAATACCTGAAAGCGCATGTGCATAGTTTTTCTCTTTTCTCTTTGATAGACAGAATATTGAGGAAGTCGAAATGTTACACTTTCACTGTTCAATCACTTTCTAGCTGCCTCTTTATCGCGTGTACTACCGCACCGCGAGTTTCACGAGTTTCAAGTTCTTTTTATTCTGTGCTGAGCTTGGAGATGGATGTGTTCCTTTTTCCGCATTGTAAGGCATGATACCTGTCACTTAATTCGTGGCACCATTCACACACACATTGATTGTTTGGTTCGTGGAAACTTTCCGTTTTACACACTTTATGGTGAAATTCATGCACCGCAAACCTTGCCACCGAATGCCTTAGGTCATAACCTCTTCCCATCCATTCTCTTGTGGCATTGCGTCCGTTGTATAAAATTCTTTCCATACTTCTATCTTTTTCTCTCTTAGTTCATTAATTCATCGAGGTGTGGTGTGTTTGGTAGTAGCATATTGCATCGCAGTTCTTCCACATAAAAGGGCTCCCTAGTTAGCTCATGCACTACTCGTGAAGGAGTAAACATGGATACCCTCATAGCTTTCTTCAAATAGATAACTTTCATTTTCTCTATTTCTTTCAAATCTCTCTTGTTCAGGTGTTCCCAAATGACCTCAAGTCTGTATGTAATCACCTGAGTAATTTTCAATCTGAATAATTTTATTGCTGTTTCTACAGAAATTTGCCGTAAGTGTGAGATTTCATTCATCGCAATCATTGCTGCTGAGGTTCTCTCTTTGATATGTTTTCTGAAATTGGTTCCATGTGTTTGTAGAGTAACACCTAGATACTTAAATTTGTTTACAATTTCCAAATTTTTCCCGATGAAGTTGATGCCATTCTGGGTGCTGAGTCTACCTCCTTTTCTGAATACCATAGCAAATGTTTTATGTTCGTTTATGGTGAGGTCGTTCTCCGAGGACCATTTAATTAACTGATTGAAGGTGTTTTGTAATATATATATATATATATATATATATATATATATATATATATATATATATATATATATATATGGGGTTACTTAGTTCCCTTTTCCCCTTATAAAGAAATTTAAGTATGGATTCTCTCCATCCGTCTGGTATTTTAAATACCTTACTGGAAATATCAGTGGAAATACTTTACTGGAATGATTGAACATTATGTATGCACCTTTCCTACTCTTTGCCCATTGCACGTAGAGTTCCTCAAGGATCGATTGTAGTCCCTATTCTGTTCCTACTTTACGTAAACGATATGCCCTCGACGATTCGAAACGGAAGAACAGTTCCCTTTGCGGATGATACGAACATCCTTTGCAATAAAGAAACCGTAAATAGTACAATATCAGATGTTTCAAATTGGTTCCGAAATAAAAAAAATTCATAGTAAACGAAAAGAAAACGGTTTTAATGCAGTTTTCCATTTCAAATAAACAATTCTGTGCTCCATTGAAAATGAACTGTGCTCCATTGAAAAGGCAACAAAATTTTTAGTTCTCGCAATTCAGTCAAACCTTAAATGAAACGTCCATTTAAATGAATTGAACGCAAAAAAAAGTAGGGAAAAGTGTAGGGATCACAGAATTTTGAAAATGTGCACAGAATTCACTTCTCCCCATAGCACGTTATAAAGTTTTAACTGTTTTTGACGTAAAATAAATAAATAAATACCTTGATCCAACCCTCTATTGAACAAGTCCGTTATTGTCACATACATATGTCTCCAGCAGGCCTTTAGGTGTTAATAATATATATGGTATGGGCCTCCGGCTTTTCTCTCTTTCCCTTTTCGTATTTTTTTTAATTTCTCGTATAGCTACGAACACGGGAGTAATATACGGGAGTAATATATGGACTATAGAGAAAGTTATGTAATGCTGCGGAAAATCGATTTCAAGATTTCAACGGAAATACACTTTTTGGGGTCCCCTGATACCGAACGTCTGTCCGTCTTTTTTTAACGTCCGACCGTCTGTCTGTATGTTTGACTGTCCCACTGAGCGTTTGTCCGTCCCTCTGTGAACACTACTAGCATCTAAACCACACGTACAATCTTTTCCAAATTGAAGAAAGCCTTGTCCATCCGGCTCTAGTTGAAGCTTTGAAATTTTGAGAAACATTCTTTACATTTCGGGGGTCCTTCACATGACGACTACCGGACATTTTCAAACTTTTCTCAAAAACGGCTCCAAATTTCTTCTTTAAATTTCTTGAAAAAATAGAGTAAAATACACTTTTAAACGTGGCATAGGATCCGATTTTCACGGTTAACTCTGAATTTTCCAAAATTTAAAAAAAATTGATTTTTTCGGCGTCTTCCTACAACTATAAAATTGAAGACAAATGTTTCCATCAAATGAAATTTAGATGCCCATAAATAGTTCTTTCATTAAGGTCATGTAGATTTTTTGAAAATTTTAGTAGTTTTTGTGAAATGGAGCATGAAATATTTGTAATTTAAAAAAAATAACAAAAACAATATTTTTTTTAAAAAAAGCTCCAAATTTTTTCATTAAATTTTTAGTAGGGGTAGTAACAAATGTGCCCTAAATCATGACATAAACGTCATATTGCTGTATTCGTTTTTTTTCAAAAATTACAAAAATGTAACTTTTTGACTTGTCTCTCACATCCGTATTGTAACGTATTGTAAGGCTACAGCTAGCAACCGCCGAGCGACACAAAGGTGCGACGGCAGAGGATTAGACGCCAGGGGCCAGGCAGGATGTGACACGCCGAGGTATTCTGAGAAATCCTAAGAGCTAGGGAAAGGGATGCCCAAAATGCAGGACAGCGCATTTTTGCCGCGTGCCGCGTGACAAATTCTTGGAATCCAGGGAAATGGATGTCCAAAAATGCCTGGCAAAGCGGTCAGTGTGGGCCGTGTGCAAAACCCAGTGACGTTTCAGGTCACGTGGGTGGTAGCTATATAAGAGCGAACGCAGAGCGCGGGGGTGGGGTTTGTTGAGCTGAGTGGGAACCCTCGTGCGAACGCACAAACTTGCGCCCAGGGCGGTGCGGAGCCGAGCTAGGCTCGTGCGGCAAACCATGTGTTGGGACGCCGTTGTGGACTATATCCACTGGTGACAGAGGTCGCCGGAGCTGTCTGCTGTGTGCGGGAGGCTCGCTGAGGAGTGGCGCGGGCCACGAGTCAGTTATTCATTTTTAAGGGTCGCTCCTGCGATCAGGGAAGTAAAGATCTACCAGAGCTGAGTAACTTAAAGTATTACGTACATATTGTGAATAAACCTGTACATATTTATCATTGAAGCTCGTGTCTGTGATTATTGTGTATTCCCACGACGTCACAGACGGGTAGACATAATTGGTGGCAGCGGTTATAAAGAAGCCCACGGGGGAGTACGTGCACCCACCAAATAGTATAATTGGTGGCAGCGGTTATACGAATTTCACGGGGAATATCATTCACCAAATAGTATAATTGGTGGATGCGGTTATACGAATTCCACGGGGAATATCATTCATCAAATAGTCATAATTGGTGGATGCGGTCATAAGAATTCCACGGGGAAGTGTTGCTTAATTGTGATAATAGTAGCAGTTAAAACATTCACGCCGGAACGGCACGGCATTGTTGCACCATACTCATACGTGGTCGCAATATTACGAACAGTGGGTGGGCCAGTGCGTGGGTGTGTCGACGGGCAGACATAATTACAACGCACGGGAGTAGAGAGGGTCCGCTCCTAGCCAGACGCCTACGTCTTCACGGCAACGCCGGAAGGAAGGAAGGAAGGACGGAGAAGGAAGGACGTCTCAAGGCCAACCGGCTTTGACAAAATCAAGAATTCAGCAAGGATCTGGTGTAAGTATAGCTATCTGCATTGTAAGGTTCAGTTCAGGTTTCAGTTATGGCTTACTTACCGAGATTCGGGAAAGATTGTGTAGTGCACGTGGCACAGGAATTAGGACTCCAAATTACAGGTGGGGAAACTTTGGTAGTACTAAAAAAATTGATAGAGGAGCATTCCGATTACGAGGAGGAATTTGTGAAAGGGATAGCTCAGGCATATAAGGATGAACGCGAACGAGAAAAGGCTGAACGCGAACGAGAAAAGGCCGAACGCGAATTAGAGAAGGAACGCGCCTATAATGATCAAAAAGCCGAACGCGAAGCAGAGAAGGAACGTGCATTTCAGTTAGAAAAACTGAGAATAGAACAGGGTCAATTGGCGGGTAGAGCTAGTCCGCAGTCCGAAGTAAATAGCAAAATGCACATTCGATTAAATCAAGTTATGAGCCGATTCAAAGGGGAGGACGACGACATAACGGCATTTTTAAGTGTTTTTGAGAGTCAGGCGGAACAATTAGAAATTCCAGAAGAAGAGTGGGTGGCAAATCTTATGGAACTGCTCCCACACCAAATCAATGCATCGCTAACTTTAGAAGGGCAAGGTAGAAGAACAGAATATGCCGATTTAAAGAATAGGTTATTAGAAATGTATCGATTCAATGCCGAGAAGTTTCGACAATTGTTCGCGAAACATGTAAAAGCCGCGAATACTACCTGGAACGTATACGCGAGAGAGCTAAAAAATTATTGCAAAGAATGGGTAGCAGGACTAGATATTCATACGTTCGAGGACTTAATGAATCTAATTGTAACCGATCAATTGAAGCGTCGTGTGCCTATTGATATTAAAGAGCACTTTATTGATGAGTGGGGCGAATTTAAGATGCCGTTAGAACTAGCTCGTAAACTAGACAACTATGAGAACAATAGGGCAGGCTGGAAACGGTCTTCGTTCAAGCCTTATAGGAAATCGGAAGCCGTAGGGGAACATGTTGCAAGCACGAGCAAGACGATGCCGATAGTACCGGAAATTCAGGGGAAATCGAGCGGTAAGAAAACCGATGTTAGGGCAGCATACGAGAAGCCAGACAAGCGGAAATGCTACGGGTGTGGTGCCACAGACCACATGGTCCGTGAATGCCCGCAGCGCCGCGTGGCCGAAAAAATGAATCATGTGGCAGACAAAACAGCTACGGAATTGTTTTCACCGTACGTGTTCTTTGGAAAAATTAATAAAATTCCCGGGAGATATTTGCGCGACGGTGGTGCTTCTTTCGATCTGGTCCATGAGAAATTTATTAGCGACGAGAATTTAACGGGAGAAAGCGTGTGGATTTTGCAACCGCTTGATGCCTCACCACGAAATCTCCCGGTGGCAGAAGTCACTATTGAAGGGCCATTCGGGAAAGTAGTAACTAAAGCCGCAGTTGTGCCTCGGGAATGCGACAGCGGATATTACTTATTAAGTAATAGAACAGCTGCTCTGTTGGAAGAAGTAAAGGCAGGATTTATTGAGCCACAATTAGTTGCAGCCGTAACGACGCGGGCAAAAGCCGCTGAAACGTCGCGGATGACTCACGAGTCGGGGCCGGCTGACCGCGAAGCAGGCGAGTTTGACGCGGACGAGCAGGTAGAAAAACTTGAACAATTGAGGCAGGAGGAAGCCGTTAGTGAAAGGGACGCCAGTGCAAGTGTACTAACGCCCGAAGTTAATGAACTCATAAATGTTACCCAGACTGAGTTCGCAGCTTCACAACAAAGTGACCCGGAAATCAAAACATTATACGACGCGAATAAGCACAACGTACCGGAAGCAGGGCGAGAGTCGTATTTCGTGAAAAATAGTATTTTGTATCGGTCAAGACACAGCAATCGCGGAGAAAAATTTAATATGTTAGTAGTTCCGACTAAATATCGGGCCGCCGTTCTCAAGGTGTGCCATGAAACCGCGAATGCACATTTAGGTTGCACTAAGAGCAAATCCAGCATGTCGCGATACTTTTATTGGCCTCGTTGTTTCCAGGATATGGAGACATGTGAAAACTTGCGATGTGTGTCAAAAGGTTGGTAGGCCAAATGATCGTAAAAAAGCACCGTTAATGTTAGTACCGCCGATAACGGAAATCTTCGGTAAAATTAATATTGATACTTGTGGACCTCTTCCCGAAAGCAAAGAAGGCAACAAGTTTATTTTGACAGCCATTTGTTTAGCGTCTAGGTATCCGGAGGCTATTCCAATTAAAGATTTGCAATCAACA
Source organism: Teleogryllus occipitalis (assembly GCA_011170035.1). NCBI lineage: Eukaryota > Metazoa > Arthropoda > Insecta > Orthoptera > Gryllidae > Teleogryllus > Teleogryllus occipitalis. The sequence goes on from BLKR01000994.1 coordinate 271,322, forward strand.
ACTATCATTAGTGCCTTGTTGAAATTATTCAGTAGAATCGGGTTTCCTAAGGAATTACAAACAGACCAGGGCACGTGCTTTACAAGCGCATTGACAGGGGAATTTGCTAGGAAGTTTGGGATCAAACTGGTGAGAAGTTCGCCCTACCACCCGCAGTCAAATCCTTTCGAACGCGTGCATAGAACGATGAATCGCTTAATCAAAGTGTTATGCTTGGAAGCAGGAACGGAGTGGGAGGACCAAATGCCCGCGATTTTATTTGCTTTGAGAACCACGGTGCACGAGAGCCTCGGATTCACTCCAGCTGAATTAGTGTATGGGAGGAACCTCGGAACTCCCATAACCTTATTATATGAACACCTTGCAGGCGAGGACGATGAGGAAGAAAATTCCGTCGTCGAATATGTGTTCAAGCTAATAAATAGGCTTCAGAAATCTCGCGAATTAGCTCACGAGAAGCTTGTTAACGAGCAGGAGAAAAGAAAAACTTGGTACGATCGGCGAGCCGTACACAGAGAATTCGCGCCGGGCGACCGGGTGCTCGTGTTGGCCCCGAATCGCACAAAAAAGTTATCGGTTCAATGGATAGGACCGGGAGAAGTAGTAGAGAAAACATCGGACACGAACTACTCTGTCCGAATGCCTGGGAAAAAGGAAGAGCGTATCTACCACATTAACATGTTGAAAGCGTACGTGCAACGTACCGAATATCTGAATTATGTAGCAGATCGTAGCTCAAACTTTGAAGTTGAGGAAGACGAGCTGGATAAGTACGCTATTAACCTTGATAGTGTCGACTTCGATGCGGAAGCTATGCTCGAAGGAACAGAAGTCGAAGACGAGTTCCGCGACAAACTGCTCAATTTAATTGTAAGGTACAAGCATATATTTTCAGACAGACCAGGGTTGACGGATGTCGTCACCATGGACATTGAATTGACGGACGAGTCGAAAAAGATAAGAAGTGCGCCTTATCGAATGTCGCCCCGTCAATCAAAAATTTTGCAGGAAGAAATCGCAAAGATGTTACGGGATAACATAATCGAAATAGGCGACTCTGATTATGCTTCCCCTATGATTCTTGTAGAGGCGCCGGGACGAAAACCAAGACCGTGCGTAGATTATCGTAAGCTAAACCAAATTATAAAATCAGAATATTTTCCGTTGCCGAACATGGAGGAGAGGATAGAAGCAGTAGCGGCAGCTAAGATTATTACTACATTGGATTTAGCAAAATTTTATCATCAGATACCGCTCACTCCGAGAGCGCAAAGATATGCGGCGTTCTGTACAAGCTTTGGCACGTATAGGCCATTAAGATTGCCTTTCGGGCTAAAAAATGCACCTTTTCAGTGTAGTAGGATGATGGCAGCTTTATTAGCAGGATGTGCACAATTTGCAGTCCCATACTTGGATGACATCGCCATTTATAGCGACACATGGCAAGAACGCCTTAGACATTTAGAGCAGGTGTTTCTAATATTAGAGAAAGCGAAGTTGCATGTGCAGCCAAGCAAGTGTAAATACGCGCGTAAGAATGTGCAATACCTAGGCTACATGGTTGGCAGTGGCATGATGCGGCCGGTAGAGGCCAAAGTAAAAACTATTAAAGAGCACCCCGTACCTCAAACGAAAAAGCAAGTGCGTGCTTTTCTCGGATTAACGGGTTATTACAGGAAATTTATTCCCGATTATGCGAGTATATCAGCGCCATTAACGGACTTATTGCGAGGTCGCGAACGGCAAGGCAGGGTAACGTGGACGCCAGCATGCGAGATGGCATTCGAGAAACTGAGGAACGCTCTCTGTCACGAACCCGTCCTTCACGCGCCAGATTTTAATAAGGACTTTATAGTGCAGTGTGATGCGTCAAAAAGAGGTATTGGCATCATTTTGGCTCAGTATAATGATAGAGGAGAAGAAAAACCGGTGTTATACTTAAGTCGTAAATTCACAGATACGGAATTATTACGATGTACAACAGAACAGGAGTGCACAGCCATAATATGGGCTTTGCAGAAATTAAAGTACTTTTTGGATGGAAATGCAAAAATTAAAGTGGAAACAGACCACAACCCATTAGTATGGCTAAATAATTGTTCAAGTAAGAACCCGAGATTGATGCGTTGGTCATTAATGATCCAAGCATACAATTTAGAAATTATTCATAAAAGGGGTAAGGATCACGTAAATGCTGATGCCTTAAGCCGTATGTTTTACTGATACATGGAACCTGAACTGAACTGGGAATGCGGAGGGCTACACTGAACCGAATCACTTGATTGCATTGTATAAAATCAAGACAAGAGAAAAATCACTGTATATATGTAACAAATTGTTGAAAGTGTATTGTTTGTGTATTCTGTTTGTTTCATGTGTGTCTTATGTATGTGCAATTAGGGGTTCAAAGTGAAGCTCTGAAGACATTGTTGGTTCTGGGGGTATCAGGGAAAGTATCACATCATTTGATTGTGAATACTACGTATGTAATTGTAGCAGACTGTATGTAATTTAAGATTGTAGAAAATTGTATATATTAGAATGAAAGGAGGTACGTGAAGTAGGTTAGGCCAAGGTAGTATATAGGTTCTGTAGATAGGTTAGTTATTTATATTAGCTAGATTTTGATGAAAAAAAATTATTATGTTGTAAATATAGAGTAGGTTAGAGAGATCAATAGAGTGTGAGCCCAATGGCCAGGTAAATGGTATAATCATACCCAGATCCACAAATCTAGTTGCGGGACGAATTTTTTATTGTGGATATCTCCTGCATAAAAAATTCAAAATAGGGTATGGAGAAGTATGTAACGTATTGTAAGGCTACAGCTAGCAACCGCCGAGCGACACAAAGGTGCGACGGCAGAGGATTAGACGCCAGGGGCCAGGCAGGATGTGACACGCCGAGGTATTCTGAGAAATCCTAAGAGCTAGGGAAAGGGATGCCCAAAGTGCGGGACAGCGCATTTTTGCCGCGTGCCGCGTGACAAATTCTTGGAATCCAGGGAAATGGATGTCCAAAAATGCCTGGCAAAGCGGTCAGTGTGGGCCGTGTGCAAAACCCAGTGACGTTTCAGGTCACGTGGGTGGTAGCTATATAAGAGCGAACGCAGAGCGCGGGGTGGGGTTTGTTGAGCTGAGTGGGAACCCTCGTGCGAACGCACAAACTTGCGCCCAGGGCGGTGCGGAGCCGAGCTAGGCTCGTGCGGCAAACCATGTGTTGGGACGCCGTTGTGGACTATATCCACTGGTGACAGAGGTCGCCGGAGCTGTCTGCTGTGTGCGGGAGGCTCGCTGAGGAGTGGCGCGGGCCACGAGTCAGTTATTCATTTTTAAGGGTCGCTCCTGCGATCAGGGAAGTAAAGATCTACCAGAGCTGAGTAACTTAAAGTATTACGGTACATATTGTGAATAAACCTGTACATATTTATCATTGAAGCTCGTGTCTGTGATTATTGTGTATTCCCACGACGTCACAGTATTATGTACATTAGAGACGACTTCTTCGCATTATTAGATTTATGAGTACATGTTCTTTAAATAATGTTAAATACAATTTCTCGAGAACTCAACAATTTCCTGTAAAAATGAGCTCAAAATTCCGCATTTTCAGAAACGCTCAATCATTTTCTCAAAAATGGCTCCAAATTTTTTCTTCAAATTCTTCCAATGAATAGTTCTAGTTGAACAGTAATATGGCGTAAAAGTTAATTTTGGTGTATTCTTTTGGTTTTTCAAAAATTACACAAATGTATTTTTTTAATTCTCTCATGCCGTTAATATGCACATTTCCATCGATTTGTACAAATTTTTACATTTCTGAGCGGAAGTGCTTCAAATGACAGCAAGTGAAGTTTTGCGAAAAGTCAATAGATTCCTGTAAAAAAGAGCTTCAAATTTCGCATTTACAGTAATATTTAATCGCCATCTTCTTAAAAACGGTTTCTAAGTTTTCAATATTTTTTTTTATTTTGGACGAGGTTTTACCCTTCTTTAATATTCTTGAAGTCATGTTTTCGTTCTACTATTAAGAAACCGAAAAGTTTAGAAAATGTCAAGAAAATGTACTTTCGGTGACGATAGATGGCAGCTGGTCAGAGAAGGGAGCAAGATCTTAAAGCCAGTCAACACCAAGAAAATTACAAAAATTTGCTACGAGAAAGTATGTGCCATTCTGTAGCACCCTAGTTTCACCTCGTTTCGCTAGAATGGCTCTATGTGCCTGTTGTCGTCGTCACAGTTGTTTTCCTCTGGTCTGGTTTCTTTTGATTGCAGGACTTGTATGAAATGAAATTCCCATCTTTCCATTGGTAAATGCCGAGGTAATTTTGGCTATTTCGGTCTCAATACTTTGAATTGGTCGTGTTCTGTTTAACTTATTAATTTCTCTTCCTCTCTCAGCTGGTATTGATATTTTGCCTCTTTAATAATTTCCGTATATTCTTTTCTCTTTCGCGAGTCATTTGCTCGGGAGCATCTTTTGTGGGGTTTTGCCTAGTTTTCCACAGAGCTTCTAGTAGGGCTTCCCTTCTGTTTTTGTAACACTGGCTATCGAACCATGTCTTGTCTTGTCTATTATGGACCTTTTGTTTCTAGATACTTGATAACAAAGGTCGCTTTCTCGTTTACATCTCCCGCCAGCATTACGAACTCATTTTTGTTTACTTGTTTGAGTGTTGCGCTATTTTCGTCCAGTATGTTTCTTGCTTTTCACTCTGGTTGAAAGTATGTACATATTAGCCTGCCCGGTGATGTTTTGATTAACAGTACATCCTTCATTTTATATATTGTTCTAAACGGGGATAATTTCGAGCACATTATACAAGTTATTCCTCCTTTTGGTCTTCCCTTCTCACCCTGTGCGGCAAGGATATGAACTGAATATTTGTCTTGCGTCCACCAATCTGAGCGCAGAAATGTTTCCGCATATCCTTAGGTGTTTTGTTCATTACACTTGTGAGCCCTTCGATATTCCATAACATACATAGTAAGGAGATTATAAGATTCCTAGAGAAAATCAATTATAAAATTGCAAATTTTTGTTAGTTAGAATTACGTAATACGTTGTTAAAAGACGCCTTTGCTTTTTTAAAAATATTGTTTACGAGTTACAACGAGCATAACGTAAACTAGTGATGCTAAAACAGCACGTGTTTTCTCGCTCGTATTTTCACACAAAATTATGCGAAAAGTACTCGAATTTTCGTAAAATCGCACATGACCTTATTTCAAAATCTATCTTTAAGGAACAGTTGTTGTTGTTGTTGTTATTGTTATTGTTATTGTTGTTGTTATTGTTATTATTATTGTTATTATTATTATTATTATTATTATTATTATTATTATTATTCAAAAATCGCTATCTAATATTTTAGTTGTGGGAAGACGTCGAAAAACTTTTTAACTTTTGTAATTTTCGAAAAATCAGGGTTTTCAACGAACCTGAGACATACACTATTCTCGATTGCTGCCCGCCAAGGCGTGCAAAAACTCACTACTCTCCATTCCTCAATGGTATGAGCACAGATTAACACCATCTATTCATCCATGCTATGGGTATGCTATGAAGCACAAAGAACGGACGTGTCGCGTTTTCTGGCGGTTGGTAGAACTACTCTCTCCTCATCAAACTTGATTATCCCCTTCCAGTCCTATGTCACTAGATAGGCCGGTAGAAGTCGTTATTTGAATTTCAGCCCGACGCCACATGCAACTGTATTTTCACCAACGCGCTCTGACGGTGAATCTGTGAACTATTCATTTTGAGAGTTTGGCGTGACTGAGGTGGTTGATTCAAAGGCGTTTGTCTCTGAGGCGTTGGATGAGCTTGCATCTGCCCTGGCGAGCGTTTGCTGTGTGCAATAAATTCAGAGTATATCTGTGTGCTGCTGTTGCTAGCGACAGGTGATTTCGAGTCTGGGAAGATATCTGCGTTTTTGTAATGTCGAAATCTACGAGAAGATGCTGGGTGCCCAATTGCACCAATTCGAAACGAAAATTAGCCGTTACAACGCGGCTATTTGGATTTCCGAAAAACGTTAAAAAGTGAGTAACATTTTTCGTATCTTACGTTTCTAAGCATGTAGTTTGTTGATTAACACTGATTTTTTATTATTATTTTGTTGAATTGTGTCAGTAAAATAAATATATTTATGATTTAGATGCTGAGAATGGTTAAAAGCAATTGGGGACCCAGCTCTTGCCAAATGTTCTTGGAAGAGATTGACAACAACCAGATTTGTTTGTAAAGAACATTTTGTGGAACAGCATTTATCTGCGAATTATAGGACGTATGAATGCTGTTCCAATAAAATTTTCGGAACCGCGAAATCCCCTTTGCGAGGAAGCCTTGCGGGATTTCGATGCAAGCGTTCCAGTTGAAAGAAGTAAGTTCATTTTCTTCAATATGCATTTAGGCGTTTCAGTATTGTGTCGTAAAGTGATTCTCTAATGTATATTTCCGGTTTCAGATGTCCAGATTCGAAATCCAGAAATTTCAGTGGATGTTACTCTCGGTGAGACTTCTTTTCAATAGAAATAAGTATAATTTATTTGTTCAGACAACAATTTGTGGGCAATATGCATTGCCATAAAATAGTAAAATAATGTGAATAAAGTGTTTCTCATCAGCAGATTTTTCTGGCTACGCACATATTTGGTCCACTCAAATTTGCTTTATTTTATTATTAGAGATATCATGAGATTGGTATTGCAGACACACTGGTATGAAATGTGTGAAAAGTTATTGCAGATAATCTGTATATTTTGCAGTTAAAACCATGGTACAGATTCATATGAGTGAAAACAATGTTGATCTAATATTTTTAATGTTAAAATTATACCCCAATAAGGTCGATTAACATGGAAAGAAGATTTTCTTTTTAAATTTGTTCTCTTTGAGAACTCAGGGAGATCATTTTAAAGAATTATTGTTATGTGCAGTGAATGACTTTCTTCATTCTGCACAAAATCTGCGAACATACCTCTATGCTAAGTTTGTAATGGTACAAGTATTGAGCATTTTAAGATAGTGTGTATTGTGTCATTGGATACAGATCCATTACATAAACTATATTTCCCACATCTGATTAGGAAATTCTAATTAAATTAAATTAAATTTTAAGATGAAATTCATTCTGTAAAAGATAGTCATTTTCCCAAATTTGGAATGTCTTTTTTGCTATGTTAAGACACTTTATTGAGAAATTAGGAATACAAAAACTTTGTGTCCCTGTTTCAGAGACTATTTTTATGCATTTTTAGGATTTGTTTAATACTTAGTATCTGGTCTGTGATATATTTTTAGTATTAGTATAATTAATTTGTATTATTGGTATTGATATAAGTTGCATATGTCATGTTATACTGTTCTGGCAATAATTGTTTCTCATGACAAACTGTCTTGATTCAATTTTTATTCTGTAATGTGTGTATCATTGTATTTTGTTCATCCTCATGCCAATTACATTCTGAATGTGAATGCTGATCTCTATTAGATTGTGAATTGTCATGAGTAATGAATGCAGTGTTTAATTCCACAGCTCAGTTGTTTGAATATCTGTCCCAGGCTCAGTTCCTGGTGCAATCAAATTATTGCACATTGACAATCAATTTCCAGAATTAAATTTTGGATCATAAGCATTGTGGAACAGTTACATTCCACTCTTTGTAACCAAACAACAAAACCACAAAAAATGTAATAGAGGGTCCAAAAAGATCTCATTTAATAGATTACAACCAAAGAAACAATACTTGTACCTCTGATGGGGTATTGTAAAAAATATAGTTTTCCAAGTCATATTTTTAGTTACGTTCTCATAAATGTTAAATTGTAAGTGCATCCTTATTTTCACCATCTGTATGTCATAAACACCTGAGCTGTAGTTTTAAATGCAGTATTCTGTTATAATGAACATTTTGGATCAGAGCTGGACAATGGGAAATTTCACTCATTGGTTAAAAAATGGGATGTTATAATGCATGTGACATATATTTATTTATTCAAAAACAGTCAAAAACTGTATGTGATGTATGGGGGAGAAAATCATGAGAGACATGGGAGACATTACAATGCATCTCAATAAAATTGAAACTGGAACTGGAAAGATAGATTGTTAAACCTTGTAAGGAAATGTAGATAACAAAAATAGAATGTTTGTTATTTTTATTATATCTAAAGCAGTAAGTGCAGTTACGTTTGAGGTTTGGACAATATGCTAAAAGTTCAATTTTTAGCACTAGTGTAACTACATAATTAGGTAATTTATATTTTTGAATTGAAATGAAAGGCAGTAATACTGATTTAAGACTCACAGTGAAAGCGATTTCATTTTGCTTATAAGATTGGGGCACTTCACCTATTGGCCTCTGGTCACCATCTTTCCTACTCAAAAAATAAAATGGCACTTTTACCAATTGTATCGTAACGATTTGTTTTACCTGAGCAAAGGTGCGAAAATGTTTTCATTTCTTTTAAGCACTGTTCATATAAAGTGCTCTGTAATAAAATAGTATTCCATAGTATTGACATTAATTTGGTATGTCTCTAAGTAAAGTTACAAAAATGAAACAGGCTGTCTGTTAATAAGTTTTTTCTTAATAAAATGCTGTTTCTTACATTACAAGATACTATTGTAATGTAAAAATCATTTTGTTTTAATAAATGGATTTGTGACTGTCTATAAAAAGTAATTATTGGAAATTTTATTAAGAAGAAACAAGAAAAGTTACATTTGAACTTGTGTACTAGTCTGTGTTTATTGCCTTATGTATAACAAAATTGTTAATGCTATTGAAATTATAAAATTGTAATATTGTCAATATGTTCAATAAATACTAGATTTTACTGCTCTAATTTGATTTTACGTCCATAAAATCCTTACAATTATTTTTTTTATTTTTTGAATAGTTAAGGTTGAAAATATAGGGAGTGATTTTGAAAATTATATGGAGAAAATTTTAAACTTTCCGCGTAACTGTTTTTTTCAAATTTTTCGGTTACTTCTACGCTATTGGCTGTTCATTTGCCCAATAGAAATCAATACAGTTGCATATGGCGGCACCGGAAGTTGGCAAATAAGGCTTCTCCGTTTAACATTGAGTGCCATCTCTGAGATATACTCTTTGATCCCCTTCGAGCATATATTCTATGCTCGAAGATTATCCCAGTGCTCGTCGCGCGTTCGCGAACAACCACGGAATAAGTATTTTCTTTTTGCGAGCAACGAAAGAGCCAGGAGCCACAGTTCATTTTGAAAGAGCGGTTCACGAGCAAACAGTTCCTGAAAAAGTGACTCCCGAGTCGTGAGTGGATAGCTCATCCTGTGAAGTTTGGTTGACGGAAGTTGTGGATATTGGAAGTGTTGTGTTAACACATGTAACCGTATTGTCATTAAAGATAAATATTCAAAGCGTTTTTTTCTATCAGGGTCAGTAACTGACGGGCTCATTTGTAATGTAGTTTACATTCCAATTGATAATGATTGGTGTTAAATGAATGTTGAAATTTGTGAATGACTGAGTAACACGTCAACCGCTCTTGGTTTATTTGACAGCAAATGTCTATTGATTTGCCGACATTAAACCATCGTCAGAAAAAAGGCCAACTTTCAGCGTACTTACCCGCTTGCAACTGCATAGATCAGCATGGCTTCGTCGACGGTATGTTGCGTTTGTTGCTTTCCTGTGTGCGTGTGACGTGTACACACAATGCCAGTAACTAATATTTATACAGACTTCCATTTTCTTTGCATTAATGAAAGCATATTGTGGAGATAATTGGTTTAATGGCCTAAAAATGTTTCACACTTTGTCTTGACAAAATTGTTCAGAAAATGAAACTAAAATGGGTTATGTTTTTAGTAACGTGTAACTTGTTCGTTTAGTGTTTTGCAACATTTACGAACTTTTAACATTTAGTTCTTGTATTTCCTTGAATTACTCTAAATGTTAGACACCCAAAATTGTTTATCAATTTACACTTTTTGAAATGTGTAAATGCAAGTTTGACATGTGTAACTTTGTGACCTCCTGTTGAAGGCACCACTTCTAGATGATGATACATTAGGCTTTGGAGAAGAAGAAGAACCAAGAAACGGAAAAAAATTAACGTAAGGAAATATTCTTAAACTAGTTTCCTGTAAGAGCACTTTAAATATACACTCTTTTTGTCATTCATTAGAGAACCTTGTAAACTATTTCACTTTGAAATATTTTCCACCTATTGTCTAGCTGTGTGACCTGAAAACATCTTTTCTTACTTTTTTATCTGCCATTTGGCGTATATTTTTTAATCTATCATGTAGTTTGAAAATAATTATTTCAACAAGTAATATTTGGAATTGTAATATGAGGTACGGGGGGCTTAGACTGCTGTCAGCCACAAGAACAACAATGGCTTACATGCCATGTACCACTGTGCAGTTAGCTCTGGCTGCAGTTAGTCTGCTGTTGCTCTCACAGCTTCATATTGACATTAAAATTGAATCTATTTAATATCTTCAAGTATTGAAAATTTTAGAAAGATATTGTATGTCAGATAATGTCTTATGTTCATGTTTTGCATGGATGGAAAAATAATTTATGCACTTCTGTAAGCTTGAAAATAATACATTGTAAAGGATGTTGGAAGTATTTGATTTACATGCTCCTCTAGTAACCACATCAAAATATAGGTTTATGAACTGTCAAAATAAAATAATTCATGTTTAAACAATTTAAGTGGATTGATTTGGGGATGTGGTGTTTGGGTTCTACGTGCTGGAAATAGTTTTATGAAAAGAAATGGTTTGGGATTGTTTGTGACATTTGGTAGTAATATATTGATAAGAATATATTGATTTACTAATATATTGATAAGGGTTGCTGAGTCAGTGTATGGAGAAGGCAGTGTATTAAGTGTAATGGATGTAATTGTGTTGAATGAATTTGATCAGTAGTACCAACCATGTGAATTGAAAGTAAATTTACGAATCGTACAATAACAATGTGTGAAAAGTATTAAATTGCCATGTATAGGTTGTGTGCTAGGGCTACTCAGTCCCCTAAAACTATAAGCATTTTTAATTTGTATACACTGTATACCTAGGTATTCTGAACGGAATTTTGAGAGTCAATTAGTCCCTTCATCAATCAGAATAGTGTGTAAATAAAGTGTCCTTTGTGCTCTGGCACCAAATTCAAACTAAGATTTAGTTCTAGCTATTAACTAAACAAAGTTCTAGCACTATTACATCAACCTCGAGTCAATATTTATTTTCTTGTAGCAAATGGCAGTACTGCATTTGAAATGTTTTGGGAAAAAATGAGCATTTGTTTTTCACATTGTTACTGCCTTGATTTAACTGCTTGAAGATTTTTACTACAAATTTAAATAAACTTTTATATAACTGACAACTTTTAGTTCATTTGTAATAACAAAGTTCTGTTAGTATTGTCCATGATAACCTGTCAAAACCTTTTATTGTAAACAGTGTGTGTACTGCTTCTTAATATTTTGTATTAATTTTTATTTTAATATTAATATTAAATTAATATTTTGTATTAATTTTTAATTTAATTCTCAACTTGATATGCTACAAACTTATTGTTCTCTGTTGCAGACATCCATTTGTTACATTTTTCCATTTATTGTTTCGAGTATCTGCTGTTTTGGTATATTTATTGTGCAATTGGTTTAAAATAAGTTTTATAACAAGTTTTGTAACAGTAGTATTACTGCTGTCAATGGATTTCTGGACAGTAAAAAACATTACAGGTAATGTTGTTTGTACTATAATCATTATTTGATTGTTGTCTTTTCTTGAAACATTATTTGTAGTTTGTTTGGCTACATTCCAGGACGATTGATGGTGGGTCTTCGGTGGTGGAATTATGTTGATGATGATGGAAAATCACATTGGGTGTTTGAAGCACGAAAGGTTTGGTTTCTTCTAAAAAAATGTTTCTCATGGTCTCAATATTACATATGTTGTTTTAATAAGAGCTCATCTGTCATGTGAACCCTCTTCCCAGGGAAACCAGCAGAATAGAATCAACCCTTCTGAATCCCAGATCTTCTGGTTAGCATTAATTTTATGTCCATTGCTGTGGTGTATCCTTTTCCTGACTGCTCTTGTAGGATTATCCTTTACATGGGTGGTATGTATTTTATTTTTTAAGTATGAATCTAAATTAATTTAACAAAATGTGAAAAAATTGTATTGATTGTAACTTAGAAATACTCAAAAGTATGAATAATTGTCGTTAAAATTATTTGAAACATGAACCTACGGAACTGATGATGCGGTTCAGATTTTTGACAGCATTTTCTTTATAGTCTTTACTAAATGACATATTCAAGGTAAACAAATTTAATAACTTTATCACATTATTATTATTATTATTATTATTATTATTATTATTATTATTATTATTACTACTACTACTACTACTACTACTACTACTACTACTACTACTACTAGAAGTAGTTGCTTAGTAGAAGTTGCAGCAACTTGCTGAATGACGTTGCACGAGGCAGGTCATAAATCACAAAGACTTTAAACTCCCAAAGGAGTCAATGTTGCCTTCTAGGAATTATAGCATCAGTAACTCCGCACCTCCCAATGAGAGACAACTGATTACATGAGCGAAATTATTATTATTAGTGGTATTAGTATTATTTTTATCATTATTATTTATTATTATTAAGTTAAATTTATCTTCTTTTATCTACTACTTTTTGTAAATTAATGTAAATGAAATGCAGTAGATCAAACCCAATTACAAAAGAACACCAAAATCTTCTGGAATTAATCCCTTGAGCATAAATTATTTAATGACTAATCAAATATTGTGCTTTCTGTGCTACCAATTGCATGAATCTCCTTAAACTCTGGAAACAATGGAATGGATCAACTTAATGAAATAGTGGCCCTGTTCCTCATCTACCTGTAATTTATATAAATAATTCGTAAATTAAACTCGTAAATACCAATTTATTTTTAAAAACTGATTATACATTTACTACAAAAGGTTTTGTTTCAGTGTAAATTTTACCATGACTTCCATTGTAATTGAAATAGTCAAATTAATAATAATATTTAAAGTAATTTAAGTGTTATTTATCATTATTATTGTTTTAACTTCATTAATCTTTCAACCATTTATCGTTAAAATGTTGGATGGGATTCTGGGACTAAAGAAAAATTTGCGCAGATAATCTTCTCCCCCATACGTCAAGTACAGTTTTTACTGTTTTTTGACAACATAAATAAAGTCAAATGAAACTTAAGGCATATTTTTGGACCTAACTGTATCCTGGTATTTCTAGCATTAATCATTTCTTCATCAGAGTAATCATAGTTTATCTTGAAACTGACAGTGGACTTTGACGCACACTTTGACTTTGGCATTTTGAAATTAATTTCTTTAATCTTGTCCTTTTCTTTCTTTTTTTTAAGCTGAAAAATGCTCTCTGAAAGTTTCATTGCTTTCCTACAACACTGAATTTAAGCCATTTTTCTTCATTTAGACCATAAATGCACTTGATTGTTTGTTACATAGGTTCTTGTAAATACATATTCTTTTGCAGATTAGGCAGTAATCAAGATATTCTATGCTCTTTAGAAATTAATATCGGATACAATTTGATTTGGGAAATTTTATAAAGAGACACTCAAATTTCTTTGTGCATGAACAATACAACAGATTCCCTATTATTCGAGGCTCCGGTTTAACCGAGTAGTCATCAAAAAATAAAAATTCCTGCGAGAAATGGGCACTAGGAAGTATAAATTAGTTGCTACCGAATAGCAAGCCAATGTGCAGTAGGCAATGCTGTCATTAATTTTAGGAATATTGAAACTTCTTGAATTTGTTGATCGTTGGATTTGTTCATTAAATTGGACAAAGTTTTTTCACATTAGAGTAAGTGGATAATTGCATGTTTGCTGTACATGTTTATTGATAGTAAATTATAGTTATCAAGAGAACTGAATTCTTTCACTGGTTTATGAACTTTTATTCAGACATTTTGAAAAGAACTGATTATTTTGAATTTTTTGTAATGAAACATCTGTGTATGTATTACAGGGTGATTTGATTTATGTTGAAATTAGTTATAAGTAATAATGTAATTTTTGCAGTTGCTAGTGTGTATTGCGCTAGTTCTAAATGGAGCAAATTTATATGGCTATGTGAAATGCAAGATGGGCAGCAATCAGTCCATTAGCCGCTCTTTATCTGATATGACGTCTGACTTTTTCCGGAAGCAGGTTATTCAAAATGTAAGTATTTACAAACACCATACAATGTTATGTTAATAGGATCATTGGTTGGTGAAACTCTTGTAAATCCATATTTATATACTTCACAGAATAAACATAAATAAATTGTGTGTACATTTAGTTGAATGCAGTTTTGGCTTTTTCTTTTCATAATGTAAGTAGTGGAAAAGTTGTCTGTGGAAATCCGGTTTCAAAGGTTTAAGGCCAATACGACCTGATCTTAAACATTTTTCTCTATATTTCTGTGTGTTTTTCCAATCTTTAACCAAAATCTTGCAATAATTTTGACTGATTATCAGGGACTGGATTTCAATGTACTATAGATGCACATTTTCCTCTTTTAGCGAGAAAGTATGCTCACTTGACATGTGCATCATGAAACACCCTATTTTTAATAATAATAATAATAATAATAATAATAATAATAATAATAATAATAATAATAATAATAATAATAATAATAATAATAATATTGATTGAGTCAGATATACAATTTCAATCGTATATGATGAGTCAGATATGATGCATGCAGGTGCACATGTCTTTCTGAGCTCCAGATTTCTAACTTTCTCTTACTACACACTATTATGAGTAAACACAGAAGGCAGCATTTTAATATAAGAAATGTTCACCTTTATGTGAAAGAACAGCATGCGACATTCAATTATGATTTTGAATACACCGCTAACAAATAAATTAACCCTCCACTCCTCATGTCTAGCATAAGGGAACTCAACAAAACTTGGGCAGAGTGTAGTTACATTTATTGTCCAAAAATCAAAGCAAGGGTACCATTTCAGCATTTGCTCAAAGGATCAAGGGGAATTAGATGAAAACCTGATCAATTATTCAAACATGATTTTCTTATGTATTTCTTTTGCATTTTATTAGTTTCCGTAATAACCATAACATTTCTGTAACTACTAATGATTATGCATAATTTGCTTGAAAGCATTTGTCACTCATTTCTTTACTATATGTAATATAATTTCAATTTTTAATATTGTAATTTTTGTTTCTATTTTTATGGTTCATTGTAGCTAATAAAAACTTCCAGTATCTGAATCAAGCATGATATTTTTGAAGAAAATCAATATAGTTTCCAGTATTATTTGCATCATGACCATTTTGAAAATTAGTAAAGCTGATGAACTAATAAATGTGACTTGGCAGTAACTTAATATACATATCACCTAAAACTGCTAGGCCTATGAAGAATTTAGCTTAATTTTTTTGTAAACATTCATGTACATTGAAGTTTTCTCAGTGTATATGGAAACTAATAAGAGCTGAATTGCTATGAAATTACATTGTCTTTGTTCATGTAAGGTAGGTAGCACCACAATATAATTTCTTTTTTCATCTTTTCCTTTCAGATGTCCTCAATGATGAGATCTAGTCAACAACAGCCAAGCACACCTGCCCAACCAAATATAATTTGATCTAGGACTCTCTTCAGCCATAACAGTTAATTAAGTGTAATACATTTAGTTGAATAAATGTATCTGCACCTTCACCTTTTTCTTTCTATTCCCTCATAATTTTTTTAAAATTAAAAATCAGAAAAATAATTGTTTACATTTATTATTAAAGCAGTACAAGCTTTTTATCTATGTACAGACTTATTGCTTGCAATCTTTTGTTGTAAATGACGTTATCAATGAAGTAGATAAAATGTGATTTTTCAATTTATTTTGTTTTGTTTACAAGATGTGTGTGTGTGTGTGTGTGTGTGTGTGTGTGTGAATGTGTGAAAGGAAATTAATGAATAAATTATTTATAGAATTCCAATGTTTGAGTAACTGTTTTATTTATTGTTTTACTTTTGTCCTTTTAACAGGTTCATGGCATGCATATTTGGCTGCTTGAACTATGATATCTTACCTTCTCATACACTTATGTAGTATAGAGAAAGTATTTTCATGCAGTAAAAACTACTGCTTTTCTACAGAAAATCTTGCTTCTCGGGTCCTTGATACAAAAAATGTAGATTTTTGTCGTTCCTATGTGTAGTTTTGTCAGAATTAATGTGCATTTTTCATACATAAAAATTTATTTCAGCATTGTCTGTCCATCTATGAGAAACACTTGCACCTAAACCGAACCCAGAATTTTGATAAGAATTAACATTGAATCTGGCTAATGTTGTCTCGCAAATATGAAATTGACTTTAATATAGAGTATTTTACAAGAGGCCTAATGACATTTTAAAAATTTTCTGAAAATGGATCCAACCTTTAATTTTTTTGCTACAATAGATTACATTTATAAAAATGGTGCAGGTCTGGTTTTCATTAAACCCTCTGAATATTTTAAAATTTGCACATGTTTAAATTTTTTCTACCTCCAAGTACATTATTGATGTGTAATTCATCCTTTCTTAATGAAATTGTTCAAAGTTAGATCTTTAAATAGTGTCTAATTTGTTTTTCTGAACAAGCAGTTTTCATGTAATACTGCGTGAAATAATGGCAATTAAAAATAAATAAACAAGTTTTTCTCAAAAAACACTTCAGAGTTTTTCTAGTGTAATGTTTGCTAAATAATACGGTATAGGTCGTCTTTTCACTGCACTTTCTAGAAATTTGGGAATTGCGAAAGTTCATTTTTTCTTAATCTGAGTATACCTTTAATATTGAAGCTAGAGACTTTTTATTGTAATAATAATAATAATAATAACAATAATAATGGCAAAATTGAAGGAAAGTATTTATAAATATTAGATCTTCAAATCATTACATATACACATTTTGGATAATTTTTGCAGAATTTCGAATTGAAATGTCTAGGATCACAACACAGGTGTATGAATAGATTATAAAGCAATAAACAGTATGGCAGCATCTTGTGACAAAAGTCATGTTGTACAAAATAAGGAACATTTTTTGTTGTAGTTTGAATATTTGGTCCCTGTGCGTTTTTTGTGTCAATATACACAAACATCAGGTTTCCAACACAAATTTTGCATGGAAATATTTTTTGAAAGGGGGGAAAAATTGTAAAAATCTTGACTTTTTTCTTCACAATGAGACACCATAAGCTTTTTGTAAATTACTCTGTATGGCACAGAAAATAATGTCTCTTACATTTACCGTCTTAACTGTTCTTCTCTGATCAATAGTTTCGTCAACCATGAAATTTAGGCAAAAAACAAAATAACCAGAATTGTCTTGCTTAAGCTATATTTACTCACACATGTGATTCATAAAATATATTGTACAATAGCAATAAGGCAAATTATGACTTACCTTATGTTTTCACCTTGCATAGCAGGAGGCTTTGGCCCTCAACAGGATATGAACAGGTTACAAATAACAATAATAATCATAATGTATCAAAGGATAGTATAAAAATGGTGCTTGTTCCAATTTTGGCAAACTGTATTATCCATAATTGCAAAAATTTAAAATTGCAAATGTACAATATTGAAAATGAAGATTTTTGTCTTGAATGAAGTTTCTTCTTAAAACATTCGATCTTTAAAAATGGCCATGCACAATTTTTCTGAAACGAGAGGTTTTCTTGAAATTTCTGCTTGTTTTGTGTAAAAAAAAGTTTCTTAAAACCAGATCCAAATTTTTTCTTGAAATTTTTTCCTTGGATGCACCAAAGGACGATATAAAATGTGGTTCTGAATCCACTTACGGCGAACTCTGTAATTTCGGAAAGAAAAAAAATGTACATTTTTTGAAATAGTTAAGCGTAATTTTTGCTTTCGAATTTCCCGCACTTCTTTTGCTTGGAACTGTCAGTTGTCAGGATGAAATACAATGAGAATGCCGCCACATGGCATTTTGAAATTCTTAGAATAACTTCTCCTAGTTGGACAGTGTTTTTGGGTGTATGCATGTTGGAAATAACACCATGGGTGTATGGAACGGAGGTCTGGGTTAATTCTTAGCATGGTAAGATACATCTTACACCGTGATTCTTGGGCCCTGCCGACAGGTGGGGCGTTACTAGTGCCCCAAGTCGTCAGTAAGCTGACATCGCCTTCGCCCTATTAGAACTTACTGGCTTTTGAAAGCTAGAGCACGAATTTGACGACGTAATTCCATTACACTGAAAACCTAATCTGTATGTTATTCAACTTTTGTCAGTTACATTTATTCACGAAAGATTAAATACATCAGTGGAAAGAACGTTTAATAGTATGTGGAATTTCTCCCAAGATCGCCAGGACGGGTTTGACGTTTCAGAAGAGATGTTTGTGTTTCGCGGTTTTAATACACCAGAATGCAGGTGGAAATAGTAACTGCGATGTACAAATTAACAAGAAATGAGGAATTATATGTGAAACAGCCATATGTAACAGTCACAAAAATAAACTATTTGTATTTTATTAGACTAGTTACATTTATTTATTATCAGTTATTTTCTTTAAAAGACATCGTCAGTACCAAACCGCACTGTAATTAAATATTACAGTTGATTGCATTAGTGGAGAATTTGCCAGTTTACTTAATGCCACCACGCGGATTTTCCTTCCCTGTTATTATGTATATGCCTAGAGGCTACAGTATGTCCAAAAGATATAATAGCTATTAGTAGATCGCCCCAAAACTAAACTAGAAATGAGATAATTTCAAAATATATGTAATGATCTTCAAATACTTCAAATTTCTAATGCTTTCTTTTACTACATCTGTTCTTCAAATCAATCCAACTCTCTCAATTGTTCGCACCCTAAATTACTCATTATTAAGTATTTAATTAACTGTTTTTTGACATAAATAAATAAAGTACTATTTTCAATTTTCCTTGAAAATTGTGCAAGTTAAGCATTATTGTACTTCAAACTATATTAATAATATCTTATAATCCAGTCAAATAGTAGTTTGACAGGGGAAAATGTTGAAGTTTTTTCTCAATCATTCTTTATATTTTTTTAAAATCTAAATCTGGATTTACCGCTTCATATGTGTAGTGCGTTCTCAGAAAACTCCAAACATTCTTTGTAGTTTTCACTTATAATTTAAAAACAATTTTATAGAAATACGCTTACTCACACAAATATATAACATTAAATTTTGTACGATTTATGTCTCGAAAGTACTCTCCGTCAGACGAATGGTAAAGGCGCTTGAGTACGCTAAATTGAGAGGGAAAAACTCAACCTGATAAACAATCTTGTTCCTTTTTTTTAATCTCGAAAAATACGCATTTTTAGAGATAAAGTTTCTGAGACGAACGTTTTCTAGCACCTAAATCGTTCGTCTGATGAAAAGAGTCCGTTAGGAGTAAAACCTTTATCTAAAAGTGGGAGTATTTTGAGTCATACACGATAATAAAAAACTTTGACCATTCCATTGATTTTTTCGGGTTTCCGGGCGCGTCAATTGCTTTGGTCATTAGTCCCGTTAGTGTTGTGCATGTTTTTTCTCGGGAGATGGCCGTGACCTTCCCCCGCTGGATGGCGAGATCCGGCGCCGACCTATCGTCGACTAGTGGGGTTTCTCCCTAAACAGGACTCTCCCACCAGCGAGGCACCGCCCCAGCCGGGACAAGCTCTAAGCTCCCGACCCATAGACTAAGGAGGTAAAAATCTTTATGCCCGACCGGCCTCCCGGAATATGTAGTAGTGTAGTGCATGATAGTGTAAGTGTGTGTGTAAGGGGAGAGGATAGGACAAGGGAAAGGAAGAACAGATCTTGCCCGGTCCGTGGCCCGTTTGTTAGGGTACTGCTCCGGCATTCGCCTGGTGTTGATCGGAGAACCCACGGAAAACTACCGATCAGAGCAACTGGCCGCTAGAATTCTCCTCCAGACAGCGACTGAATTCGACCTAGCTAAAAGCTAGTGTCGAAAATCCTACCGCCGTCAGGACTCTAACCTAGGACCTCCCGGTCAGAGGCGCTGCAGTGACATCAGTTGATGCACTGAGCTGCCGCTCCCGGTTTGACCATTTCAGTTGCGACCTAAAATAAATAAACAAAAAACGTTTTTGGTAGTGTTTTTTTCTGCAATTAAACGTGTTCTAGCTCCGAAACCGTTCGTCTGACGAAAATTACTTATGAACCTAATACATAGTACATGAAATGTTATATTTAAAAAATTCAAGAACATATATTTATACAAGTGCGTAGTTTAATGTTTGAAGTAAACAATGTGAAAAGTGCGAATTAAAAATATAAAAAAATGCACTATATCTACACACCACAAAATGAATGAAGGATTCGGTTGTTTCAACGTACGTAATGTACAGACCTACAACAATTGCCTTTTGAAGAGGCCATATGTTTACAAAATATCATAAGAAATCTGAACAATAAAACAAAGGTTTCTGTAAACTTCCATGCAACCTGCAAGTAATGCAAACTGTATGCGTGCATTCGTAAAACACCAGACTTACATCAGCTTACTGGCCGCTTGGAGCGCTAGTGTCGCGCCAGACCCAAAATTCGCCCGAAGCTGCGGGTCTGTGTAGTCTGGTATCACGGTGTAAGAAATAATAAATATGTATATCTTACACCATGGAAGTATGCAGGAAGGAGACTCAACTTCAATGTCTGAGGCACGGTGGGGGAAACAGAAAACTTCGGCACCTACTTGAAAAATAAAAGCAAATAAAAGCAGCCTAGACACCACCTGCTTCAGCGACATCACGCTGTGAGAGAAGGAACGAATCCGGGCTGTTTTCGGCCAATTTCGGCAAAATTTGTTTGGGTCCAGGTTGGGTCAGTTGGCGGCGGCACGAAGTATAATTGTTATAAATTATTATTACTATCATCAATAGTGCGCGCTTTTATAAATAAATATATAAATACATAAATAAACAAACATTATAGCTTCCCGCGCTATATTTTCTGCCATTGGCTGCTTTGAAAGGTTCCTTCGTGGTTCTTTAATTCGCCGCATAATATTTACTGAACACTCAAAATATTAAAAAAAAACACCTAGAGGAATGCTGAACAGACCTATTTAATAAATGCATCCAACCCGGAAGAATACCTGATAACTGGAGGCACACAACAATGAAAGTCATATATAAAGGAAAATGGAGCAAAGACCCAACAGACTCCTACAGGGGCATAGCGCTTGAAAACACTATTTAAGCTGTTGACAAAGATAATAAGCAGCAGACTATCATCCATCATGAACACAAGACTACCAGATGCTCAATTTGGATTCAGACCAGGCCGCTCCACCTCACAGGCCATCGAAAACGTACTGAATGAAATTGAAAGATCGCTAGATAAAACTAAAGGAAGAATGTATGCAATATTTGTGGATCTAACTAAAGCTTTCGATCTCCTAAACAGAGAAAAACGTGTAAATAAATTAGAAAGATATATCGGGGAAGGTGAATGCCTTCTCCCAGTTCTAAAAGACATCCTCCATCTTAACTACATTACTACAGACGACAATGTTGCAAAATCGAAAGAAATCATACAGACTAACTAACTCCTACAAAGAGACTGCCTTAGCCCACTATTCTTCAATATTGCACTCATAGATATTGGCAGCATTATTGAAGATGTAGATGGAGTCTCCCACTACGTGTATGCAGATGATATGATATTAATATCAAATAATATCGAAACCCTACAAGAGGCCATGAACTCCCTGTGTAAATGGACTTCGGAGAACGACTTGAAAATAAACAAAGAGAAAACCGTTTTGATGGTGTTTCGGAAAGGAGGCAAAATTGCCAGAAACGAAACAGTAAGAATGGGAAGCCGAATACTAAAAATTGTCGGCACGTACAAATATTTAGGCATAACTACATACAACAGGACTGACATTTAGCTGCCACGTTAAAGAGAGGGCAGGTGCAGTAGTTAACGCAATAAACCAAATTAAAAACTTTAAGAACCTATCCACCAAAACCGCAATGCGTCTATTCCACGCGAAATTTCTCCCGATAATGACCTACGGAATTGAAACATTATGGCCGTACTTGAAAAAAAAAGGATCTACAGATCATTGAAACAAATCAAGGCCACCTAACTGAAAAAAGCAGTATGTGTCTCAAAGTACACTCCCAGATTAATATACGCCCTGACCAAAGAAACTTTCCTAATAGAAGATATAAGGCTACTTTTCTCACTGCCAAACACAAAGGCGTACAGGGATGCGATGTCGGAGAGGATACATAAGAGGCACCTAATAGACAAAGAATTCTACTCCTCGGATCCCGTGATACTCAGAAGCTGGATGGAACCCAACTAAGAAATGCGTCATGTTTTCACTAAGGGCACTATTTATAGAGCCCTATTCTTCACTACGCTGGCAGTCCATTGCTACCATTACCAACTGTGCAAGAGGGAATACTTCCACGAGGCCGACAGTGAATGCGTGTGAAACTCTGTGGAAATACATGTCCAAGATACCATATCACATCCTGCCGAAAATTAGAAAAAACTTTAACAGAAGTTAGTGAGAACAAGCGTGTGACACGAGGCCAAATAAATACTAAATAACTTACATTCAAGTAACTATGCGCTTTTGCATGCCCTTTTGACATTATTAATTCGCCGCATGATGCCGCTGATGCAAAAGTAGTCCACGTCGTTTTTTTTTCAAGCAGCTGCCGACGTGTTCTGTACATAACCCAACACCGGAGTTAAGTCTCTTTCCAGTATATTTCGTGATTCTGCCGCAGATTTGTTCCCGCCACATTGTAGTGCCAAATTTCTTTCAAAGGCAAGTTTTCTCGTTTCGCTCGCATGGATCCAAGTCACGGCGAGGTTCAAGCCTTCAGCTCTAGCCTTCACTATAAGCAACTGAGGCTATAGAGATGTCCAGAATGACGTCACAACGTTTGGCGGGAAAGTGTTGGGTGGACACCTCTGCTGTGCGAATAAGCAATTCCTAGAGAATTACTAAGTTTTTGTCTGTATTATGCGAATTCCGAGGAGTGTGTGTCTTATCACAATTGTTATTTACAACAATACTTGCTTCCTTTCGGTTTATGTAGGTTCTGACTGCGAATTTCGCCGACAAATTGGATTTGAAAAAGCACTATTTTATTAACACACGTCAAGTTGCAACCTTTTCTGTTTGAAAACTGTTCGAAGTAAATATTATTATGGCCTTAGCGATGATGCTAAAGAGCTGCTTTATAATAAAATAAAATGTACGAAACATTTGGTTCCACGTGCCCTTTCATCTGTTATGAAAAGTGCCAACGAATTTCGCACCCCTGTGCTATTAGCGCAGAAGTGACTCCTCCCGTATATTGTGACGTACTGGAAATAAATAACTCAGACGAGTGTTTCTAAAAGAAATATATAACTATATTTACACAATAATTTACAAAATAAAAATCTCCGGCAACCTTTCCAATCCCTTAGCCGCGAAACCCCCGCGACCGTCCCTAGGCCCAGCCCAGTTCCACTGCTTTAAAGCAGGCTAGCAACGCGTGCTGCGAAGCTGTCGGATACAGAGTTCCTTAACTATCGTTACAACATGGCCTGACGCCAAACCGGTCTTCGCCTCGAAGACCGCGTGCTAGGATATCACCGGAGATATCACTCGGCCTTTCGACCCTCTACATATCCCGCGTGGGCGCAGTTGATGACGCCTTAAGTACCCGGTGGCTCGCCCCCTCCCCTCGGCGCTCCCATGCCGGCGGGCGTCAGGAAGGCTCGACGGCCAGCCTCCTCTAGGAGTCTTGCGACTCGCCCTAACCTTTCTCTATAGTTTTTTTTTGAGAGTTTCCTGCCCCATCCCCCCGGCCTATTCAGCGCGTCTTCAGGTCAGCGCGCGTCAGCGTGCACAGCGCATGCCAACCGCCCCCAACCCCGCAGCCGGCTTAAGCATGGGGGAGGACGGTTTTCCCGGCACGGGAAAGGAAGCAATGCGCGACGCCACAATATTTTATAAACTGTCGGCTTTTTAAATATTTATTTTATAAATTTGTATTAATTATTTTCATTGAGAGAAATGTAACCTATATTAAACTTCAATAATCGTTTGGAAAAAATCCATAATGTTCATAAACAGATTCCTAAAAACAAATATTCGTAATTATTCACGAAGTGGAGAAACTTTCACACTAAGGTAACCAGAATTCAATGTATTTTACCTATTAATTTTTCAATGTATTAATTGCAATAAATATATGGTTATTTAAACATAAATCTTGCGTCTTTATGTTTTAAAAAAGTGTTTGCAGTTCCCTGTGCTGAATTCAAATTTTGATGGTTGAATCTCATTATTCAAGTCACGTTTAAAATATTACCTGTAATCCCCAATGATTTTAATGCGAACATTTTTTATGAAACGTATTTTCATCGTATATTATATTATTATATTCATTATATACTTTGCTTGGGAAGTTTTAATGAACATTTAATGCCATTTTTTGCAATAAAATTGGGACACGATTGTCGTTGATAGCCCTGGTGGCAGAAGAAAACACTTGATTTGGTAACCTACGTAATATTGGGTCTTTGCTTTTACACAAATAAAGTCTTGAAGAAGATTGTTTAGCTTTTACACAAATAGTCTTGAAGATCCACAAAATGTTAGTGGCTCGTACATATGAAGCTGTGTTTCTACAACGCGTCCAGGCAATGCAAGTAAATGACAACACATTAATTATTGAGAGCTATGTCCTTAAGTCGGTTGTTTATCCTGCGAAATGTGGAAAATCTACATACGTTTTCACATGAAACATCTGAAAACGACTGAAAACTTTATACGTGTGAATTGCGAATTACGAAGATGGGCAGAACCTGTAACATACTATTGACTTGAAGTAACCATCTAACTTTTCTTGCTTCAAAGCAGAAATCTACTTTTCTCCTATTTGTTCCGATGATGCTATAATTTTACATTCCTAATTTTGCGGAGCAGTAGGGCATCTAAAGAAGCTTACTCTCTCCTGGTTCTTTTTGTGCGAGTCCACTATTGGACACAACTAAGTTATCGTGAAAATAATACATTATTTTAGTGAAAAAAGAACATCTCACTGCGAGAAAGTATACCTAAACAAAACAAACACTTTTTAAAACTAGTTTAGGCAAAGGAAAACCTCCAAAGAAGAATGATAATGATGTATTCAAAGAAAATCGACACTTACGTCGTGTTTTATCCATAAGCTCACGGCTTCTATCAGCCAGCCGCTTGCCACCCAGAGGCAACAGAGCTGCCCTCCGAACTGCTAAAAGTCACGTGTTCTGGACGTCTCTATAACAGAGAGATTATTCGGGTTGGGAGGCCATAGTCCACTTGGTGTTAAAATGCCCAACGTTTCGTCCACGACTGCGGTGGACATCTTCAGTGGCGACCGGGTCTCGGACGTAGTATCCGGGGCGGCGGGTCGCTGGTGATTGGTGCAGCGCGAGAGAGCCCTTTTGTGCAGTTTGTGAACGCTCAAAACTGCAATGCACGTTCACTCCACTGCTGTGCGACCATTCCTACCCTTACGGGCATCTATGGCCATTCCTGCAACATAATGAAAATCAGAGGGTCAAAAATGACTTAAGCCAACTGGCGCGCGCATTACGTGTGCAAAAATTCAAGGTTTATGTTTCAAGTCTCATTTCACTGTTTCAGATTACTCGTACTCCAAGAAATGCTTCGGTCGCCTATACTTCACCAGTTGGTCGGGTTGGTATGACGCGATCACGGAAATGAGTTTTCCGAGTCAGCTGCTTTTTCAAACAATTAGACAATATTTTTGATATGATGTGGCATTGAAAAATTGCGATGTAACTCCTTTATAGGAATGTATTATCCGCGCTCGTTTTCTTGAGCCTTCGCTTTGCTCGTTGCGCGAAGATTGGAGAGTTTGGTTATTTTGAAAAGGAATTTTATATCAAATTTGCAGTTCGTATTTCGATGCAACATAGTTTCTATTACATGGGAGCGAACATTTCTGGTTATCAGATTGTGTCCACAATGCTCGTTGCTATAAATTATTCTTAAGTCAACTAGTGTTGGTAAAGGAGAGGGGGTTGGTATTCCGGAGTTCAAGAAAACGTGTGCGTATAATACCTAAGGGGGAAAGAGGGTGGCCCTGAGGCATTCGTTTTGAACTACTTTCGGTTTGTTTCAAATGCGTATTTGCTGCAATTGCCCAACTTAGGCATGCGTAGTCCATTTGCGGGCTAATAATTGCTTTATAAAGTGTGAGGCAGTTTGCCGTTGACAGTTTGCTCCGCTTGTGAAATAAGCTTCGCGATCCGCCTCTGGTCTACCGCGCTTTCTTCCGCATGTTGGCAATGTACAGATTAAAAGTAAGTGGGTTATCTAAAGTGACACCTAAGTATTTTACATTTTTGCCCAATTAATCATGTCTCCGAGCGGCTTCGGCTGTGTGAATCGCCGTCCCCGTGTGAAAATTACAGCTGCACTCTTACTCACATTGACTTTGACCCGCCACAGCTTCAGACATTCCTGGATCTGTAATAAACGTTGATCCAAGTACTTCTGGAGAAGCTCGATCTTTTTCGACGTGGCTATTACAGCCGTATCGTCGGCATGCA
Source organism: Teleogryllus occipitalis (assembly GCA_011170035.1). Lineage (NCBI taxonomy): Eukaryota > Metazoa > Arthropoda > Insecta > Orthoptera > Gryllidae > Teleogryllus > Teleogryllus occipitalis. The sequence goes on from BLKR01000994.1 coordinate 298,022, forward strand.
GGACGAGTTCCGTTTGTGGGTGCGAGGGAATATCACGTACATAGAGGCTGAAAAGGATGGGAGCTAACATACTCCCTTGCGGCACTCCGGCCCTAATGGCGCGGCGGGTAGATTTAGCATTTAGAAGCGTTATTTTCAACATTCTGTTTACATATATACGTTTATTTGAACCGCAATTGCGTGTGATCCGGTGGTCGTTAATTAACAATAAATACAATAATAATGATAATAATAATAATAATAATAATAATAATAATAATAATAATAATAATAATAATAATAATAATAATAATAATAATAATAATAATAATAATAATAAAAAGAGTACAGTACAAGACGAGGATCATACTATTAATCATACTATGACTAATATTAAGCATTATAACAATTATTTCAACTCTATCATGATATACAATAATTACATGGTGATACAAAAATTAATACATGCTACATAGATACTGCACTGCACTGTTTCGCTTTGAATTACACTGACCAGCACGTCACAGCACTTAGTTACTCATTTAACTTCTATTACTCTCAGCTTGTTCTACATTATTTCTAAAACTTCGGACACTTAGAGGAGAAGCTTTGAAAAATGCTGTGGGTAAACTATTTCAATCTCTTATTGCCCTGTTATAAAAGGAAAATTTCTGAAGATCTGAATTCTCTTTCCTTGTTCGAATTTTGTAGGTGTGATCGCTTCGGCCGAAATAATTTATTTTTCTAATCTAACCTGAATTTCCTTCCAAGCTGGTTGACCTACGTACGATTTATCAAGAGCACAAAGCCTCGCCCTTGTTCTTCTCGTTTCTAGATGTTCCTATGACTTTTTTATTGCGTTAGTTTTATAGATAAACTTCTTCTCTTTCCTCTGTATTCTATCTAGATTTTTCGGGTGCAATTTTCTGTACGGATCCAAACATGCCACTCCGTATTCCATGAGAGGGCGAACCAGCGAAATATATGCTAATTCTTTAGCGTTTGCAGAACTTTTTCTTTAGAATTCGCATTACAAAATGCAAGGACTTCCACGTTTTTCTCACTACCTGATTTATATGCTTCTCTCATCCTAATTTACTATCTAGATGAATGCCTAAGTATTTGCATGATGAGACTCTTGGAATGATGACCTCACCTAAACGATAGTCTGGTTCCTCATAATTTCGTCCCCGCCCGAACGTTATCTTTTTGCTTTTCGATCCGTTAATTCCCATAATTTTTCAGACCAATCACATAATTGTTCTAAATCCTGCTGTAATATTTGTTTATCAGCGCTACCTTTGATTTTTCTGTATATAACACAATCGTCTGCAAATAAACGCACATTTGATTTATGTTAACATGGAGATCATTCACGTACCCTAAAAAAGTAATGGCCCCAAAACTGTGGAACCCCTGCAGTAACAATACCCGTAGTCGAAAACTGAGTTCCAATTCGAATTTTTTGTTCCCTGTCTCTAAGAAGTTCGCTTATCCACTTCACAACTCTAGCATCAACTCCTGAAGTTAATAATTTCCTAATTAGTAGATCATGCGGTACTACGTCGAATGCTTTCGCAAAGTCAATTACGACTGTATCCACCCTCCCACCCGCGTCAACTTCGTCAGCTAGATCTTGAAAAACGGAAAAAATGTGGCTTTCGCACGAATATCCACTTCTAAACCCATGCTGTCCGTGAAAAATCTAGTTCGCTTTTTCCGATTCGCGGCGAATGTACCCGGCTATTAAATACTCCATTATTTTGCATAATACTAATGACAGAGATACTGGTCTATAAATACATTCTTTCATTTTATCACCATTTTTGAAAATTGGAACAACTATAGCTGTCTTCCAATCGTCTGGTAAACTTCCACTATTATTAGAAACATTGAATAATCATAAAAAATAGGGCAATGCTGCCACACCACAGAGTTTGATAAAATCTGTCCACATGCCGTCTTGACCGCACGGTTTACCGTTTTCCAATGATTTTATTCATTTGCGGAGTTCTCTTGCATGAAGCTTGAACTGGTTTTCTATTGGAAAATAATTAACTTGCTCCTGCGCCCGTTTTGCTTTGAAAACCGATACAAAATACGCGTTGAACATATGTGCTTTCGATTGGTCGTCGTGCGTTGGCGCGATATCTGCGACTGGAATTTTTTGAATTTCTTCCTTATTCCCCCGGGCGTCTGCGGACATATTTGTAAAAGACTGACCAATTATTTCTTCCCGTCTCCACAATATCTTTTAATAATAATTCATGCGCAATTTTCTTTTCTTTTTCCAATTCCCTGTAGTATTTTTTAAAAGTCATCATGTCAGCAATGCTGCGATGTCTCCTATTAAATGCTAGTCTAACTTTGCTCTTTAAAATGTCCGTATCGCCCCGTTAAAATATTCAGGATCAGGATTACTTTTCAGCACTTTGCAAGGAACGAACGTATGTAAAGGGGGTTCTACGATTGTTTCAAAAGCTCCCCATTGTTCCTTCATACCGCCTTCTGTTCTTAGAAATTGATCGTATTTTTCCCTTAAGAAACTAAGTAATCCTTCGAAGTTTGCTTTACTATATTGTCTGACAATTGTTCCTTTCGCCTTAGATCGCCTAATCACATATGCTTGTACTTCGACCATCACTGCTTTTTGATCGCTAATTCCCTCAAAGAGGTCGCAAGGAAGGAAGATTTCTGCTGAGTGAACAAGGAAAATGTTCAAAATTGCGCTCTGCCGCGTGTGTTAGTCTACTATCTGTGTTAATCCCTGATCTCATACGAGTCGAATGACTTATGAATTTTGCTGTCGCATACCCCTCCTTTCCAATTAGATTCGGGAAGGTTTAAGTCGCCAGCGACAAGAACAGATCGACCATTTATGTTTTCCAGCCTGTCGTCGAGTTCAAATAGAATTTCATAACCATCGTTTAGCGATCTGTAACAAGCAATAATTTCCTCGGAATTTTCTAGTACGTCAGTTTCCATTCCTAAAATTTCAAAGTTGTTACAAGACCAACTATTTCTAACTATTAACGATGTCTTGATGCAGAGGAATACTCCTCCGCCTTTTGTTTTTCTATCTCCACAATATAATTTATAATCGTAACGTAAAATTTCAGAATTAGCTGCCTCATCTGTTAACAACGATTCTGTTCTATCACTATATCTGGATCGCATTTATCAACTACGTTCCACAACTCTATGGTTTTGTTAATTGTACTTCGACAGTTTACCTGCACAATCTCAGAAATCCGTTCCTTACCTGAACATATCCGATCCCAGTTTTTTCATTTATTCTCACGCCTGCTCCGAGGCCAATCTCCTCCCGCGCTGCCGACGGTTCGGATCCCGCTACCTCCAGTGCCGCAGTCTACCAGAAGCCCGACTTCTCCAGCGCCGAAATCTCCTCGATTTCCGACTTCTCCAGCGCCACAGGCTGCCCGATGCCAGAATCAGTGCTCCCATATTTAGGAGGAAAATATCCCTGATAGCCGTCGCCGCCGCTACCACCGCTGGCGCTGGCGTCGCCGCCGTTGCCGCTATCTCCGCCGACTCTGCCGACAAGACTATTTTCGCCTTCTCCACCGTCACACACGTCTCCCCTGAAGTTTCTAACACCGGAGCGAAACCCTCAGCTCCCGCTCCTATCGCCACTGCCCGTCGGTTAAAATCGACTGTGGAGCGTGAGATCGGCGGACATTCACAGCGTCAACGGGCGACAGGAGGGCGTGTGCAGAACTCGGCAACTGAGCGTTGCAACACGCTTCCGGCTGAGGTGGACGCCGTCTCGACCTAGGGCGCTCTCCGAGATCCACCCGTTTGGGTCCACAAAGATGAACCCGAGGGCTTTTGCCTCATAATCCAAGTCGTGATTTACCCTAGCGACTTTACAGAATCAAACATCCCGGTGGCGAATGACACCACTTAGCCTCCGTGAATGATACGGGCGGATGGAAAGCGCGTTTTAGCTGCTACACCACGTTCGTAGATCTCGACCATGAGGTGATCAAACAAGCGACATCCACGTAAGTTATTTGAGCCCCCGTGAATGATAACAGTTTCCAGGATTTCCACATCGCTGGCTTGGATTTGCGATTTGAGTTGCTCCACGCGAATTCCCGGGAAGCATTTTACGTGGGCGTGACAAACGTGACGCACAATAGTCACAAAACACAACACACTTCTTCGGACACTACCCCTCTCGATTTGTAGTTGCCGCTGAACCCCTCACAACAGTTGCAAATGTTTCTGTTGCCGTCGCCGCCATAGACATCGCGTTCAGAGACCTCAGCGCCGGGGCCGGCGAGGCAGCCGAGGCCAGCGAGGCAGCCGGCGCCGGCGAGGTCACCTCGGCTCGCAGGGTCGCTGTGGCCGGCTGTGCGACCAACGTCACTGCCTCTTCCGTTGCAGCTGCTGCTGTCACCTCAAACTCAGTCACTCTTGTTGCTGCCTTCAGATTTTGTATCTGCTGTTGAGTCGCAGCAAACTTTGCAGTCACCTTCAGGAACTCCTGTCGAAGACGCGCCAGTTCATCGCGCTGACCACCTACGCCGTTGCAACACTCGACCCACCTCCAAGGAACATCTACCTGGTTCGCCACGTCGCGTGGACACCAGGCAAGGATTCACCTCGACGCCAATAATTAACAGTGTTGCTAAAAGAAGCAACGCAAAGGGGCCATAAAAGGAGCACGAACGTTACACTTTCGCAACACACACGGCATACGGGCGGCCCAACCGCCGATGCGGGCCCGGTACACCTGCAAGTTGCAGCCCATTATCCCTTTACCTGAGCGAGAGCGATCCCCAAGACACGTCCGTTCGCTACAACGTCGAAACGCAGACTGCTAGGTAAGAGAGGTTTGCTAGGTAAGAGTGGATAAGGTGTACCAGGTATGTAGGAAAATTCATGGTATGTAATTTGTAATGGAGACCGATGTGCCACACCAGGAACACTTAACCTGTGAATCGCCCCTGTTTGAAGTCGCGTCTTATGCGGTCTGTAATTCACACAATCTGATGCGAAAGGAAAACTGCTCCTTATTTATAAAAGAATCATCTGAAACAAATCTGAGAATTCCGTTTAAAATGAGTTTTTCACATAATTTTCCTAGCTGAAAGTAAGTACGCTTACGACTCAGGCAATTTCGGGGTTTTCTCCTGTTTATGAAAAATTAACTCATGCGCATGCTTTCACTAACTCGGAATGTGCTGAAACATGAGTATTGAATTAAACAAGGCGACTAAAACACTATGACTTGCTGCGACAGCTTCTTGAGGAGGTCGTTAGAGATACCGTCGGGGCCGGGAGTTTTTTAGCTTTCAGTTCCGCGATGGCCGCTTTGATTTCTGTTTCTGTAGTGAAACTCGGCTCGTTGGCGGGCGCGTGCAGTGCCGACATTGCCGTTTGTTTCACTTCGACAACATGCGGTATCGGCTGCGCCTCCTCGGGCGGTTGAAACTGGGATTCTAGAACATTAGCAAGGCGTTCCATTTTCGCCTCGTTTGATTCGGCGATCTCTCTTGTGCTGGACTCAAGCGGCGGCACTGAAATCAAAGTCCTAGGAAACATGCCAGTAATTTCCCACAGCTAATTACCTTCAGGTTTGAGGTCTGATAACTTTTTCCCATTTCTAATTGCGGTATTCAGTTAATGAAATTTCAACTTTACGTTTCAATTGATTCAGATCCAGTTTAAGAGCTGGGTGTCGCGTGCTCTGCCATACTCTGCGCATTCTGTTTTTCCTGGATATTAAATTTACTAAATAAGGTGTTAGTGGCTGCTCCTTATTAAACAAACGTTGCTTCTTTTGTGCTGCATTGAGGCTGTCAGTCACAGCTTCGGCGAATTTTTCAGCTCTAGCGTCTATCTGCTGCGGTCCTGACAGAGCAGACACATCAGGATTGCGATGCTGCAGCTTCGTCTGAAACTGTTTCCAATGCCTTGTCGCTTCTGAGTCGTGGGTGCAGTAGACAGTGATAGGCCGCCGTGTCTCATCTCCGCTATCACTGTGAAGTGGTGTGGCGCACGTTTCCGCAGAGCGGTCAGGACGATCGCGTATAGAGAGAAGACGCAGCGACCCGCGCTGATTCTGAACGAAAACAGCAGTGTTCTCAGCGTGTTTAAATGCGGAAGAACTGTAATATAATGAATTATGCTGCATCGTATTAATATTGCCGTGCCGCCCCCTCTGTCTGCGTCTGTCACATTTGTTACTTGGGCTGCTCTGTCGTTTCTGTAGCAGTTGTAACCTGGCATATTGAAAGATGCGGGTTAAACCATGTCTCTCCCAGCATCATAACAAATATTATGCCTAGCCAGAAAACATGTTCTGCCTGCTACGAGCGTGCGCTGATGCTGTTGCAGTTCCAAAATGCAACGGTGCCGCTATTCCTGTACAAAAAAGAACTAGTAATTATTTAAGAAGCATGGAATGGGCATGGTGCGGGCGAGGAAGAACGTGCCTCACACGCCGCCTCCACCCCTGCGGCCATGATCACCTCATGGCAGTGCAAAAGACGTCGTGTGACAATCACCTCGAATATGATCCCCGTTCACTCGGCTGGATTGCGGCCAGAGATTGCTCGCAAGAGCGCGTGCGTCACGCGCTCTAGTGCGATACCGTTTCGGACGAGAGGTTGGCGGGTATAGGGCTCGCCTCCGCTGCTCTTGCGGGCGGCGCGTCCCTCGCGAGCCGCGTTGGCGGCCGTTGGTTAACGCTCTCGGACGTGAAGGGGGCGTGTCGCCAGAGCGTCGGAGTATGTACGCTCGTGGCGTCGCTGCAGCCCCTAGGCGCGTGGCGTTCGCGTCTCGGCGAACGCTGACACGCGGTTCGCGCTCCCGCGAAGGAAGACGCGACGCCTCCGACTGCGTGTCTGCCGCCCCCCTCTCCTGGATGCGGGCGCGTTGCTGACGATTCCACTGCTACCGCGCGTACCGCTGCTCCTGCGCCAGATAACCCCGGAAACAACGGCGCTTGTTCTCGGAGCAAGCCTTGTACTCTGCCCCGTGGTTGTCGCCCTGACAGTTGGAACATCTAAGCTCGTCCAGTGGGGGGTTAGCCCCAGCGGGCACTGCGCATCGTCGTGGGCCTCCCCACATTGCCTGCACGCGTGTGGCATTGTGCGTGTGGCATTGTGTGGGCCCCCGCGGAGGCCGATACACCTCCGCGCGCACGCGGAGCGCACATATCGCCGTCACCTCCCGGAGCGCCCGGTGATGCTCCGTGACGTCCAACGTTGCAATGATGAGAGGTAGTAACTGCTCAGTCATCCCAGCCGCTGGCTTATCATCGTCTCGAGCACTCGGAACTAGAACAACTTCGCGGTTACATTCTCGACAGTGCCTACACAAGACATTTCAAAAATACTATTTGGAATACGAATACATCTCACAGGCATAGCAGAAGAAATCCGAAGAGAGTATTCCAGAATTCTTCACAAGACAAAACCCCCGAAGAGCATCGTAGAGAGAACAGCGCTAAGAAATTTAAACATCGATAATATCATCCTTCTTGCAGCTTATAAAGGTAATGCCACTGTAGCTCAGAACAAGGTTGACTACGTGAACATGATAAAGCACATCCTGGACCCGAACATCTACCGCAAACTTCCACGTGATCCAACGTCACGCATACTCTGCCGCACCAACCAGTTACTCAAAGATTCATTTATTCTAGAAGAAACCCAACGGTTCATCAAGAAATCTCGAAGCAGCAAAACCCAGACTACATGGTTTATCTAAAATTCACAAACCAGAAATTCCGTTGCGGCCCGTTGTCAGCGCTATTCGTTCTCCTATGTATCCAAGTACTTACGCAACTTGCTCCAACCTAACATAGGTAAGACCGACTACATTAGAAACTCGGAACATTTCGTCGAAAAACTGAGAATCCCGACACTGCATCCGGACGATCTTCTCGTGAGTTTTGATGTCCCATCATTATTCACTATGGCACCAATCACGGACACTTAGCTTTGTTGCGGAGGTTGTTCCCGGATGACATCACAGAACTCTTTCATCACGTGCTAACCACAACATATTTTTATGGCATGGTGAATTTTATGAGCAGAAAGACGGAGAGCTTCGAGGCCATAGCACTAAACAAAGCGCCTCTCAAACCCAGTGCCTGGTTGCGCTATGTCGATGCCGATATCTCAACATCCTTGCATCGATGTCGTTCGCCGATATCTCAACAGTATCCACACTCGTATACAGTTTACCATTGAGAGAGAACTGGATAGACAAATTCCTTTTCTGGATGTGCTGGTAAACAAGGAGGAAGATGGATCCCTGGAACACACAGTTTTTCGAAAAGCAACCCGCACGGACCGATATCTTAACAAATAGTCAAATCTCCATCCTAGCCAGAGCAATGATGAAGTCGCTCTTTGACCGCGCCAGGCGTATATGCGAAAACCACAACATCCATCAAGAACTCTGACATCTGGAAAATGCTCTCCCAGCTAATAGTTATTAAATTCAAGAGGTGACTACGCCCAAATAACAGCGCACGCATTCTTTCCGAGGAAAAACTCACAATGTCACACTGCCATATATCAAAAACATCACAAACCGAATAGGCAAGATTCTGAAACAAAACAAAATTAAAACACCACTCACTCACCACTTATCACACCCACCACTCAGCTCCTCAATCTTGTTCAACCAGCAAAAGACCGCAGAGACTTACTTTTGACAGCAGGCGTCTACTCTTCCTGTGGCTCCCTGTACAGGGGCACAACACAACCTTATCTGTCAATACTCGACCAATCACAGCGCAATCCGTAGCCAACCAGGAAAAGCCCGAGAACTTTTGGTCAATCGGAAGCTATCGCGAATCCCCACTGCCGCGTCTCTCTTCCGCGGACTATACTTGCTTTTTTCTAACCTGGCAGTTGACGTAAGTCAGCTGTTACGGTTTCATCTAATCGAGATCTAAAACATCATCACGGTGAAGTCGCTGTGGTGACGTTTAAGTTCCCAATTGTACGAAACGGTCAACAGCTGATTTAGGTCAACTGCCAGGTAAGAAAACCCCAAGTATGTAAGAGCTACGGCCAAACGGAGCGCTGCACCAGAATTCTTTCTCCGGCCCCCGAGGAGAGCGGACGCACCCGAGGAGAGCTCCGCCACCGAGGGACCTTCGTCCACGGTGGGAAACAGTCCATTTCAGGACTTAAGAGCAAATAGCCGAGCTTCGCCGTTACATTTAAACAGCCTTTTTAGGGCTTGCACATCGCAACAGCCCTTTTGAAGGCTTCAATAAAGCTATGTCGACGCCTATGGGTTCGCCCGCGTCGCCGTACCTAAGGCCGTGTCCTGCGTGAGCTACATCTTGCGGGTGCGACACGCGACAGCTTCAAGCGACAAATTTCAAACACACAGTATCTTATGGGCCCGTCCTGCGTCGGTGACATCCGCGACGAAGCGACGAAAGCGGTTCAAGCGGCGGCGTCCGAGATTCAAACATGTTTGTATCTTGTCGCTACTTGTCGACGCTTCTCGCTGTATCACGCGTATAGTTTCGGTCTTCAATGTCCCATTTCGAAAATGTCGAATAGCGATATAACGGAATGTTTAACTGAAGATGTGAAAAATACAAGGGAATTGTGGAACAAGAGATTGAATAACTACCACAGTAGAATTGTGAGCGGCAAATTGTGAAAGGAAGTGACAAAAGCACTGAAAATAACAAATAAGTTTGTTTTTATTGATGAAATTATGTTATTTTATATTATTCTTATTGAATTTGTCAGATGCTAATTATATTGCGTAGTACGTACATCACAATGTATTATATACCAGTATTCCTGTAGACGTAAATGAGGTTAGGTTTCTATTGTAACCAAACCGGCAGGGCTATTGAAATAATTGCAAATAGTGTCTTATTTCACGGGCTTCTGTTGAGGGTGAATTAAACCTATTACTAACTGGCAGAGTGAATATCTGTGGAGAGTTTGTTGAACATGACAAAAATCTTGAATGTTTCCTTTGAAACATTTCGACTGTCACTGTCGCAGCCTCCTGTCGCTTACGTAGGACACCACACGCTCTGTCGCGCGGCATCGCAACTTGTCGCTTGAAGCTGACGCAAGCTATCGCTTGTCGTCGCCGCCGCCGGTTGTTGCTCACGCGGGACACGGCCTTACCCTGCTTACGGGGGAGGAAACGGTGTGCGCGAACGACGAACCGGGGAACCGTTAAGCGATGCGGCGGTTCCTTTTCAACAGAGTATCTGAAGAAAGAAAAGGGTTCAGGGAAGTGCACCACAAGACGCGCAGCCTTGAACGTCGGCCGCCACGCTCACCGGCCGCTGCTACGCCGCTTCTTGACGCGACGCGGCGCCTGCCGCTTCAGACGCCGCCGCCGGGACCATGCCGCCGTCCGCTGCCGCGGACGCCACGACCACGAACACGCCCACGTCCCATGCTGACTCTGTCGAGGAAGAAAAGAACTGCAAGTTCACACTCGTCACCCGCCGCTGCCGCCCACCTCCATTTTTCTGTACAGGGATGCCGATATATTCGAGCTCCTCGAGGACTTGCAGATTGGCTGCCCTGGATCTGAGATTTGTACCATATGTACTCCACAGGAAACTGCGAGAGTTCTACGATTTGTTCTGCGGATCATTCCGTTAGAACTATCGCTGCAAAAGCTCCATGATAACTTGAAACATATCAATTTCTAGGTCAAGAAGCTGGATCGCATGACAAGGCAGCGGCCGGGACGATGGGGCAGGGTGCTGCCCCTCATCATAACAACGGTGGGCGATACGTGGGCGACACGGAGCGTCTCCGGGCGCTCCACGAGGTGACGGCGATGCGTGGGATCTGCATGCGCATGGAGGTGTATCGGTCACCGCGCGGGCTCACGCAATACCTCGTTTGCCAGGATTTCGGGCACGTGGCAACGCCGCACGCGTTAGAGACAATGTGGGGAGGACAACGACGCTGCGCAGTGCCCGCTGGGGCTAAAGCCCCCACTCGACGAGCTTAGCTACTCCAACTATCTGGGCGACAACCACGGTGCATAGTACTAGGCTTGCCCCAAGTACAAGCGCCGTTGTTTCCAGGGCAACCTGCCGCGGAAGCAGTCAGCGACGCGCCCGCATCCAGGAGAGGGGAGCGGCCGACACGCAGTCGGAGGCGTCGCGCTCTGCTTCGCGGAAGCGCTCTCCTTCGTGAGAGCGCTCTCCTTCGCGGGAGCGCTCTCCTTCGCGAGAGCGCTCTCCTTCGCGAGAGCGCTCTCCTTCGCGGGAGCGCTCTCCTTCGCGAGAGCGCTCTCCTTCGCGGGAGCGCTCTCCTTCGCGAGAGCGCTCTCCTTCGCGGGAGCGCTCTCCTTCGCGAGAGCGCTCTCCTTCGCGGGAGCGCTCTCCTTCGCGGGAGCGCTCTCCTTCGCGGGAGCGCTCTCCTTCGCGGAAGCGCTCTCCTTCCCGGGAGCGCTCTCCTTCGCGGGAGCGCTCTCCTTCGCGAGAGCGCTCTCCTTCGCGGGACATTCTCCGACACTATTGCGCAACACCCCCGTCACTCCCCGGAGCGTCAGCCGATACGGCTCGCGAGCAGCGCGCTGCTCTCGTAGAGCGGCGAAGACGGACCGCGGAGGAAAGCCCCCTACCCCGTCCTTGGACGAGCGGATGCGTGTGCTGAATACGGCCGTGGACGACCTCGCCCTAAACGTGGTCGCTCCGGAGCGCGTGATGCAGGCGAGCAATCTCTGGCCGCACATCATTCTCAAGGTGATCGTGCAACAACTTCCCGTGCACTCGCATGAGGTAAGAGCGGCTGCTGCAGTGCAGACGGCGGAGGCAAGTCGTTCTCCGCCCACACAACATTCCTCCCCCGCACCTCAAATAATGGGTAGTTCCCATTCTTTTTATAGGAATTGCGGCCCCGTTGCATTTTGGAATTGAATGGCATCTGCGCGAGCAAAGCACTCAGAACTTCACAGTTTTCTCGCTCGGGATAATATTTCTGTTATGATGCTGGGAGAAACATGATTTAACTCGCATCTCTCTTTTAACATTCCAGGTTACATCTGCAACAGAAACGCCAGAGCAGCACAAGCTGCAAATCTGACACACTCCAACAGAGGAGGCGGCACGGCAATTCTAATACGGCGCATCATATTTCAATATGTTTCAGTTCTTCCGCAGCTGCAGCACGCAGAGGAGACTTCTCTTCGTGCAGACGGAGTGTGGGCCGCTACATCTAATTTTGCTCTACGCTCACCCTGCGGAGACGTTCGCCCAACTAGCTGCTGATTTCGCAAAACTAGTAAAGGTAAACACTACTCCAACACGCGTGGCTGGCGTTTTAATCCCAAACACACGGCCTGGAGCTCCCGTCTTATCTGCCTTCGCGGCCGTAAGCTGAAAGCAGTCGCTGATGCCAAAAAATCATTGTTTCTACTGTAACAGTGAACTTTGAATTTTCCTTTGAACTTGGGTTGACTGGTTGACGCCATCTTACGAGACGGACGCATCTAGTTGTGCTCTTGATATTTTGTGATTATCTACCATTTTTAGCGATTTGTCTGTGCCTAGTGTGTTTTAACTGTGTTCATTACTTGTTGCAGGTTAGCTGAAAATATAATTCCAACCGATTCTTTTGCTATAACCAAGACAAACAAACATTACGAATTTTAAACGGACAAAACATATTCACAGCTCAGTTTATTTTCCAATATTAAATCACTGTGCGAATTAATTTTCTGAAAGATTAATTGTATTTTCTGTGACAAGTGACGATTCGGCTGTTTTCAACGTTACGAGGACGGTGTATCAAATAGTTTGAATTTGTGTTTCAAATCTTATTCTATATTTCGAAGACAAACTTTCAGATAATATCTTTTATCTAATTACGGTAAAGTATAATCTACTGATTGTATTAAACAGTTGCAGCTTAAGTGGACGAAATTCTACGTAGCCACATTGCCAAATTTCGTAAGTACTAGCTTCAATAGATTTTGTGAGTAGCATACCTCCTCGTTTTTATATTGAATCTTACTTTTTAATTTATTGAATACACATCGGTTTTACTCTTTTAACATATAAAGCTAGGTTATTGTTGCTCTTATCTGGGTTTTCTTGTATTTATTCCAATTGTTATCACGTACATTAAAACGCATTCGTGACATGGCTACTGCCCGATCTATACTTTTTACTCTCTACACTCTCAAAGCCGACCTTCTGAAAGCCTTCACACACGTAAACAATAATTTAGATCAACATATCCGAAGGTTGGAAGAGGTTGTTCTCTACACAGACGGTTGGGTAGAAGTCGGCAACACAGCGAATAATACCAACCGTACACCCGTGACTGTACAAAAGACACAGGCACCGCATCCAGTCACAACTCAAAACAAATTTAGTGTTTTAGATTATGAAAGAGATTTTCCTCGCCTTCCTGATACTCACCACCCTTTTCTACCATCGACAAATTCATGCACAAACCAACGCAAACAGGTTAGGAAGCGCGTCAAAACCAAAACACGTAAAACTGCGCATCCTAGCTCACTTGAAAACAAAGACATTCCTACTGAGCCTAAAAAACAGGTACTTATTTTAGCTGACAGTCACGGCCGCCATCTGTCCTCCATTCTCAGTAGGAAGTTACCCTCCAATTTCTCAGTCTCATCTATTTTTAAACCTATCGGGAGGTTTGCAGATGTGACTGCAGAGTTGGACACCCACACGAAGACACTGACCAATCTAAACACAGTCATTATCATAGGAGAGCAGAATGACATTAACTTGGGCGGTAACTTTACACCTGAACAACATGTTAAAAAATTACAATGTGCCGCCCAAAATACTAACATTGTAGTGTCGACTCTGCCCTTCTGCTACAACAGACCAACATTATGCAGCGAGATTAAGCACGCAAACAACAATTAAAACTGCAACTGAGAGAAACAAATGTCACACTTTTTGAAATTAATTTCTTCTCAGCAAAACACTTCACCCGGCATGGTCTTCACATGAACCTTGCTGGAACACATGCAGTCGGTAACAAGCTTGCACAATACATCATCAACTCCAGTCCTACGATGTCTCCTGCCAAAAATCCATCCCTTTCACCTTCCTTACGTTCTCCACCCCCAGCCTTATTTCGAATCCTGTTGTCTCTTCCTCTGAACCTACTCCCGTTTCTCCCTTTCCCACTACCAATTCGTCTACACCTGATGCTCCATCTTCCTCACAACCTGTCACTATTGGAACACACTACAACCTTCGGCCACGCACTCGAGGTAAAAATGGAGTAAATATATAGCAACTACAGTCAGATGCCGCAGAAAAACATTCGTGTAGGTAGTTGCAAAAGATAAATATTCTGCACCATGTTCAATACCTTTCAAATAAAACTGAGTTTATCGAGGCAGCTCTACAGAGCGATCTAAATCAAATGGATGTTCTTTGCTTTACCGAACATTGGTTATCTTCTAATGAACTTAGCATTTTCCAAAATTCAAACTTTTACCTCTCAGACTTTTATTGCAGAGAGAGAGAATCGCATAAAGGTCCTACGTATGGGGGTTCTTGTATTTACGTTAGAAGTAATATTGGTTCTATTCCCTTGGCGGAATTAAATGTGTATTCCATTGGAAATAATTTCGAAATTTCTGTTGTACATCTTACTTCACTAAAAGTGATAATACTTTGCATCTACAGACCTCCAACTAAGAGAACTGCAGATTATATTTTGTTTTTAGAAAACCTGGAGATAACACTTAACAAAGTCAGCAATCGCTCTTTTGAATCAATTGTTGTATGCGGAGATTTTAACATTGATTTTCTGGTCGAATCTTGCGAGAAAGAAAAGTTTCTCAATTTAATTAATTCCTTTAATTTAGACATTACAATTAATGTACCTACACGGATCACACAAAATACGATGAAGGCAATTGATCAAATTATAATTAACAAAACTACTACTCGATATGAAGTTGAAACAAAAGATTTAGGATACAGTGACCACGATGCACAAATTCTTACCATTATAAGAAATGCGATCACTGACACAAGAAATAATACACGTATGACTAGATTGTTTACAAAAAGTAAAATAAAATTATTCATTGATTACTTGATGCAGGAATCATGGGAAGCGGTTTATAATAGTTGATACAAACGACAAATACATTTCTTTTTTTTTCAACTCTTTTATTTCATTTTAACACTTGCTTTCCTCTTCAAAAAAGAAAATAAAATACTTCACGGAAAAGCAATTCTTGGATAACACAAGGGATTAGGACATCTTTTAAAAACAAGCGAATTCTTTCTTTCATTTCTAAACGTCATAACGTATCTCAAGATTTCCTTAACTACTTGAAAAAATACAAAACATTGTTACGAAAAGCCATAAGGCTGGCTAAAATCATGAAACACGATCAGGATATTTTGAACTCAAATAACAAAACAAAAGCAATGTGGAATATAATAAAAAATACTACCAAATCAACTAGAAAACCCGTAGAGAATGTTGTTTTAAAATATAACGATATGAATGTGAACGATCCGGCAACAGTGGCTACTCTCTTTAACAAATACTTTTCGAGAATTGCTGCCGATCTCACTAAGGGTCTTCATTCACAAAATTCAAAAACAGACAGTTCACCCAAAATTTTAGACACGATGTTCGTTTCCGAAACTTCTTCCTATGAAATTCTCAAAATAATCGGTAAACTAAAAAAAATATTCGTCCGGTTTAGATGAATTTCCGGATTCTTTGTTAAAGACCTGTGCGTATGCCATTATACACCCGTTAACTCACATATTTAATGCATCTCTATCTACCGGAACGTTTTCAGATATTTACAAAACAGCTAAAATTAAGCCGCTCTTCAAAAAAGGCAACAAAAATGAAATTCAAAATTATCGGCCATTTCTCTTCTATCAGTATTTTCAAAAATATTAGAGAGACTTTTTTACGTACGAATGGAAACCTTTCTCAGTAAACACGACGCGCTTTCAGATTGCCAACATGGATTTAGAAAATTAAAATCAACGGAAACAGCTATATTTTCTTTTCTTAAAGAATTTGCTGCTGTGATTCCATAAACTTCTTGAAAGCCTCATCATTGGATCAAAACGAGGCACCTATTGGATTATGTTTAGATCTCTCAAAAGCTTTTGACGTCATTGATCATGACATTTTACAATATCATGATCAAAATTCAATTTTCATGATTTACATTTTCAAAATTACCTTCATATGGAATCCGTGGTATTGCTCTAGGTTGGTTATATTAGTACCTTAAACAACGATCTCAGAAAGTTGAAATACTTTACTGGAATGATGGAACGTTACGTACGCACCTTTCCGACTCTTTGCCCATTGCACGTGGAGTTCCTCAAGGATCGATTTTAGGCCCTATTCTGTTCCTACTTCACGTATACGATATGCCCTCGACGATTCGAAACGTAAGAACGGTTCTCTTTGCGGATGATACGAACATCATTTGCAATAAAGAAACCGTAAAAAGTTCAATATCAGATGTTTCAAATTGGTTCCGAAATAACAAATTAATAGTAAACGAAAAGAAAACGGTTTTCATGCAGTTTTCCATTTCAAATAAACAATTCTGTGCTCCATTGAAAATGAACGGTGTACCATTGACTGATGTTAAGGCAACAAAATTTTTAGGGCTCTCAATTCAGTCAAACTTTAAATGGAGCGTCCATTTCAATGAATTGAACACAAAATTAAGTTCATTATGCTACGCGTTGAGAATTCTTGCAAATTCAGTCAGCCTTCATACTGCTCGTTGAGTATATTTCGCGAATGTTCATTCCCGCCTGAGATATGGCATAATATTCTGGGGAAATACATCTTCTAGCTCCCAGACTTTTAGATTACAAAAACGAATTGTACGAATAATAACCAAATCCATATACAATACATGTACATTATTTTACAACACTTTGCCAGATGACATTAAACAATTAAATTCGATAGAAAAGTTCAAATCCCAAGTGAAATCGTTTCTGCTGCATAACTGTTTCTATACAATTAGAGACTATACTGAGCATCACAAGAAAAGTAACATTAATTTTAACAATGATACATAATGCATTATTTACCATTAGGACTGTATAAATGTGTATAAACAACTTGTAACAACTATTGTACTACAGCCTCCGAGTCAATGACCCCCATCTCGATCAGGTTTTTCGTCCAGTTTCCCTGATCTATTGAGCAAATGCTGAGATGGCCCCTTGTTTTGCTTCTGGACATAAATGTAACTTCATATTCTGTGCACGTCTTCTCGAATTCAGTGGGCAATACAATTATTCAAATTATCGTTTCCATGTTGTCGCGGCAGGACGTATTATTTCGAAGGACATCATGGATAAGAGCCAAAATTTATTGCTTATTTATCCTTGAAAATAGATTTTATTACATGAGAGTTTTTTTCAAAATTTAAGTAGTATATGACTTAGTGTAGGGATTACAGAATTTGAAAATGTGCACACAATTCACTTTTCCCCATAGCACGTCATACGCAGTTTTAACTGTTTTTTGACGTAAAAGAAAATAAGCGACATTTTCCTCTGACCACTTCCCAGTAATAGCGAAGATTAGACGTGGCGGCCTATCATTGTCTACTGCAGCCACGACGCAGAAACGGCACAAAGATTAGAAACAGTTTGAGACGGTGCTGCAGCAGCGCATTCCTGACGCGTCTGTTCTGTCAGGATGGCAGTAGATCGAAGTTGGAGTTCAAAAATTCGCCAAAGCTGTAACTGACAGTCTCAACGCAGTAGCAGAGAAGCAATCTTTCTCTAAGAAGGAGCAGCTCCTTAACACCTTATTTAGTAAATTTAATATCCAGGAAAAACAGAGCACGCAGAGTATGGCAGAGCACGCGACACCCAGCTCTTAAATTGGAGCTAAATTGATTGAAACGTAAAGTTGAAATCGCATTAGCTAAATACCGCAATCCGAAATGGGAAAAATTGTTATCTGGCCTCAAACCTGAAGATAATTCGCTATGGAAAATTACTCGCATGTTTTCTAGGACTCTGATTTCAGTGCCGCCGCTTGAGTCCAGCACAAGAGAGATCGCCGAATCAAACGAGGCGAAAATGGAACGCCTTGCTAATGTTCTAGAATCCCAGTTTCAGCCGGTCGAGGAAGCGTAGCCGATACCACACGTTATCGAAGTGAAACAAACTGCAATGGCGGCACTGCACGCGCCTGCCAACAAGCCGAGTTTCTCACAGTCACACTACACTGTCGCAGTACTCCTTGTGTTTTTAGTCGGTTAGTTTAATTTAATATTCATATTTCATCACTTTCCGAGTGGTGAAATGAGTTTCACCACTTTCCGAGTGAGTCTTTCAGTGGAAGCACGCACATGCACACTTTTCATAAGCAAAGGAAAACTCAAAAAATGCCAGAGTCGTACAGGCCCATTAGCTTGCTAAACACACTCGGAAAATTATGTGAAAAATTAATTTTAATCAGAATTCTCAAATTTGCTTCAGAAAATCCGCTAATAAAAAAGGAGCAGTTTGGCTTTCGTGCAAAACATAGCACAACGCGTCAACGTGTGCGAATGGCGGAGCGCATAAGAAACTCAACGAGCACCGATTTCCAGGTGGAGTGTGCCTCGACGTCGCCCACGCCTTTAATATTTGTTTCGTCGGTTTCCTTACCATGAATTTCCCTATGTACCTTATGCACCTTCTCCACTCTTCCGTAGCAAACAGAACGTTCCAAATGACGCTTCTGAATGTTCAATCTACCCGCCGCGCCATACGGGCCGGAGTGCTGCAAGGGAGCGTGATAGCTCTTCTGCCTCTATGTACGTGACATTCCCTCGAAAACACAAAAAAAGCTCGCCTTGTACGCCAACGATACGGCTGTAACAACCACGTCGAAATCGATCGAGAAGTATTTGGATTTATTACACATCCAGGAGTGGCTGAAGCTTTGGCAGGTCAAAGTCAATGTGAAGAGTGCAACTGTACTCTTTACATGCCGTCAGCGATTCACACGGCCGAGGCCTCTCGCGGTAGGCGGAGCCGCGATTAATCGGACAAAGAATGTTAAATAATTAGGAATTACATTAGATAGCTCACTTATCTACACATAGAATAAAGCGCGGCAGATCAGAGGCTGATTGCGAAGCGGAGCAAACTGTCGACAGCAAAGTGCCTCACGGTTTATAAATCAATTATTAGGCCGCAAATGGAATATGTATGCCCAAGTTGGCAATTGCAGCGAATTGATACTTGAAAAAACTGTAAGTAGTTCAGAATGAATGCTTGAGGGCCACCCTCTGTGCCCCTAGATACATTCTTATAGTGAAGTTACATAGTAATTAAACAATGCCACTGCTTATAGCTCACTTCAAGAACATTTCTACTAAATTCTTTGAAAAATGCAACTGACTCAGATAACATTCTAATTTCTGAGCTCATTTCATAAGAACCCGATCAACGGGCAAAGTATAAACGATCTAAGCATTTGCTGGAGTAAGAAAACAAATAGCGCAATGAGAATTGAAACCTAAACTTCGTATTTCTGCACACGCAATGCGCGTGCCAGTTGGCTGAAGTCGTTCTGACCTTCTGTTTTTCGTTTTATGTTACAGGATTGACCATAGATGCCCGTAAGGGTAGGAATGGTCGTACCGCAGTGGCGTGAACGTACATTGCAGTTTTGAGCGTTCACAAACTGCACAAATGAGCTCTCTCGCGCTAGACCAGTCGCCAGCGAGCCGCCGCCCCGGATACTGCGTCCGAGACCCAGCCGCCACTGAAGATGTCCACCAAGATGTCGGACATCCGCACTGTTTTCGCCAAAGATCCTTATTTTGGCCCCGTTTCATGTCATTTACACCCTTATCGTTTCGGATATCACCAAAGAAACACCCTTCAAAACCTATTGTGAACACACTAGTCTCTAGTATTTAAACTGTGCAGTTGCAAACACGTTCTAAAGAATGAACACTACAAGCTTTGTTAATAATCGAATCCAAGGATTAGTGAACGAGAGTCGTGCCCTAAAACAACAAGTATCCGAGTTATGGAATCTCAAATTTGTGTTCGTGAATTAGCTTTAAGTAAATTAATTGTTGGCGTATAATGCGCTACGATTAAGTAATAAGTACACTAAAGTAATAAGTTTTCCAAGAAATGGCTGAGACACGATAATATGGACAGAAATTGTGGTAATCGTCACTGATGCGAGAAAGTAAGTACTGTTGCAGCACCACTATCCTCCGATTTATACGTAGTGTCACTTCAAGGCCTTGAGCTGGACAGAGAGGGGAACACTCATCCAATCGGGAGCTTCGTTACGACTTAAATTTTTGGTCATCCAAATTGAGGCACCCGATTGGATAACAATGTCCACCTCCCTTTCCAGCTCGTGACTTTGAAGCGCCACTATGTTTAAGTCGGAGTATAGTTCAGTACTGCTAACAAGATAGTAGCCAATACCCAACTTTACTCCCACCACAACTAGCAAAAGGAGAGCTCGACAAAACGTACGCATAGTGAAGCTACATTTATGTTCAGAAGCAAGCATCTCAGCATTTGCTCAACGGATCGGGGAATCTCGACGAAAACCTTACGGGGTCTTTAAGCCGGAAACTGAAGAACTTTTGTTTGAAGGCTTAACGATCCAATTTTTCAGTTACGGAAAAAGAAGCTTTGGCCATATGCTGGGCTTTACTGAGATTACAAGGATACCTGCTGAACCGCCAATTCACGATCATCACTGACCATCGCGCTCTCACTTTTTTAAACAAGTACCATTGCACGAACGCGCGCCTACTAAGATGGGCATTTTGGCTGCAGAAGTTTGACTTCACGATTCAGTATCGCAAAGGAAAGGAGAACGTCGCACCGGAGTATTTGAGTCGGCTATCGCAGTGACAGAACGGTCGCAGAGCGAGCGGACCAAATTTTCAAATGAACACTATTAGAATTGGCGCTGAACCAATCCCGGAAATGCAACCTTCTAATTAACCCGGGGCTGCAGGAAAAATACGGCATTATAGGAAAAGCCAAAAAAAATTAAAGGAAAATTTGAATAGATAGGATCGCTTATACGCCAAGCTCCAGTACGACGCTGTCGCGTATAAACTGTCAGCCGATCTAGTTTCATTTCGAACCGCGAGCGAAACAGAGCCGCAAATAAGATTTGGATCCCACCGCTGTCACGAGAAAATTAACGCTTCATTTGCACTAGAAGTACGGGCATTACCGCAGTAAGAAAATTTCAGCTTTCGCCCAAGCGTTTGCGTATTGGAAAAGTATAACCAGGGAAATTAGGGTGACCATTTCAAAATGCGCTTTATGTCAAAAGACTAAATATCCAAATAGATATTACGCTGGACCTATGAATTACATAATCCCTCGCGTCCCGAACGAGTTTAGATTTGTGTGGGCCTCTGCCAACCGCTCGCTACGGATATAAGCACGTGATGGTAATATGTGATGCATCTTCCAAATTTACGGTCACGTATCCGATCACTAGGCCGACGGCACAGAACTGCTTGCGAAAACTCGTGCAGGAATATTTCCGAGAAGCTTTTTGAGAGTTTGGCTGCTTCACAAGGGCTAGTCCAACCCCTGTGAAGTGCCCTAAACCCTACCCGTATCCTTATTCCTTCCTAATTCTGGCCGCTGGGTAGTGACGCAGGAGCGCGCGGTAGGAGGCGCGTACGCGGAGATGCTACCTGGCGGTCCTCTTGACAATCGACTGCGACGAGACGCGACAGACTATACTAACGGAGGATTACTCCAAGCGCTATTAGAGGAGGATTACTCCAAGAAGCGCGAAGCGCTCAACGCCCCCCCCAAGGGGTTTAGAGTCGCGTTGCGTCAAAATAGACGCAACAAATTAAAAAAAAAAATAAAAAAAAAAAAGCTGGGCAAAGTAAAAAGGTTTTGTCTCATTACGCCATACAATTCTAGGGAAACTTTTGTCGCTCTACATTAGAATGATTAGGCGTACGCATGATTTTCTCATCCATCTGGCATCCTCAAAGCAATCTCAAAGAGAGAGTCATGCGTGAGTTATCACGTGTCATTAGGGTGTATGTCTCCAAGAACCACAAAAGATGGCCGGAAGTGCTACCCCACATGAATTGATAGATTAACCGAGTGTCTCACGAAAGCGCGGGCGCTGCTTACGAGATACATTTTGGAAAAAAGCCATCAGCTGATTTTCCACTACTAGAGCGCCTGGTTACGCACAGGGCGCGGAACTACGACGAGAGGTGTCGCATTGTTTACGAGATCCTAAACAAGGCCGCTGAGAAGAGAAAGAAGCTGGTTAAGAAACCACACAGGTTCAACGTCGGCGGCAAGGTGCTATTACGCAAACCACACATCGGATGCGCCCAAGGGACTCTTCGCAAAGATCAATTCACTGGACCATTCTCTATTCCGTGTAACCCCCACCCAAATGTCTATGAACTCGTCGGAGACGCTGGACAGCCAGCAGGGAAGTACAATTCATACAATCTGCTGTGTACCACAGCAAGTGTACCCCAAGGATCGGTGTGGTGGGCACACTGTACCAGGCAGTGTAGTTGCGGCCCACTGTGGCCGCTGCAGGGTTGCGCCGTGGGGCGCGACCAGGGTAGGAATGTGTAGTTCCGAGTAACATCGCCAGGAGCAAGGCAAGCGGCGGCGCTGTTCCGTGACCACCAGGCCGTGTCGGCTAAGTGGCCACAGGAGGGGCATTTTCCCTCGATGCCCCGCCATGGAGGCGGGAAGTAAGAGACTCTCCCCGGTGCCTCGGGGCGTATTTATAGGGTCTCGTTCAGGGCAGTAGGCAGTAGGACATTTCTGGAGCAGCAAGCGGGTGCCTAGCAATAATAGTAAGTTCGGTTTTTGAAGTGCGTGTGTTACGGTGATTGTATTCTTCTGGCGGACTGGAACTTGGCTTGTATTTCGGACTTGATTTGGATTGTGGCTTTACTGAAATAAATTTATGG
The DNA here is from genome assembly GCA_011170035.1 of Teleogryllus occipitalis. Lineage (NCBI taxonomy): Eukaryota > Metazoa > Arthropoda > Insecta > Orthoptera > Gryllidae > Teleogryllus > Teleogryllus occipitalis. Next base: position 320,963 of record BLKR01000994.1, read on the forward strand.
TGAAAGAACTGTTGTTTAACTTTGTACATAATGTGACGTCGTGGGAATACACAATAATCACAGACACGAGCTTCAATGATAAATATGTACAGGTTTATTCACAATATGTACAGTACTACTTTAAGTTACAGCTCTGGTAGATCTTTACTTTCCTGATCGCAGGAGCGATCCTTAAAAATGAATAACTGACTCGTGGCCCGCGCCACTCCTCAGCGAGCCTCCCGCACACAGCAGACAGCTCCGGCGACCTCTTGTCACCCGTGGATATAGTCCACAACGGCGTCCCAACACATGGTTTGCCGCACGAGCCTAGCTCGGCTCCGCACCGCCCTGGGCGCAAGTTTTTGTGCGTTCGCACGAGGGTTCCCTCTCAGCTCAACAAACCCCACCCCCGCGCTCTGCGTTGGTTCTTATATAGCCGCCACCCACGTGACCTGAAACGTCACTGGGTTTTGCACACGGCCCACACTGACCGCTTTGCCAGGCATTTTGGACATCCATTTCCCTGGATTCCAAGAATTTGACACGCGGCACGCGGCAAAAATGCGCTGTCCCGTACTTTGGGCATCCCTTTCCCTAGCTCTTAGGATTTCCCAGAATACCTCGGCGTGTCACATCCTGCCTGGCCCCTGGCGTCTAATCCTCTGCCGTCGCCCTTTGTGGCGGTTGCTAACTGTAGTCCTACAATACGTTACAATAACACAATCTAATCCCGTTCTATGAATGACACTTATATAAATAATCATTAGTTCTTATTTTAAGTGTTTAAAGTTATATTTGTTTATGATCGTCTAATATCTTATTTATTAAATTATAATAGTTGTAATGCAACTACCAAGTCTCTACCGCCCATCTGTTTTATGTGTCCTAGTTTAGCCGTTGCATTTGTTAGTTTTAGTCAACTAGTTTCAATTTTTACAGACAATATTCGTTATTTTTCTATCATGCAGGAGGCATCGTAAGTTGCCTTTATATTATGGAATGGTTATCTGTTAGTTATCTCTGTGGTGTTTTATCTTCTTAAGGTTCACTTAATTCCATTTGCTTTGACTAGTCTTCATGTTTTTTTCTATGCTTAGCGTTGGGGATTATATTGCAGTTTTGGAGTTATTGATCTTCACTTCGCGTTGGGGAATTGTATATCATCATTTCTTTAAGTTTTCCTCGGATGTTGGTCGTGTCCTTTTTTGTTTTCATCTTCCGTCCTCTGCGCCCGTCTCCATTATTTGCCACGCTTTTGGAGCCATGAAACCTTCGATTCTCGCCGATATCATAGCTAGCCGGTGGGGAGGGTGAATGTAATGGGACGGTCGCATATGGTGGAATTTGGCGAGCGCGCAGAATAAAATTTCTCCATCGGAGCTCGTTGCAGTTGGTTGGAGAGCTTCTAGAAATGGTGCTCGCGGTGCTTCGTTCCCGCACGCGGAAACAAAGATCTTTGGTTTTTTTTGATAAAATTGGTATATTATTATTATTATTATTATTATTATTATTATTATTATTATTATTGCAGTAGCAGTAGTAGTAGTGAAAGTATTTTACACCATTAGGCGTCTCTCGCATCCCAGTTTCCATTTGAGTCAGTCACTGCAGTCTTCTGCAGTTAATCCTCTTCTAGCCATCGCCTTCCCCTTCCATGTACTTCTGGGCCTTCTTCGTCTTCTGTGCGATGTTCGATCACGGTTCGATCTTAGGTCCTATCCTCTTTCTGTTGTACGTAAACGATATGCCTTCATCTATTAAAAACGGAAGAACAGTTCTGTTTGCCGATGACACGAATGTTCTTTGCAAAAAAGAAACAATAAATAGTACAATTTCAGAAGTTTCAAATTGGTTTTGTAATAACAAATTAATAGTTAACGAAGGAAAAGCTGTCTCAACGCAATTTTGCGTTTCAAATCGGCAATCGTATGCTTCATTAAAAATGAACAATATGCAATTAGCTGATATTAAGGTAACAAAATTTCTAGGTCTCTCAATTCAATCAAACCTCAAATGGAATGTACATATAACAGAATTAAACACTACATGAAGCTCATTATGTTATGCATTCAGAATTCTTTCAAATTCTGTCAGCCTTCATGCAGCTCGTTGCGTGTATTTTGCAAATGTACATTCCCGCCTGAGATATGGCATAATATTTTGGGGAAGCTCATCCTTTAGTTCCCAAACATTTAGATTGCAAAAGAAAATTATCCGAATAATGAAAAAATCCCATCCACGTGATCCGTGCAAGCCTCTTTTCATTGAGCTTGGAATCTTACCATTGCCTTGCCTATTTATTTATGAGTCTGTAGTATTTGTCAAAACTGACTTACTTAACGGTGGGAACATATTTTCATGTAATACTGATATTTATAGTTACAATACTCGACGTAGAAATGATGTTCATCAAGTGTCAGTATCAACAGCTCACTACAAGAAATCCACATACAATACATGTACGCTACTTTACAATGCATTGCCAGATGAAATTAAACAATTAAAATTGGTACACAAATTTAAATTAAAAGTAAAATCTTTTCTGCTGCAAAACTGTTTCTATACAATTAGAGACTATACTGATCGCCAAAAAGGAACATAATGTTTACTTTAACAAAAACAAGATATAGTATAATGAATTAGTTTACATTTGCATTGTATAATTTTTAAAAAAGACTCAATATGCCTGTAACAAATAATGTACTTCCGGGTCAATGACCCCCATCTCGATCAGGTTTTTGTCCAGTTTCCCTGATTCATTGAGCAAATGCTGAGATGGCCCCTTGATTTGCTTCTGGACGTAAATGTAGCTTCATTATGCGCACGTTTTGTTAAACGTTCCTTTGCTTGTAGTGGTAGTAGAGCTTAGGGTGAGTTTCTATTTTGTTAACAATACAGAAAAATCAAGTCTTTTCGTTTCTTTACCGCTAAAAATAAGTTTTCTATAATTTGGCCACGGAAATATCTAGTTTTTGAAATGTTAATCTCTCGCTTTTTAAATGTGTTATTATTATTATTATTATTATTATTATTATTATTATTATTATTATTAATATTTCAACTATTAATAGTTAAATTGTTGGGAAGGGATTCTGAAACTCAAGAAAGCGTGAGCAGATGATTTTCTCCCCCATACGTCACATACAACTTTTGACTGTTTTGACTAAATAGATAAATAAATAAATAAAATAAATGTTGTTTTCCAATTCCAGAGCTTTAAAGGTAATTTTTCTTCACCCATTCTGTTTAAGTGACCATACCATTTAAGCCATTTAATTTCAATGGTATCAATAATATTGAAATTCACTTCTGCTTTTCTTCTAATTTCTTCATTTCTTACTTTGTCCAGCAGTGTCAATCCACAGCTTTTTCGCCAATACTCCATTTCCATTGCTGTAAGTTTATTCTCATTACCTTTCGATATTTCCCACACTTCAGACCCATATGTGCCAATACTCTATACGATATCCTTGTATAATCTTCTTTAAACATTTTTGCTCAGGTTTTGATTTCGTATTAAAGGATGCAATTGCCTTATGGCTACTTTCCCTTTTGATATTCTACTCTGAATATCTTGTGTATTACCCCCATTTGCTGCTATTTGAGTACCTATATAGGTTACATTCTGGCAGGATTTCAATTCTGGTCAATTGGGTATACACAGTCTTGGCTTCTCCTCCTACAACCAGATATTGTTTTATTAAAATTTATTTCTTAGCCCCCAATTTAAGTACTCTTCATGAAGTTTTTGTACCATATACAAAACATCATCTTCCTCCTCAGCAAAGATGACTTGGTCGTCTGCATAATCTTTGCAAGCAGTTTGTCGGTCACTAGTCTGATACTAAAAATATTATCAGTACATGAGCGTGCAGCTCTAAAACCGCTCTGTTCTTCCACATCTATAAGCTCCATTTCAAGTCGAAATTTTAGTATTTTTCCATACAACCGACCAATACTACAGATCACAGTTATGCCTCTATAATTCCCATATTGTTTTCTGTCGCCTTTTTGTATATGTTAGATATGTAACCTTTTCTAAAGTCCTCTGGCAAGGTCTCTCCCTTCATACATCTATTGTACAGTTGGCAGAGTATTTCGAGAAGTACACTAGGACCGTTTTTTAACAGCTCCATACACACTGCACCAGTACCTGGAGACTTTACGTTTTTAAATGTTCTAAGAGCCTTTCCAATCTCATTTACTGTAATGTCTTCTATGGCATTCTCACTATCTTCCATAATATTGTAAACATTTATGAATTCTTTTCTGTCTTCTTTCATCAACTCTTGATAATATTGTTTCCATTGAAGTAGGCGTATATGTTGTAAGGCTGAACACTGTGTCTCATTTGTTCTTAGATTTCCAAGACTCCAAGCTTCCAAGACTCTCTTGCTTTGGTACTGCCAATGCATTGGCAATGCAAATTTCTTCACATTTCTTTTCCCAAGGATCATTCTTAGCTTTTATAATTTCCTTTCTTGTTTCCCTACTTATTTGAGTGTACATCTTTTTGTCATCATCATCTTGAGTACTCAGCCATTTTCTACAAGCATTTTCTTTCTCTCTTTTCTACAGAACTATTCCACAAAATATCACTTATTTTCCCTTTATCACTTTCTGCTTCTTCAAGGCTCTCATAAGCAGCTTCATGGATTACTTACTACTCCATCGTAGAGAGATTGGGTCGTATCTATATTTGACAGCTTTCCACTAAGTCTCAATTTATGTAGGAAATTTATTGATGGGTCAGTTAGAAGATGAAATTTATATTTCAGGATTTGTATGCTGAAAGGCGTGTCTTGAACATCAGTTTGTTGTGTTTTATTCACAAATGAAAGATATAATTTTGACCTCAGCAGACAGTGATCTGAATTGCATTCGGCACCCCTGTATACTCTGATGTCTTCCACTTCGGCTTTGTTGTGTTTGCCAAGTACGTACTCTATTATTGTTCTTCTTGTTCCTCTAATTCATGTAAATTTGTGAATATCCTTATGTTTAAAGAACCGATTCCAGATTTTTAAACCATATTGCATGCACACTTCTATCAGCCTTTTACCATTGCCATTCACAGTTTCCTCGCCATACCTTCCCACTACATCATTTTGGACTTGCCTTCCTACTCTGCCATTAAAATCTACAAGTAAAAATACATCTTTTCTATTAGCTATTCCATCTAAGACATTCGTCAATTGATTAAAAAATGTAATATTCTCTCTTTCAGGAGCATCGTCATTTGGGGCATATATACCAATAAAAACCATCTCTATTCCCTTTATTTTAAAATCTAATGTTAAAATATTCTCATTGACGCATGTCCAGCTCTTAATACTATTTTTATATTTTTTGATAAGGCGGTGTAGACTCCTCTCTTTGCTCTAATATCTTTGTTCACCCCACTAAATATATGAATGTAGTCTTCAACTTCCTCTATCCCTTGACCCTTTTTTCGTTTCTGACAAGACAGCAATTTCCACATCCCATCTACTTAGTTTCTCAAAGACTTCTACACTTTTTAGATTAAGACCCCGTACATTCCATGTTCCTATATTCATAAACCGTTTCCGTTTGCATTGTAGTTTCCTGGACATTCCGACTATATTTTCTCTAGGACATTTAGCAATCCAGCATTTTTGACAGGCGATGATTTTTCAGGGATGCTCGCCCTACGCCCTAATCCCCAACCTGGAGGACCGGAGATTTCTTCTTCGGGATTACCTTCCCCTAAACAGGCTGGCTTCCCTCCCGCCTACAGAGTCCTGCCCATCCTTGCCCCAAGAGAAGGAAGGAATTAATTAAGGAGCAGGAAGGAAAGGTAAAGGAATGGGAACATGCCTGAATGCCCTGATAGGTCGTTGAGCGATACCTTCGTTGTTGTTTTTGTTGTTATTGTTATTGTTATTATTATTGTCGTTATTTCAATATTAATGCATGCACAAGCCCGAATTGCGTATGCATTCTCCCCGCATCACGTAGGAGCAACCGGGCAAAGTTGAAGGCGAAGCCGACGCCGGGGAAGCAGGTGAGTGGGTCAACCGTAGGATGATTATCCCGAGGTAAACGATGATACCGAAAAGGGTGAGTCACAATATTTTGACACATATTTAACATAATTGTCATGGTTAGAAGGAAATGACAATGACTCACGTGTGACTCACATTCTAAAAAGCATCCAGAACATTCCATCATGCATAGTTTTTTGCAAAATGAAAACAAATATTTAATAAAAACACTTTTTTCCAGTGCACTAAACGTATTAATTTTCTTATCAGTAATCAAAAAATTGTTTCTGATATTTATTCACAATTTTAGGTCGATTCTTTTCTTGTGAATTTTTTTCTTTTTTTCTTTCATACTTCTCCGAACTCGTTTCTGGTTTTCTACTTTGGTGTCTCGATTGAGCATCTAACAGTAAACATATTGACATCCAATTTTCCTTGTAAACGTTTCTCAAAATCACGGATATCCTGATGAAATCTTTCGCCCTGTTCTTCACTATAAGTCCCCATTTTGAGGAATAGTCAACATGGGAGAATAAGAAATGAACTTTCAATCTCATCTTGCATCTGTGAGCGTCATATGCTGCAAGGATGCGTTATACAATGTTTTTTTAGTCAAGGTCCTTATTATTCCCGCAAAACGCGTGCTCTACATTCTTAAAAGAGTCCCAGGCTTCTTTTTTCCCGTGTCCCATTGTTTCCATAAAGAGGGGATCAGCTAGAAATTTTCTTATGTCGGAGCCAGTGAAAACTCGTGTTTCTACTACGTTTCTCAGGTGTATTGATCTTTTGTTGTAGAATTGTATACCTGAAGAGACTGTACCCTTTGGGTATAATGTGCTTGTGCACTTTGGTTGATGGAGGTTACATGCTTGCCTTGTGTTGTGCGTGCGTAAGCTTGAGTGAAGTTTGTAATGTGTGTCATCGTTTATTACATTTTTCTTTACAAACATGAGAACTTCGTAAATGAATATACAAGGCAGTGGAAATATGTTAAATTGTTTGAACTGAGGTCTACAGGACTCTGTTCTTTTTGTATATTTTATTGTTCAAATGATTTTTTTTGAATTTGTTGCGTCTACACCTTGACGCAACGCGTCTCCAAGCCCCTTAAGGGGCGTTGAGCGCTTTGCACTGGGGAGTAATCCTCTATTAATGTGCTTTTATTCCTGGAGTAATCCTCCGTTAATTACTATATTTGTCAAGTCTTGTCTCGTCGCAATCAGTCAGTGCCTTTTATCCCTTCGGCCAGGGGCTCGATGGCGTTATCCCTGGCCGGTCACCCAACCACGAACCCGCGAGTCTCGAATTCGCTTAACCTTCGTGACTTCACGGACCGTAGTAAACGAATTCGGCTAGCGCCGCCGGAATTTTAAATGTTTGCTTAGCCTCTGATGCTTGACCCCAGATTATTATTCTGTGTTTGAGAATAGAGTGCACATTTGCGAAGAACACTGTTCGAACTGTTTCAATGGTGCTGTTTCTTGGTATTATTTTATTGCTAAATACAAACGTATTTAAAATTTTTAAAAAATATTGTATTTACTAAAAATACAGTAAATACAATAATGTTGCATTATAACATTTTTCTTGGAACATTATAATGTAATTGCCAATTACAATAAATTACTAATTGACCGTCATACATTTTTGAACAGTTACAAAAAACTTTCAAATACAAAACACTTTCGCTTACATATCCACAAAACACTCAAAAATAAAATAATCTCAAAAATATGGCTTACTCAAATAAACGGAATTTCCTTTTTAAACGACCAGGTTTTCAAACAAATCATCAGACAATAAACCTCTAGTTGGCAACTGCATAAAACCCGCAAAGAGAAACAATTGTTGTACTGGCACTGATAAACATAAACTAGTGTTATAAGGAATAGACTTATTTTTATTGTCAGATAATTGTCCAGCATTTTTAATGCTTTAGATTCATCATTTAAAAAGAAGAGAATTCAAGTTCAGGTGCTGAAAGGAGCTTTCATTTTTGTTTCAGTGAGGTCCATTCACCAGTAGAATCAAACAATAAGAAATTATCCCCGGTATCATCTTCATCTGTATTTAAAGTATTTCTTTTTTTAAATACACCCATTTTATGTATTTAAATAATCTCTAAAATACATGCCCAAAAACTCAGAAATTCAGGCTTTCAAATACAAAATATATTTTAAATACGTATTTCAAATACAAGTATTTAAGTACTGCCCAATCCTGTAAATATACAAAAACAGAATAATCTGTATGAAATTTGCAATTAAACAGATGGACACCACACAATCACTCGGAAGACTACGAAAGACTACTCAAAGAACACGTACGGCTCGGTATTCCGGATGACTTGGCTATGAAATACGCATTCTTTGGAGGAAGCGCACGAGAAAGACTACAGAGATTCCGGTCAGCTCTGGGAGTGCTTGCGCTATTGCATGCGTCTATCGTTTTGACGAAAGACGCGTGCCCGAAACGCATGCGATATGTGCGCTAGACGCATGCGTAGAACGCATGCGCAAAATTGAACGAAAAGACGCATCGTGTGGACGCGCCTTAAAGGCGGAGGACTGGAGCAATCCCGCCGCGGTGCTCCCTCTACGGCGCCGGCGCAGTGGCAATCTTGGGAAATGCCTTGACGTGTCTCGAAGATATAACACTCGAGTAGCACAAGTTTTTAACAGAAGTGTGTCATTGAACGAAGAAAGTGTGAGATATCTCTGCACTTAAATGTGCTTTCGCATTAGCGCGCGAAACGCGAACGCATTGCTGTGCAGTGTTGCATTCATGAAAATGTTAATTGTATATAATATGTGTATTCTCTTGTGTTTTAAAGTGAGTTGCAATTACAAAACCATTCCGAAGTATTCAAACCCCTAGTGTATTTTGTAAACGTAAGTATTAGGCTACGTTTCAATGTGTTTTGAGAAACCGAAATCAGAGTGTTCTTTTTCTGCCAAGGGTGTTTGTGCAACTAACAATGAATAGCGTTGAAAATATGAAACATAAGAAATCAATTATTTTTATGAAAAAGCCACAGATAAAACTTGCTGAAATGAAACAATGGAATGGAATTATTCGGCATGCTATCAGACTTCACAAGATAATTTGTGTTTAATTGTCATTATTAATGTTAATGTGTGTAAATGCATGCATGTAATGTGTGTGTGTGTGTGTGAGAGAGAGAGAGAGAGAGAGAGAGAGAGAGAGAGTGGGAGAAAGAAGAAAAACGTTGCACACCCTAATGGCATGATCACGAGCCGCCACTGCTCTCTCTCGATATCTCCCTCTCTCTCTCTCGATATCGATATATATATATATATATATATATATATATATATATATATATATATATATATATATATATATATATTCTCTCGATCTATATATTCTCTCTCTCGATATCTATCTCTCTCTCGATCTATTTCTCTCTTTCGATCTATCTCTCGCTTTCGATCTATCTATCTCTTTCGATCTCTCTCTTTCGATCTCTCTCTCTCAAACTCTCTCTCTCTCTCGATCTCCATCTCTCATCTAAATTAGAAGGTAGCTGGCTCTCAGCTGTGGAATTGGTATTTTTGAACCATGGGACACTGGACGAATAGATGAGTCGAGGTTAGGGTAAGATATTTTATTTTTATTTTTTGTATTAAATCTTTTCATATCTTCCGAATAGAAGTAGCAGTCGTTGTATGAATTTTTCTATTCACGCCATATCATAGGAAAACCAAAACGAAATTAGTTTTTCTTACCCTTAAACCACAAACGAATCCTCGCATCTTGTCTTGATCTCCAAGTTTCAATTTCAAATATGCAAAATACACTTTTTTCACAATCTCACTTGTGTTTCTTTGTTGAATTTTTACTATGTATACACCACATATGACACACCATGTGAGGAGAAATTACACAAACTCTGCAAGCCATTTTCAGAAATAAAATAATCACAAGGATCGTTTGAATGTTGAATACAAACTGAGTGAAGTATAACATTGAACTTAATTTCCTTGTTCAAACATGAGCTAATTCAACAACAGATTGTTCATATTTATTCCTAGTTTCCCAGATAAGTCTAAACATGCTCAACTTTTATTCCGTTTCGATACGATTATGCGACCTTTTTGTTAACGCTAAAACTACTTTATCCACCACCCCTACCACTACTCTCTTCAACCATTAATTTGTTTTCAGTTATTGTCACATTCAGCTACAATTGATAAAATTAATGTGAGAAGTTTCAGTTTTAAGGCCATTTTTAAACAAAAACAGAATAGTTTACTTCAAGTTAATTACGAATTTTACGCTAAATACAAAGAAACAATGGAGTGTAGCAAAACAAATGACGTGATGGAAAATTTTGGATATTTTTGTTATTACCAAGTTGAAATCTATAAGAAAATATATAAAAATCTAATGCAGTATTTTCTTGCAGACCTGTGTTATTAGCGAACAGTGAGGTCTTTTCACTCTGGACCTAGGGCGTTGGCAGCAAAGGGAAATGTTACCCCTCCCCAGATTGAAAGAATGAGAGAAAGTTAGTCACAAAATAACACAATGAGGATGTTGTAGAGTTGTAATGAGGGTGTTGCAAAGATTGGAATAATACATTTTAAAGTATTTGAAAATACATGCTCGACGTTTTCCCTATTCTTTGGTTGTTAAGGTAGACGCTAAATTACTAAAAAAATTCTCGTTTTCAAAAAATTCAACATGACCTTATTTGAAGATCTGTTTTAGAATAACGCATGCCATTAAGAAAAAATTATATCTTCACAATCGAAGTTGTAGGAAGACGCCGAAATTTCGTTAATTTTCGTAAAATCGGGCAATCATTTCAACGAACATGAAACCGGCACCATTCTCTTAAGCACCCTTTACGTTATATGAGGTCCAGATTTAATCAGAAAATCCTGAACATTTGCAATTTTCGAAAAATCAGAAATTTTAACGAAAATGAAACCTACACCAGTCTCAAACATCCTTCATACTATCCAACAAAAACGTTAATAAAAAACGATAGTCTTTTTTGAAAACATCTCAGGGGCGGGATGTAAAATACCCTTAAAATTACAATACCGGCTTCAAATTCAAGGGTTCGCGACGTAAGCCAGATCGATCGGGGAATATCACTTTTGGAGAAAATCGGCAGAACGGTTTAGCCGCTAGTGTTGTTCAGAGAGACTGACAAACGTTTTGCCGTCAATCAATTTTTCACCATCACGGTCCTACAAAACATGGATTGTGGATTACACCACGAGTTAGAGGATTTCTTTTTTCTAAATTTAGCAACTGGATTTATCCACTTTTTCGTTGTCAGAGCCCGGCAATTAGCGTTTTTCTGCCAAATATTCGCCGTTTATACTTTCTCGCCTTTTGAAGTTCTTCGTAAGAAGAGAAAGTTATGTAATCGTGTGCTGGAAAACGGCGCATTTTTTCCCGCAACATTACATAACTTTCTCAAGTTCCAAAAACGTGTAAAAATCAAATTTCAAAACATCAAATTTCCCGCTATTTGCCCGTTTTTAGCACCGTTTGACTGGAATATCAGTGTCTCAGGGGAAAGGCATCCGCCGAGCTGAGGTTCAAATCTCAACATGACTAAATGTGTTTGCTTGTTTTGTTTTTCTTTAATCTTTTTGTAAGAACAGAGCACGATATCACAATCAAGTCTCTTAACAGACAGTGAAGATACACTGAATTCAATCGTAGACATCCATTTCCATTTAAATTTTTAAAATCTAAAAAAATATAAATGTGTATTTTTCAACTCTGGCTCTCCGTTTGGTTAGTAGTTTTTCAAGCAGTCACGCAGCTTTAAGTGAATTTTTGGGCCTGGCGGACAACTAGCGCCTCAAAGCGGCCAGCAAGCTTCTGTAAGTCTAGTGTACTACGGACGCATTTAGTTTGCGTTAGGAGCAGTTGCATAGATTTAAGTTTCTTGGCACCTTTGTTTTATTGTTCAGATTACTGGCATATTATGTAAATACTATGGACATAAAAATACAATTCCTGTAAATTCCTTCAAACAATTCCTCAAAAAGACAATTGCTGTAATTCTGTCCACTACAGCAAAAATACGTTCAAACAACCGGATCTTTCTTTCATTTTGTAGCGTGTAGTTAGTGTGAATTTTAATTTTTTTTAAAATTCGTTCTTTTTCACGTTCATTATGTGAATCAGGAAAACATCGCTCTTTTATAAAAATATGTATCTAAATACAAATACAGAATCTTAAATTTGCTACGAATTACGTCTCAAATATTTTTCGTCAGACAAACGGTTACGCGCTGGAACACGTTTAATTGTAGCATAAACTTGCTCTCTTCTGCCAGTTTGTTATCACGTATGACTGAAAACAAACGCAGTTTTCGAGAAAAGTGTTCCTCGTAAGTGACTTTTTCCATCAGATGAACGATTTATGTGCTAAAAATCGATCATCTAATTATGTATTATAATTGTATAACTAGCGGCATCTATTGGCATTATTATGCAACACGTTATATTTCTATTTGTTGTGTAAAAGTAGTTCTACTGATTCCCAGGACTTCCATTATGTAGATGTGACTACATATACTTGCTAGTAATTCATTCACAATGAATATACCTTGATTATATGAATGTGCTGTTATTAAATAAAACAAAATTAAACAAAACTAAATGCGTCCGTAGTACACTAGACTTTATTAGTCGCAAAGAACTTTTGCACCACCGGGAAGGGTACGAGCAATCGAGTAGGCCATAAGGGACGTTAAGGATGGGGGTCGTAGAATCCGTGATTAACATTTCACAGATGATTGACGCCCGGTGACATAATGGCAATGTGACAAAATGGCCCGCACGCACCATCTTCTCCGCGGCTTTAAAAGGCGCTGTCCTCTGCGATAAGGTCTAGTCGGGACTTAGGTATGCCACGGCGTCGCACTCGTTCGTCCTTAAGCAATTGGACCAGTTAGGGCGGGGCGGATAGTCGGGCTGCGCAAAGCCGGGTGGTCCTTTCGGCGCATTGCTGACTACGTGGGCAGTGTTGCGACGGGCAGTTCTAGAGACGATGGGTAGACGAGCATACCCATAGCCATAGACCCACCGGCTACCCACGGCGGAGCACTGACAAACGTTAAGATCGACGTATCGTGAGTGCGGCGTTGGCAGACCGTACGGCCACCGCGCCGAAATACAAGTGCATGTGGCTCCCAACGTGTCTCCACGCACCGTTGGGAATCTGTTACATGCTCCAGAATTACAATCGCGCATGCCGCTAGCCCGACTACCACGCCGAACTATCGTCGTCCACGTTTGGCCTGGTGCACTGTGCGGGTCAGCTGGGAGACAGAATGGCATGAAGTGGTTTTAATGATGAGAGGAGAGCAGCGTCTGTCTGTACGCCAGTAATGGGCGCGTGCGCCCGAAGTGTGTTCGTCCACGTCACGTAGGGCCGACGCCGCGAGTAATTGTGTGAAGTGAAGAATTGTGTGATGAAGTTACTGAAAGCTAAAGTAGCAAAACACGATGTTCTTTATTAATTTTATTCTTTACATTTGATAATAATTCAGGGTGGCCAGCGATATGGGTTTTTGGAATTCAAGTTTTTTCCCGGTTTTCCAGGTCTGAGTATATAAATTTTCCAGGTTCTACTTCGCACATTACAAAACATTTTTCTGCGCCTTTCTTAACCGAACTACTAGCTCACGCACTTTTTTCTCGCATCGCGGTTCTAGAGTGTAGAATTTTGTACAAAAATGAGCATTAAAGAAATTTCGGATTATTTCTATGAAACATATGTTACTATTCAGAGTCCTGAAATGTTTAAGAAAGTATTTTTCAGCCGGAAAGTCGACTGATGCCAACACAAGATTTGAAGCATCGTATTCCTTTCATAGTTTATCGTGAACAATTTTCAACCAGCAAGAAAGAATATTTTTTCAAGATGGCTGCTGTCGACAGTACTAAACCTCACGAATTCAGAGAATAACTGTAGATTATCTGACGTAAATATTCCATTTTCAAGATTACTTAAAAAGATGGTTTTCTTTCGATTAATTACACGGAAAATTGAAAAAATACGCTTCATAACATTGTAAGATTTCCATATTTAATAATACTTCGGAATTAACAAATCTTCATATTTGGTTGAATCATCTCAGATTTCTTAATTTATGAAATTTTGAAAATCACATAATCGACTTTGCAATAAAACAATTTTAAAAGTATGTACAATACTTTTAAAACGTAGGATCATATCAGTTTTCACATAAATTTAAATTAATTTACGAAATATCCGTTCTTTTCTTTTTCAAAACGAGTACTTTTTCATACTTAACACAGTTGCTCTGGAAAGATAAAATTTAATCTGATCTTATCTGTTTTAATTACGTTTGATATTTAAAATATTAAAATGTTTACATGCCTTCGAATTTCCGTAGTCTTGCACAATATTAAATTAGGACTTTAACGAATGATTTAATGAATGCATAGATGTAGGCTGTAGCTGTAAATATGAAGACAATGAACGTTTAAATCAGGCACGTCAAACCGCGCCAGCACGAGCTACTTGCCCACCTGGGGTGCCCAGCGCTCATTCGGGAACGGTCAACTACCTCTTACTCCGTATTCATTTCCCCTTAAAATCCACAAAGGGGTGTGCATGCACAAGCTGGGGCGGCGCGAGGAGCTGATAAGTAGCTTTTTACGAAAATATGTTGGCCGGATTGGTCCCATCAAATAACCGAGAACTGTGTTATGTTTATACTCTTCACTACTTATTACTATTTTATGTTTATTTTCTTACTATATTCTACCTTATATAAACATCTTTGCTAAGTGACAAAAATATATTTAAATGGCGAATTCTTTCCTTATTTTCGTTTTGCGTTGTGTTATCAAATCATTCAGTTATTTATTGTATTCAGCAATAATGTGCAATAAATTAACAAGTCTCTAAGTCAACAATTATCGCTTAGACGAACAGCCCTTTTAACAGACAAGACTGTCTGTTAAACCTAACTTGAACGTAGGAAGTTCATGCTTTTATATCACCCTTAAGCAACCAGGATTAAAAAATAACAATACTGTTGATTCATTTTTTTTAATTTTATTCTCAATTGAGATTTTGAAATGACTGATGTATTATTCATTTTAATGGAAATTTCTTCGCCTTAAAGGGAAATGAGAATTAATGTACCTAAATTTGGGGCAATGACTGTCAGTTGACAGACTTCTCGTAAAGACTGTCATCTATCAGGTATTCAGTGACGTAACGCTACTCTCTTTCCCGTACGCTTTGTGCTAATTTCTCGGGAAACAAAGCCCGCGAACACTGGTAAGCTTGTTACCTTGCCGGCGACCTTCACACTCCTGGTTTAAGGAGTTTCTCTACTTGTTAATTGTCAGCATGATTTAGTAAAAGCGACAACAATAAACAGAAATAATCTTCAATGATTTTTCACATGCTCACTAAACGTTCCTAAACGGCATGTATTTACGTTTCACTAATAGGCACTTTTCAAATGGCCATAGCTCCGTAACTTTTTATCCAAAATAATTTTAATTTAGATAAGATTAAAGTTTGAAATCTCCACTTTAAGAACTTTGCTTATCACAATTTAACTACATCACTGCAATAAGCTAAAATTGCGTCGCGCGTCATCACTGATAACCCACATTGGAGCCGCACTCCTACGACTGATTTTTGTTCACTATTAGGCTGCTTTGAACACATTTGTACAGAAATCAAAAGGGTTTTGATGTCATTAGACTTTAAAGAACACTACATGGTATTTGAAAACATACGAGCTACTTCTGCTCTTAGTTTCGGTGCGTGCAAAGTTCAATATTTCTATTCAGTCCTGGCATACACAAGCAAAGAAAAACAATGTAAAGTAAAACGCGAAACTTAAGCAATGAGCCCCAATTCTTCAGGGGTCCAAGGGTCTTGATATTGGCGATTACTTTACCTCATCATTAATCTTGATAAAATAATTTTCCAAATTATCTTTAATATCGTGCAAATATACTTGTATTTTTTTAAAATAATGTATAAACTATTCAGATATAGATATTTTTATATTTAATTTAGGGGGTGACAGTTTTGCCCCAAGGGACACCAACTTAAGCTATGCCACTGGGATACAATGACGATGCACAAATTAAATTATTACATAATTTAATTTATGCATTGTTTTAATTTAATTACATAAATTAAATCATTACAAGAAATGGAAACTCACAATAATACACATGTGTAATTGTTTACTAAAAGTGAAATAAAATTATTCAGACTTGCTGCAGAAACCATGAGATGTGGCTTACAATGTTGTTAATGGCATGAGCAGATACATCTGGGAGATGTTACATAAAAATTATCTAAAAATACTATACAAAAATACTGTATTACATTTCTTATAAATTACATTGCTCCTAATTTGTCAAAAAATGTTGCAAATCAACCACTCACTTCAATTTTTTTTATTGATATTGAATTACACTATTATACAATTATTTTTCAGCACTTACCAATGATTATATGAAAATTTCGAAAAGAAAAAAGGTTTTAGTAAGGCATCATGACATCTTATCAGTGTAGCATTGCATCTATTTATCAAAACTGTTGTCCTGAAAATGTACCAACATACTTGCACCTATGACACATACCTACATGGTCTACTGACAACTTTAACATCTTTGAATCAGTATGGCAAACAGTGAGACACCACATCAATATATCTTCACACTGTGTAACAAAATATACAAGAATTAGCTGTGTACTCATTCCCGAAGTGCATAGATTTTTCCACACATTTAAAAAATTGTGAAGTGCAATGCCAACACATACAAGCTGCCATACTTGTGTTTCCCTATTCTTTGTAACACTAGCTCACTTCTCAAAAAGGTTTAGCTTTGAGCTACTGTTTTTTCTTGCTGACTCCCCACCTATAAATGATGTAGCAAGTGTTCAACCAATGTTATTTGATGTCTGTGGAGGAGCTTGGTGAGAAAAGAGAGCAATATGGGCTTCAAGACTTGGGCAGTGTTAATGCCTGCTGCAGCTTTTACTTACACTGCTGAGTGTGGTAGGAAGTTCAGAGAATTTAAAATACTGAGACTAATTTGTCGTTTACACTTTATTAAGCAATTTTCCATCTATACTATTACTGCAGAATGTTTCTTAGTGTAACAAACTTACAAAAATAAAGAAGATTTTACAAGACATTTTCAATTTTCTGATATGAAAAGAAAAATGGTGGTTTACATCTATATCTTTCCAATTTTTCAAAGGAAAGGAAAAAAAACTAATGTAAAAATTGGAAATATTATGGAATTTTTATTGTCTGGCAGATACAATGATTGCAATAATGCAAGTGTTTTTGAGGATAGTAATCAAATGTTAAATTACAATGGTTCCTTATTTTTGTTTCTTCAAAAATAGGGTTTCTATGGAAATTACATTAATAAAAAATAAAAAACCTGACATTCCTAGTGAATAAGAAATTCTGAAAATCACCAGTTTTCTTGCCTGTAGCCACCCTGCAATTGATGCATTAAATGAGGTCATACAACTTTATCAAAGTAAAAATACTAATGTAAAACAAAATTGTTTACGCACTAGTGATGGGCAAATTGCTTGGGGACGGCTGAGAGAGAAGGTAAAATAGTCAATTGAGAAAAGTAGCTGAATGGTGATGTAATTGGCTAGCAGAAGAGATTCAAATAATGAAGATCTATCAAGGACTACCAATTGAAATATGAGTTTATGGCATAATGTTTATCAAATCACCACAGGCAAAAAACTGAAGCAAATCCAAATTGGCACATAAGCATTAAAAATTTAATCAATTGAAAATGTACTTGGCACCTTGAAAATTTATACAGCACATGGGCATCCATGTAAGGACATGAATAGGTTCTCATCAGAATAAAGGTTTCAACAATGACTGCTTATTTACTAGCAACTTTTTTAAAGTATTATATTCTGAAATGCATTTTCAATTAAGCTGTACAAAGATACAAAAATACAGACAGTAAACAAAAAATTTAATACTATGTATTATCTGGATTACACTCTGGGATGTCAAAATTGCATTTTGAAATAGAAACTGGAAAGCAAGTCACTCTTGACTTTTAATAGCTTCTTGTCATTTTAACTTCTTAGAAAGCCTGTAGGTACATAAATGCAAATATTTATGCAGGTCTTTAATGTAATACATTGGTACATAAAGTATGTGATATATTTGACTTTTTCTTTCCAAAAGAACTTCTGTGTCATTCTTTACATGCAAGAAGTGAAGTTCAAAAACAAAGGCAGATTAATACAGAACAAAAACATAACCAACTTCAAAAATTAAAGCTCTTCAGAGATTTCATAAATGTAGGCACTAAAACCCCCCTATTCTTGAGGTAAAGAAAATTTCCCCTTTAAAGTACTTCCTTCTCTTCTTTGTATTGGACCACCTGCCTTCACCCCTTCCTTTTATTAAAATTTAATCTGAAGTAAATAGACTGTCAGGCACAATTTAAGTATACACATGGTAATATTACAGCACAGAGTGAAGATAACTGATTTTCAACTAAAATTAACAATCTTCTGCATGTATTCGTGAACAGCTTACATATTTCATTAAAATATTCTCAATATAATGTTCATTTGGGGGAGAGGGTGTTAATCACACAAGTAGTCGCTCTATTTCCTGTTGAATTGTCGTTATTTGCGGTTTTAACTGGGAGCCTTCATTCACCACTATTGAGCACGCAACAACAGGTCTAGATACTCCACAGGCACGTCCAAGAGCTGCAAAAGCAGAAGAAAATGCATAGTAATTGAATAAAAACAAAAAAGTGGAACAGCACAAAGTTACTTAACATACAACATAAACAATCTCCCTCAATATCTGATGAGGTCACACCCATTCACATGTTTGCAGAACATTACCTTCATGCCTGTAACATTTGAAGATTGCATACGATGTTCCAATTCTCTTTCATGAGTACTTGAAACGTGTATAGCACCAATACATTTGCTGTTCACAAACAGCCTTCTATCCAGGCCAAAGTGCAGGAATAAAGTATATTAAGGAAAGGAGATACAATTTCATTTATTCTTTCAGAGAATGTAGAGAGACTACACTAGGCATTACCTTCCACAATTGATCAAGTAATGATAGGTATACTTCCACTGAAGGTGTATGTCTTCTTGATATTGCAAATGGTCAGTTTCTTACTTTTTTTCTTTTTGTGAAAATAATTAATAATTGTTACTTCACAATAATGAAACTAAGCTTGCACTAGTCAAAGGATTAGCTATCTTTTCAGATTCTTGAGACCTTACATATCATACTTTTATCCACAGGTAAGAAAAAATTTAATTTTTCAAATTTCCATATCAACAATTACGCAAAGTGGTAAAAAATAGTTAATTCTATCTCATAAAATCAGAGTAAATAAAACAAAATATATAATCTATTCTTTCAAACTGGTGGGAAAAATAGGTTTCATGAAAAATAATCAAATTTACCTAAAATGCCCCGAAAACATTAATTTGACTCCTTTGATACTGACCCAATCTTGTAGCTGTTTCATATATTTCAACACTGAAAATTTTTTAATTTTTCTCCTAGTATTTCAGATACCTTCTGAAGAACTATGTGAGCATTCCTTTTTTTTCCCCTTCAATAATGCAATGTCATGAATCACAAGTTGTTTTGTCATGGTAGAGCAAATATATCACTAAGTTTCAAAAACGAAATTATCACAAAAGAAAACCATTGTTATTTATTCAAATCATTCAGATAAAGAGGTTTGAATTTGGAAGAGAATTTTCAAGTATAGGAGAGCATTTCACTCAACTTGAGTGACAATGTGGTTGGGGGTTTTTGTTTTGTCTCAGTCTGTTTCACAATTTTTAAATTAAGAGATTAAAAAAAAAAAAAATAATGGCCAATTTCTCTGATTTCATTTAATAATTTTTTTTAATGATGCAATTCATTTACAAACAAGCGTTTAGTCAGGGGAACAATGTTGATACACCAGCATTTTCCTTCTGAACTTGTATTTACAGAGTTCTTGGCATAAAAACAGAATGAAAGCAGCAAAGAATTGTAACTTGTGAGACACGATCACTAAAAAGAAATGTACTATAGTTTTTCCATACATAGGAAATATCAGCGAAGTATTGAGAGGAGGAATGAGAAGCTACCCCTTGAAAACGTAGCTGACCATGAACCACGCATTAAGAAGCAGATGTTGATCTAATGTCTGGATAGTATTCTACAAAATTTGTATGGTGAAAAATTGTATGGTGAGATTATTTCTAAAAAATTGTATGGTGAGAAAATGTTTGAATAAAATATTTTAGTGTAATAGTTACATTTTAGTTGCTCTACATCAAGCAAATGGTGTACTCTATACGTCACGTGCCCATTTACGTGAGTATTGAGTATGAGTCATTAGCATCATACAACAAAGTTCAATTCAACAGCGATCAACTCCTCTTCTTGCTCACCAATTTTTAACATTCAATTGTCATAAAATTTCCAGAGTTTACTGATCATAAGTTAATAGTTTTCGAATTCCAAATGCATATAAATGGTAAATAAGTGTAAAAGTTCTGAGAACATTTAAAAAGACCATTTATTTCCTAACCAGGACAGTAGTATAATGGACAAGAGTTTTACTCTGATTAAAATAGAAGATGAGTTGACAGCAATCACCTTAGATGCATTTTACCAACTGGGAGCTTGCACAATCAAAGATCTACCCACTACAATTATGAAGACGGAAACAGATGACAGGCTACCAGAGCAGAATTAAAGATGCTGCCATTCTGATATCAAGCACATTAAGTTCCAGAATGGTTCAAAACCAACCGATCTTTAGTGTATCCTAGTTTAGTGGCATCCAGCTCTCAGAAAGAGGAGTATCCTGAATTTGGCAAGCATTATATTGTCATTAAAAATGGAAATTTGAACTTAAACTACTGGAAACCTAAAATATAAACCCATTGCTAATTCTCTCAGTTACTTTAAAATTACCTTTAAGTAAGCCGAACCTTGCAACACCAGGTTAAATCAATAACCAACAAATAATTTGAAATACCAGGTGCTAGAATAGAAGGGCATAAAGCATGTGTCCACTGGAAAGCTTTCTAGATCAAAAACCACTACTGCTCTTCGAAGAATTCAAGCTTTCCCATTAGAGTCTTCCGGAATCAATACCTACAGATTTTGGATACAGGAAGCTGGTACAATGACAAATCCCTAAGTACAGTAAAGGCCATTTCTGTCCATGTCAATATTTATTCATATTCACCACCAAGAACCACTGTTCTGACAGTCAGTTCATCAATCCAGTCGTTCAAAGCACTTTATGCACACGAGCATTAGCTTAGCACCACTGAAGGAATCCAGTAACAGCAAACTATCGAAAGTAAAGAACATTGTTTCATATACCATTCTCAAAATTTACAATCTGGTCATGTTGCTGTGAGGTTTGTATAAAAATCTTGGAACAAAGGCATACTCTAATGGTTGAGGCAGTTTCTCAAAGCACAGTGCTAATGGCAAGCACTCTTGAAATGTGAAATTTCACCAGTACATGCATTACAGAATGAAGCACAATGATTCCAAGGTAAATGTTCTAAAATCATCTCTTCTCTCCTGGTTTATGCAATAATCCCTTTCCACATTTGCAGTACTTTCGCCAACCAAAACTTCCACAGGTTCATAACTTCTACTGCAAAACTCTTTCACTAAATCAAAATCTCAAGGTTGCTATCAGTTTTTCAGCCCTTGGGAGAGCTACACTCACGACTGTAGAATCACCCTCCTTACACTTTTAGTCCCATATCCTGTAGAGCAGATCTACAAAGTTAAGACAACTGTGTTAAAAAGATGTGAATCTCCTGCCAGATTCCCAAAAGAGGAAGCTTCCTTTTCGAATAATGAACCAACAATCACAAACTTGTTTGCATGAACATATTTGTTGGTTTAAGAGCTCCCAGAGAACAAATTTCTATGCACATCTTTGCACAATTAAGAGAACAAAATTAAAATATCACAGCCTATGATGGGAGATTATTGAACTTTTTGCCTCGGTTCGGGAGGGCTCAAGTTCCCAATCATTGCCCTTAGCCTTTAATCAAATGGTCCAGACATATGAAGGATAGATCCACAAAGTTTGTAAGAGCCACTATGAGAAGGGTGGAAATGAATTATTATTGGCTTCAATTAAACTGATCTATCAGCATTCAGGGAATAGAAATTATGTAATGGGATAAATGCAATATTTACAAGTAGTTATGAATTTTGACTGCTAGAAGACAAAACCCAAAACAAAAGTGTACACTTATTACCATAAATTCGCTTTCATGTTTAATCAGGAATTGCAATGGTGCAACTAGATTTTTGCTTTTCAATCCAATGCAAGTAATACTTCACAAGTGACTGAACCACTCAACCTTTCAGGCCGTTCCGCTATCCACCACCTGCGGACCCGCCCAGTAGCTGAGGCTCGCCCTGGGACAGTAATCTTTTGGCAATGGAAAGGCAATGTTTACAAGGAATTAAATTAAATGTAATAAACTCCCAAAAAGCTGGTAACTACATAATCATGTATAAAATATTAACATAATGAAATTTCTTGTATGTATACACTTAATAAATTACTCAAACAAAGAGTGTCAAGTACAGTACGTATTCAGTACAGCATTCTTTACATATCGAGAACAAAGTTACTGTTCCCTTATGCAACATATGAATAGCAAATACTTATGGCAGGTCCCCCATTCCTTGGAGACTTGATAGCAAATGCGGTTAGGCTGTGTCGTCAGCAGTAATGCCTCGAGTATGAGAATTCAGTCATTAAGCACAGTAACAGCTAAGTGCACCAACATTGGTTAAAATTTAACCTGCGTTAAATGTTAACTTAACGGCCGTTATTACAGATTTCTGATGCACCAATGCTCGTTAAATATTTCTTAGCTGCTGTTAACTTTAATCGGGCATTTTGTAGTGCATTTTGTACCCGTTTGTAGTTTTAACAGGAGTTAGTAGAGGATTTGCAATGGCGTACAGAACAGTTTGTGACCATCATGAATTCGACGAAATGTTATATTATGATTATTTGTATCATCAAAAGAAAATTGTGATGGATAGAGGTGATCCTTGCAAAGACTACAGCGAAAGGAAGTTTCAAGAAAGGTTTTGTTAATCCATAATACAGATAATAAAATGTAGATATGTTTGTAATGTTACTTTTTATAATTCTGCTCTTGATAATTGTGTAATTAAATAAAATTCATCATAAGAGTCTCTTTTGTTTATATATGTCTCGCTATACCCATTTATATCACAAATAAATATTTTTGACTAATATGGACTCTATCTACTACGGAATATCTCTCTCTAACTACCTTAAACTCGCATGAGGAAGGTCAAAGAGCATCTATAACCGACAATCAAGTTCGTAAGAAAGTGCATTCAGTAATGAGAAGAACAATTTTAATGTTTGTTAGCTAAATCCCACTAGTTAACAACCGTTACCGATGGTGCATCTGTTTTGCAAGTTAACAGCCATTTGTTTCTTAACAAGACATTTTAACTTGGGTCGGTGCACTTGGCCATAAAAGTAACTATCAAATTTTTGTATTTTCCAGACAAAATCTGGACTGTTTACATTGCTCTGAGATTTTTCCTGGGTATCTGAAGGAACTGACACCGCCCTCACGTTTTCTTTCAATTTCTGCACACACATTGGAAATAAGTAATATTGATATGCAAGACCTTTGGATAAAAATCAATTCAATTAATAACCATACAAAAATGAATACTTGTGGAGCTACAACAGCAAGTAGTTTCTCACACTAGGAACATTTGTTTAATATTTCTCTTGTTATGACAAAGTCTTATTATTTAAATTTAATATTTATAAAATTAAATTTCTTTAATATTATAATACCACAATTTCTGTCCATATGAATCACTTGTAAAACTAATTACTAGAGCACAGACGTCCAGGCTTTTATTTTGCCTCTAATTTTTACTATACTGGGTCTCAAAAAAGCCTTTATTGTGGCTAAAATATGGGGGGGGGGGGAGGCATATAAACAATAAAAAATCATCATTTCAAAGGAATTGTAAAACAATTATAATTATTACAATTAAATTGACAAAGGAAACTACAACAATTTTGTATCTTAAAATTATGAGAAATATAATTGACTGTCTGTATACACTGACAAACCTCACTGTTGCTTCCTCATAATGCACCATGAACTTTCACAAATCCAAGTTTCTGTGAATGTAGCTGGATGTATATCAACTTCAAATAGAATATGTAAAATAATTAATGATCTCTTGTCTAAGTATGGAATCAAGAATAAGATTTGCTGATTCAATTACAGACTAGTGTAATAAAGCTATTTCATATATTAATGCCTAGATAATTTAGTCTAACAATTATTACACAAACAAGCCAAAAATAGTTTTACCCACTAGTTACACTGAAGAAATACATAAATCTGTAGTAAATCATTTCCTCCAATAAGCTGGGTGGTTTAAATCAATATTTTGCAGGTCATCAACATTGAAAAATTAAGTCTACACCAAAAGGTCTACACGTGATCAATCTCCTTGAATGCAGCTGCGTGAACTCTGAAATAGGTTATTTTGATGTTTGGAAGTACTTTATACAAAGACCCAACATTTTTGAAGTTTTCTAAAAAAAGCACTCCAATTTTTTTTTCTTGGATATATTGAATACAAATAGCATATATCCCTTTTCCATTCCACACACAATTTTCAATAACTGAAAGTTCCACATTTTTTTGGGCATCTTCCAATAACTACAATATTACTAATGGGTATTTTTTCCTCGATTTCTTTTCCTTTTTCCTTTTCACAATTAGATCTCTAAATAAGTTTAAGCGCTTTTTCAAATTGAGTAGTTTTCACACAAGTCTCAACTGCAACCTAAGCAATATGTTCCATTGTAGCACCACTGGTTTGTAATTAAAAATCGAAATCAATATCAAGGCCAGAAATCTTCAAAAATCAGCTGTTTCAGGCAGACAATATACCAAAAATAGAGACAAAACTTATCTCCCAAGTGAGGTTGCACTATTACTGTATTGTATAGTACTGGGTGATCAGTTTAAAACAACCCTGCTGTTTGAGGCTGTGAGAGAAAAGTGAAAGAATGGCAACACTGGTTCTGGGATAGCTCCTTTAACTACATTTCTGTGACAGTCCCTTCACTCACCACCCCCTTCCTGTGTCATATCTGCTCAAAGCAAAACTAGCTGTCTTCATTCACTGTTTTGAAGTTAACCCTCAATGCGCCTCAGCATAGAGCAATGCAGATGTAGTGGAGGAGTATTTCCGAACACAATTTTTCGAAGTGCCCAACAACTTTCAAAGAAAAGTTTCTTCCGGGTCTATTCCTGACAAGAGTATCATATTTTGGTGAGTGAAATGCTCCCTAAAGACAGGGAGCGTGTTTGTTCGGAAAGCGGTCTCCAAAACACAGTGCTTGCACAGCAAAAACTAGAAGTTTGGGAGGTTCTTTCAAATTCCCTGAAAAAATGATTATGGAATCTTCAGCAGCAATGTAATCTTTCGTACGGAGGTGCACACTGTACCACAAAAAGAAAAAAAACAATTCAAAAATGCATTCAAACAGTGGACATATCAAGAGCTTAAGGTTCCTGATTGGCCTGCTTGCATGAATTAGTGCAATTGGCTACAGCAAATTGTTACAAAGGTCTTGAGGCACTTGATAAAGTGTTTTTTAGTGATGATGCTTGGCTTCTTCTGGATCTATTCATTAACCAGCAAAACCATAGACTCTGGGGTACCGAGAGACCATAGGAAACAGTAGAAGCATTGCATTAAAAAAAAGATTGGAGTACAGTGTGCCCTTTATCGGCGCAGTTTAATTTGTCTGTTGCTTTTCAAAGTAACAGTAACGGCAGATATGAATCAAAATATTTAAAAAAATTTTGTATCCCCATCATGAAAAGGATGAGAGAAATATTGGTTTAGCAGGATGGAGCAACAACACATACCTTCAAGTCGACAATGCAACTTCTAGAATTTTTTTGGAACAATAATTTCAAGGGACTTGTTACCCCCTCATTCGCTTCATTTGTCCCCACCGGATTTTTATCTTTGGAGATGCCCCAAAAGTAAAGTTTATGCAAACAAGCCTATTAATCTCAAAGAGCTGCAAAGAAACATCAAGGAAGCAATTTGAATGACGAAGAAACTTTAAATCAAGTTATAGCAAACATTCTCCAGGCATTTAATGCTTGTTTGATTGTAAATGGAGGGCACTTTGAACATTTTTTGTGAAGTTTGCTTGTTTCTGACACCAATTCTTCACAATAAATGTTTTCCTTTTATTCTATACTGATTGCTAAATTATCTTTCTTATTTTTGTTTGCGGAGAATTTCCAAAACATTTTTTCTTAAGGTGGAGATAAATGGGACAAAGAGTAATGCTTGATGTTTGTGATATGTTGTCAACCAGTGGCTATCTTTCACTGAAAATTTAATCAGTGATTATTATGCACTGACTTCTGATCCGCTCTTTCGAGACATTTTTAATATTATAATAATAATAATAATAATAATAATAATAATAATAATAATAATACATTATTATGTCATATTCTGCAAATATGGCATTTACAATTTAGTAATATTTATTTAAAACACAAAAGTATAAAACACTATTTCTAGAGCATATTTGTTATGAAACTAAAACAACCCAGTTTACTATTAAATTTAGCTAATGTATATTTTACATGGTAAGCTTATTTCACTTTAATACAATTAAGGAAGAAATCCCTATTCTTGGCAACAGTATTCTTTCAGTGACTAAACAGCAGGCGCATGCCTTCCTCATTGAACTTGTGGCCACGATGGTCACCTCTGGGTGGCATTGGGTGAGAGAGGATTAAGCGTACTTCGACACTTTGCCTGTTTGAAACCGCTAGCCGCTATCCGACCCGCTCAACCATAGTTGCCAGTGCAGTTCGCTCTTCCTGCTGATCGGTTACATTTTAAACTGTTCACCCGATGTATACAGGAGTTACTTCACATGAAAATTCACTACAGATTCTCATCAGACGAATGTATTTAAAATGTCATTTTGCTAATAAAATGCATTGTTTCGGCACACAGTTTCTTGACAATATTTCTTCACCATCTATAATGTCTGCAACGTTGTGCATATATAGTGCCCAAACTCTCAGGATAATTCTAAGTATTGGTGAAGAAAAAATGTACTAGTCTGGATACAAATGAAGAAAAAGTGAATTGATAGAATTGGGTTGCAAATTATGACAGCCTTCTATCCCATGTCCTACAATTGTATTGTTCTACTACATGCAAGTCGCCATCATATTTGAATTAAAAAAATTAACATCATATTTGAATTCAAAAATACCAACACTTTTCAGTTAACACAGAAAATGTTTCAATACCACCTAAACAATTTATTCTTGTGATCACTGAACAAACCCCTCGCACAAAAATGTTTAATGCTCCGATACAAAGGATGGACAATTACTGGATATTTTGTCCGTTTTATTGTTACAGTGATTACAGTTAATTACAGTGAAACACTGTTTATATATTTTGCACTTATTTTTTTCCATGTTTATACATTGTTTTTTGTAAGTCCCAGATAAATTTCTATACTTCCCATGCTAAATTATTTCATACGTGCGTTTCAATTTTTCATGCTTATACATTCATAATGAAAGTCCCTTTACGACCATATACCATTCAAATTATAAGGACACAGGTGACCAATAAATGAGAATGATTACGTTATCGTAGAGAAGCCCAAGGCATTTATGTTGAATTCAGTGTTCAGGTTTATTTAATTTAGTCACTATGCAAGGCATTTAAACTTCCCATTTTTTTAAATTTGGACAAACTATAGGATGAAAGAATAGGACAGCTAGTGTCGTCCAGTGCAGCTTTGCGTACTGTTCACAAACAATGCTAGTTAAAAATTTAGTGTATTTAGATGAAATATTGAAATAAGAGGGATTCAAATATTTATGACACTGAAGGAATGGCTACATTTACTGCAAACAGTGCTATCTCATCCACCAGAAATGCCTATGCCTGGCCAGTGTCTCTTCTAAGTACCATTGGTAGCAGTTCCTGCGAGTGGATCCAAGTGTGGAGCGCACTAAGGTAAAAATTTTAATTTTTTATTTTGCTCATAATTATCAATTTCAGTTTTGCATTTTTCTCACTTGCACATTTTACCCTTTAGTCCACTGAAAAACTTATAAGTGAAGTTTTACTGTATAATTTATGTAAGGCCATTTGCAAATACACAATCACAACACAAATGAGGCAATGAATATATACTCACTATACAAACACTTGTGATGAGAAAGGTGATATTTACAATGCTATACTCACAGATCAGCATTCACTTACGAGCCACTTCTCAAATATACAGATGGGCTGTTCAAGAAAACCAGAATTGATACAAGAAAAATTCCAGTCAGCCATATTTACAATTATTCTCCAGCTGACCACAACAGGAGAATATGCTCTTTCTTCTAATCAAAATGCTGAACATCACAAGCTTTAAATATTTTCAAATTTAAGGGGGATAAAAATCCACCTTCTCCAGAGATTTATACAAAGTTTCATACTAGCATTGAATGTCAATTTTAGTTATTATCCTTATATAGCAATTGAAATGGACTAATTAAATCAGACTTACCTTGCTTCGACCTCACAAAAACATACGGAACGTTTTTGTCTTCACAAAGTAAAGGCAAATGAAGAAGAATTTCAAGAGGCTCTGCATCAGCTGCCATGACAATGAATTCTGATATTCCTCTGTTCAGAGTTTTCGTGGCTAAAGAAAAGAAATGTTCAATTAAAACCCATTTTACTTAAATATTTAAAACTTTTAAATACGGAAATTAGAACTACGAAAATCACAATTTTCAGCCTTTGGGCATTTTCTTTATATCAAAATCTCCATAAATAATTTCTCCCATAATATAATATCTCCCAAAATTTAATATAAGTTTTAAAATTAAAGATATTTTCCAATGACTATGTGGCAATCATTCAAGAATCTTCAAATCTGAAAAATCACAATTTTTTTACAATCCTTTTATGAACTTTTCAGATGAAGTCACTCAACACTGGTATGATTATCCTAATTATAATAAATTAAAATCAAACAGGCATATTTAGCCTCTCTCAAGACCATGTATACACCTTTCTTGAGAGGGTAACAGGATAGAAGCCAATATTTTACATCTCAGTATTTTTTTTTTTAAATCAGTGGAACTAAAAATTTCCTCAGTACTCAATATTTCTGGTCCTTTCTAAACATGTGAAGTACAAAATTTTGAAGGACCACACGAGACATCTAAAAGTACCTATATTTCAATGAAGTGGATAGATGCACAGACAAATCACAATGATTCTTTACCAGGAAGATTCTTAATTGGACGGTTGGGAAGGAACTTTCCATAACTTGTGGGCAAAACCAGTGTACACAATGTGCAATCCTAAGAAACTGCTGTAGAAGCTAAAAACACAGTGACAGTGTTATTGAAGGGGGTATCAAACACCACTTGGTCATGCATAAGACAATATTTGCAATTTCAATAATGCTTTTTACAAAAGATACATCGTTTCTCTACAGGAAAGTTTCCAAATGGAAGCAATCCAAAAAATAAAAAACTTATGACAAAAGATATATCCAGATAATCAGCACAGAAATAAGGGGGAAATGGGTGGTCAATTTTAATGATTAAATATTTACGTCCTTAATGATGTCCTTTAAACATTGGCTGTATTGTGTATACAAGAAATTGCAAAAGTGTGTATTTGTAACTAATGTATCTTTGTAACTGTGGTCACCAATGATCTAGTCGTTTATAAGGCAACCTGAAGTAATTTTTTTTTTTAATGTTGCAGAATCTGAATTAAAATTACAACAAGAAATACGCTTACAAAATTACATTCAGAATAGACATATCTAAGTACAACCAATTTAATGTACTTAATGTACTAGTTTGAATTAATGTACTTCTCTGGAATTACTTTCAAACTTTAGCCAAGAGACACCAAAACTTCAAAATAACTAGTAACAGTGAACGCGATACAAAATTTCGAAATTTGATCGGTGTTATCATATTTCATTCTCGAGATATATGTAATTGTTTATAAGAAATTAACATCTTAGAATGACCCCATTTGTTTTCACTTAACACAAGCATACTGCAAAAAACAGTTCTCCAATGTTGCGCTTTTGCTTGCCACACTTAAAAAACATTTAGCTTATAAACAAATTCTGTGGCCAATTTAATTACGCTAAATCCGTCTTTTTATGGAGAGTTTGAATATAACTTTTATTTTGTTTTTATATTCTCTTTTAAATGCTGCAAATTGCAAGTCAATATATTTTTCAAATAAAGAGGAAACTGATTATATACAAATTATTTTTGAATGTGTCGAAATGAGTGTTTCTGCTTTTTCTATCAAAGGGATGTTGAGCAACCAAATAGCTGTATTATTATTTTTTTTCAAAGGCTACTTTTAAAACCGTGAGATAGAAACTTATTAACCCATTACCATTAAAAAAATAGGGAAACATTAGCCGTTTGCTGTAAACTGTATTGAATTGGATAAATGGAATGTTAAAGTTTTCAAATAAAGAAATATTTATTTTGTGTGTTGAAAGATCACATGAGTAGAATCACACATCACAATATTTACATAAGTATAGAAATTTCTAAATGAACGTATATAAACTTTAAGTTAATATTTTCAATTCAATTTATCATTCAATAAGTCAGGATCATCTTTCTAAAACTGTTAATTTGATGATTTCATTGTATAATATTCAAATCAGAGCTAAAAGCATCATGTGCTAAATCTATGCATTGTTAATACATATTTTTAAACAACATTAATATATTTAATATAAATTTAAAACTTTTTTTGATTGGCGAACGTTTCAATGAAATTTCATGAATTCCTAAATGCTTGAAAATAAATACTTGTAAAATTAAATTATTGTAGCGTGTAAAAATATAACAAACTCGCGTACTTGGTAAAACGAGTTGATACTACTAAAAGAAAGCAAAACAGATGTTATAACAATTCAAAGAGATTTAGCGTTTATTTACAGTTTAGTAAATATCAATGCTCCAGAATTTCCAAGTGAAAATACATAGAACGAACTTGGTGGTCAAGTGATATGACCTTCCCAACACAGACTACATTTCACTGTCGTCAGAGTTCGAAGGTGGTTTGTTGGCCGCTACTCTGCATTCTATGAATCTATCAAAACTTTTTTTCCCCCGCCTACATTTCTCACAGAAGAAATACACAACTTTACCGGAAATCATGGGTAAACAAGTGAAAAATTACATCAATTTTGAAGGTTTGAATTTTTTAAACTTCTGAGTTCCACATTTCCTATTCTTTTCATTAGTGAAATTATTGTAGTTCTGGGGTCTTAACAAAATTGAACAACAGAAAAGGTGTCCAGGAAAAAAACTTTGCACCCAAGGGTTTTGTTCCTAAAAAAATAAAAATACATAAATTGCAATCTAGCAAATGAGACTCGCCCTTAACCACCATGATGTGGTCACCAAGTCCACAGCAAATTTGAAACCATCCCTTGCAAGCCAAAATGACCAATTGTTCAGGAAATACCACTACCGGACTGCAAGGATTTCAAGATACATGCAGCTTGGTAATGAACTGCTTGTTCATGTAATTTTTTGGTGAATGAAAGTTCATAGCAGTCACAGTAAACTCGCAACAGTGTTGGAATGACTTCAAGCATCGTCTTTCACAATCAAATTTAAACCATGCATTTCTAAATGTATACAATTGTAAAATTCAGACTGAGGAAGATGATCCACACTGCCATGACTTTCGGGAAAATTTCTGGGTTAAGACATTCCAAGTTAATACTATGGTAAAAGTTACCATAACAGGGGATCCAGAACACGTTTGAAAGTTTAACATATTTAAATTATTTATTGCCTAATTTTTTTCCCCTCGCATCATTCCGAGGCTTGAAATTTATACTCCACAATATATGGCAATATCTGAACTTTTTTACCATACCATACACAAGGTAATTTTTCGATAAAATTAATTTTCGCAGGATTATATTTCCGATAATATAACTTTACGTGGAACAATTAGGATGTGTTGCGATTGTTCACCAAGAACGAAATCACGGTCATTCTTTAGTTCCTAAAAAAAATTAAATAACTCCACAATATCGTGTTCGCATAACTGCACCACGGGGGTTACTGGTAAGGCAAATTTAAATAGAATCTTCAACTTCATATATTTTAAATAATATATATATTAAAATTCTTGGCCTTCGCGAGTACTCAAAACTGTTTAATTCAATGTTCTTCAAATTATGATATAATAAAAAATTGCATCAATAATGTTCAGAAGTAGTTACATGAAAATTGCCACACGTAATTCTTTGCTTCCCACAAATTCGGCCCAAGAACACGTTCAACTTCAAAGACTTACCTTCATTCGCTCCTTTCCTAAGTTGCTTATAATTCATTGCTTGTTGGACAATATTCAGGATCTTGGTCGTCAAGGTTGCATCAGCTAATGGATAAGCTTTAGGGTTCACTTCTTCAACCTAAACAATCCAAACAATACATTTACAAATTAAAAAATACCCACGTGGTAGTTGCATGTATACCGGCGTGATTCATGTATTTCATGAAATCGGGTTAACTAATAGCAATTTTACCATTGTCGGTTAATATATTACGAATAGAACTTCTTGATTCTGAACAATCTCCACAAATGTGCTTTAAGTAAATTTTCTTTCCCAAAGTACCACCGAAATGCTGAAGAACACCGAATCAAGTAGGAACGCTCCTGGTCCTCTCACGAGCACGGCACGCACGAATCTGCTACTCCGCTCCACAGTGCTTACAAAAACACACGCGGTCTTCTACAAAGAGTAATCACATCACAATCCAAACCAAGGAGTAAACGATGTGAAAATACAGAATCGTGGAAATAACGATATAACAAACGATGTGGAAATAAACATACCCTCTCGGGTGAACCTCCCTTCTTTAATAATAATAAATATCCGTGTAACGATCACAACGGACAAAGATACCAATAGATCATGGAGTATCATGAGATGTCTTGCGGCGGAGACACGAATGTACTCGATGTTCATTACAAAACATGATGTCAGACATCATCTAATTTATTTAAACGGGAATAAAGTATAGACTTCAATTAACGATTCGAAATGAATTTTCTCGTACAATGCGGATTCAGACCATCGTTCAGAAGGTTTAAGATGTAATATATATATATATATATATATATATATATATATATATATATATATATATATATATATATATATATATATTACAGCAGTGCTCAATCTACAATTATTTATTTACAAATAGCCTAGAGCTAATTTACTTATCAACAGTGCCGCGTTAACGCATGAGCAAACCCAAGGTGAAAATAATTATTTCCCTGCGAACCCCTGCGGCCGCCGGAAGTCTCGGTTTCTTAGGGGGCATCAAAATATTAAAAACAAACACACCATTCAAGAATTATATATTATACTAGCTGACCCGGCGAACTCTGTTCCGCCTTAGCCGGTCACATCTTTTTCTCGCGTCGCACTCACTGTGAGAAACTGTACTATCCTTGTTGCACTCGTGATAATAAAGCAATTGCAGATTTGTGTTTTTCACTCAAACAAAGAAGAATTTAAAAAAACGCTCTGATATTAAATAGATAATTAAAAAATCTATTACGTAGCAGAGCGTTTTTTTAATTGATTTTTGTTTAAGAGAGAAATACAAAGCTGTAATCATAGGGACCGGCTGTTAAGCAGATTTTGGAATTTATTAAGTTAAATTGTTTATTAGAAAATACAAATAAAAAAATTAAGTAGATTAATCATTCATTATTGTTCTTGTATTTTGGTGCATAGGTTGCACTCTTCAGTTAAGTACCTTGTGATACACGACATTTTTTGGTTTATTATCAGTCGCAGGTTACAACAGGCAACAATGACCGCTAACATGCGAAATCACGCGAAAACGTGCAAAAACGTGCGTTCTCACACAGGAACGCTGTCGAACGGGATAAACAGTATCCTATGTCCGTCTCCTGGCTCTAAGCTTCCTGCTCATCAATTTTCAGCCAAATCGGTACAGCCGTTCTTGAGTCATAAATAGTGTAACTAACACGACTTTCTTTATATATATATATATATATATATATATATATATATATATATATATATATATATATATATAGAGAGAGAGAGAGAGAGAGAGAGAGAGAGAGAGAGATTCATTTATTGCGAAAAATATCGAGCTCATTGCTTCATTGTAATAAGTTCAAATATCTGAGTCAAGTTAATCTTTATCATATTGCTCAATGCCTTAACCTGCGGCTCGTTCAGAAACAATAAATACCAGCCCAACTAACAGACTTCAGACAAGCGCAAGTGCTGGGATCTCCGCTCCCAGCCGCGACGGGAGATATCGCGGGAACTGTCACTTGTGTTGGGAAGGGAACACAGGCAGGATTGAGGGGGGGGGGAAGGGAGGCAACTGCCCCCTTCCCCAATGTCGAGACAAGTTTTTAAAACATATCATTTCTCGAATCTTCAAATTTGTATCATAAACGATTTACTATTCTCTGTATTTTGAGAAAAATTTAATAATAATTAAGCGAACAATAATTTTATTAAGTCGAGCGAATTACATTAATAAATTGATGAAGTTTATTCCGTACTATAAAACGCACGGGAAAACGTTGAGCGTTACTGTATTGATATGTATTTGTTGAGCGTTACTGTATGAAAATCCTGAATTGATAAATCATCTTTCAATTATTTTGCTTTTAAACATTATTTACCTAGATATTTAACAGTTTCGTGCTTAAAATGAGTCATAACACTCGAATTAACGTATATTATGATCAAATAAATTCTTTCCATTACAAATTTCCTAGCTTTCTTAATTATTTCAAATGCCGAAAAATAGGTGCTTCTAACGAAACGTTTCGTGGATCCGCGGTGCTATAAAAATCATGTGATTTTTCAAGATTCCTTGTAATCTATGGAAGCGTAGTCGGTAAACTGAAAACATTAGACGTTGTCCATGTAGAAAAACGATTTTCTTTAACAGATCTTCAAAAAAGAAGAAATTTGTCTACGCTGCGAAACGTAAGGATTCGAAAAAGGCACCGACTGACTCACTTTTCTGTGATCCGGAAGTACTAGCGTAAAAATACGTGTTAGAGGCCAAAAACTGCGCGTTTCCAATTTTTGAAAAAGTGAGAAAGAGAAAATATACGACTGATTGAGTGTAAAATGGTTTATTACATTATATATTGAATGCTTTTCCATTATACTGTAAGATATAATGTAACTAATGCTTGGTATTTGTTTGATGGCAAGTATACACTGAGAAAAATTGAACCTATTATCTCAACTAAATATTTTCTGTTATACACAATGTTATTATAATAATTTCACTTTTCCGTTATTATAAACGCGAATCTTGTTCTTTAATCAAAATGTTGGTTCTATTATTATAACAAAAAAGTATTTTTTTGAACAACAGAACAATTTTCATTACAAATTTATAATAAATACTAAAATAAATGCACAGAACTGTTGCAGCCATTTTCAAAGTGTATTTAAAGTCAATTTGATTTAAAGAAAAGGATATGATAATTTTTTTTAATTTTTTTAACCACAGCTCATCCATCGAAACAAATGGTGTTACTGGATGGCACACACTTTCTCGTACAAGTTAGTTTTCTAATTTCTTTGGTCTGGGCGAGCTTTACAATCTTGCCCTATCCTTTTGCCAGCTGGCTACTATCGCCGCCCAAAGGTTTTTGTTTTTTTTTTCAAAATTTTCTAAATTTTTCTGTTTCCTAGTAGTAGAACCGAAATAGTACTTTAAGAATATTAAAGGTTTTTAAGAACACGTTTTTAACACGTAGAACACGTTTTTAAGAACATGGCGTTTAAGCGTTATTATAAATGCGAAATTTGAAACTTTTTCATAGAAATCTTTTGAGTTTTCGAAATACTTCATTGAAATTCTTAGTAGCTCTTCCACTGAAAAATGAATTACAAATCGCTGGATATATGCATACTAAAGTCGTGAATGATAATAATAAAAATTAAAGTTGTGTAATTTTTGAAAAAAAACAAAAGAATGTAGCAAAATGGCGTGTGTGCCATCCTAAACAGCGCAATTAGCTATCCGTACGAAAAGTTTGAAGAAAAATGAGGAGCCGTTTTGGAGAAAATGGCATTTGAGCGTTTCTAAAAATGCGGAATTTTGAGCTCGTTTTCACAGAAAAGGTTTGAGTTTTCGAGACACTTTATATGACATTATTTACAGCACATTTAATTTTAAATGCATTAATGAGAACAAATCGCCGCTAATGCAAATATCGACGTGAGAGACAAGTCAAAAAATGTATTTTTTGTAATTTTTGAAGAAAAACAACAAAGAAAAGAATAGAGCAATATGGCATTTATTTCATCTCAAAGTGTACATGTAACACTATCCCTAACAAAAGTTTAAAGAAAACCTTTGGAATCTTGTTATTCTTGAAATTCTTGTTATTGTTATTTTTACAATTACACAATATTATAATTTAATATTGCACTATAATATGCCAAACTAATTTTGCAATTTAATGTTGCACGCAATATTTCGTGAAAACTACTAGTATTTTCAAAAAAAATCTACATACCTTAATGGAAAAACTAATTAAGGGCAACAAATTTCATTTGAAGGAAAACCTCTATCTTCAATTTTGTTGTTGAAGAAAGTTGCCGAAAAAATTCAAATTTTGCAATTATCGAAAATTCAGTGTTGACAGTGAAAATCGGACCTATGCCACCTTTATAATCGTATTTGAGTCTATTCTTACAAGAAATTTAAACAAAAAATTTGGGGCCCTTTTGGAAAAAAAATTGAAAATGTCTCTGGAGCTTCTTGTAAAGTACCCCCAAAATATGAATATTTTTCAATATTGCAGAGTTTCGACTCAGGTGAGATCGGCAGGACTTACTTCAATTTGTGAAAAATCCTACACAGGGTTTAGGAGCCAGTTTTGTTCACATACACGAGATGGAAGGACATTTTGCCGTCAATCGATTTTTCGGTATCGAAGGACCCACGTGGATTCTGACACCACCTGTTAGAGGTTTTTTTTCTAAATTTAGCAACTGGATTAATCTACTTTTTTCTTGTCAGGGCCCGGCAATAAGAGTTTTCTGCCGAAAATGTGTCGTTTTTTTCGCGCAGCATTACATATCTTTCTCTCTACTGCGTAAGCGGTAGCAAGAAAGTAAATATCTGAAAAAGAATCACAACGATTTGTGTTTTGAGAGGAAGTTTTGAGATTTTTTCAGCTTGTTCCAGGGTTCTCGTACAGTGAAAATTATTGTTTTTTTTTTGTTTCATAAAAGTTTTTGAGTTTGAATTTAGTGCTGAGAAAATATCAAACTAGTGCTACAGAATGGCACAGACTTTCTCGTGACAAATTTTTCTAATTTCTTTGGTGTGGACTGACTCTAAAGTCTTGCCCCATTTTCTTGCCAGCTGCCCACTATCGTCGCCCAAAGTACATTTTTTACCTGTCCTCGATTTCTCGGTTTCCTAATAGTAGAACCGAAATATATACGAAATTCTAGTCGTAATCGTTTGAATGTGATGTTCAATTGTTACTGACACCCAAAATTACATTGTATATATGTGATATATGAATTTAATATATCCATAACGATTACGAAACAATTAAGACTTCGCACAGAACTTTGTGAGACTATTTTATTTCATTTGCCAATTTTCCAACCCATTATCTAACATTCAGGGCTGTAACATGATTATCTCTTTCTATAAATAATAAATCTGACCTTCCTTTCAACAAGACAGTGTTATTCAAACACAAAATTATTAACGATAGTAAAATAATTTTATAGAATAAACAATGAACAAAATTAACAATTATAAACAATTAATTACACAAAGGCCGACCTGGATGGCCGAGGAGGCTAAGAGCGAGTAACAACTCAGCGCTTCGGTCCGAAGGGTCGCGGGTTCGAGTCCCGCCTAGGGAATGATTGTTTGTCCCTTGACTTTGTATGTGTTGTCGCGGAGGGCCTCGCGTTCTGCTGACCCCAGATCAGAGGAGCCCGCAAGTGTGTTTGTCTAGTGTATGGTCGAATATGCGTTCCATCGGAACGTAAAGGGTAACCGGCTGTTGGCTGGATTAAAGCCATAGGAAAAATTTAATACTCAAATTTAAAATAAAGTTTGTCACTATTTTGTAACCCTAATGTACAAATATTTAA
This sequence comes from Teleogryllus occipitalis, assembly GCA_011170035.1. Classification (NCBI taxonomy): domain Eukaryota; kingdom Metazoa; phylum Arthropoda; class Insecta; order Orthoptera; family Gryllidae; genus Teleogryllus; species Teleogryllus occipitalis. Next base: position 359,356 of record BLKR01000994.1, read on the forward strand.
ATTCATATCACAAATTGAAGTCGAACTAGTAAAACATACGTATAATGGAAAATTTATATTTTTAATAATATATTATACATTTATATTTCAATTTACATTTCTACTAAGATTTCGCGCCCCTCGTTCCTGAAGTTTACACTTCGATTGCGCTTCTCCATTTCCATTTCAAAATCGGTAACAACGGCGGAACAAACAAGTTCACACTATATCAGCACCCTATAAGGACTGAACCAAATGGTGGTCAACGAAATATTACAAACATCAGAACCATCAAGTATACACGAAGTATCCTATATACTTCGTGTCAGAACCATGGAGACAACTGCGTCAAAGAACGTTGATGTGTTTACTTCCTAGCGTTGTCAACATTAGCGGAAGACACATGAAACCCGCTTACCTGAGCCGCGCCGGGACTGGTGAAACGCGTTTGCCGTAAGCTCGCTTAAATTTTGAGGAAGCTTTACTGCTTAACGAAACATTAGTGAAACCGGCCCTGATTCCTCTAAGATTTTCACAGGACGACCGGCCCCCTTTCTTAAAGATAGGGCTTATTACTGCGATTTTTCATTCTTGCGGTATAAGCAATTTCTTCCAACATAGATTGAAAAAGTGTAAGAGCCGTTTCTTTAAATGTTCTGAGGCATATTTGATAATTTCGCCTTTAATACCATCGCTTCCATTCGCTTTTCTATTTTTATTTTTCTTAAGGCATCTTCCAGTTTCTCATATTCTATTTCATCAATTTCCCTTTCTGTTTCTAAGGGTTCTTCTG
>BLKR01000995.1:0-360088 GCA_011170035.1 Teleogryllus occipitalis
AGAGGGAACATTTGACTGACGTTAAGATCAGAACGCAATGTGTGTTATATGTTGTGTGAATTTGTGTTATATGTTGCTGCCGTGTGATGGCCCTTAAAATTTGATCGATTCTTTAGTTTATAATGTCTACTAAATCAGCGGTTGAGTTTTCACCTCCAGAAATAAGAGAAAATATATAAATGATGACCTCGGAATTATTGCCGCAACTTGTGTACTCTCTCGCAGGAGGTCTGGCAAACTAAAGCTACCTGCGGCAGGGTAGGGTACCTGTCTGCGAGGTAGTCTTGGCTGAGTCCTGCATGGTGGCCGACAAAACGATTCAATGTAAAAATTTGACTTATAAATGTTACCACAGGTAGAAAAAGTACCGTTTGAAACTCGATGTAATAGGCATTAATACATTCATGTGAAGTTTAAGATACTCGCTCGTTCCTCGTATGGTAATATCACACTCGTGTATTAATACCCAAAATTACATCATCGTTTCATAATGTACTATTGTTAAATTCTGAGTAATTAATTCAGATGCTGGCTGATTAGATTTATTGCTACATCGCAATGGTTTATCACAAACAGCACTACACAGAGACCTAAATGAGCCAGTCTTTGAAATAATCGAAACGAGCAGCTAAAACTATCTTCAAAGACTGGAAAATCACCCAAATCAATTAGCCATTAACATATTAAATAATAGTGAAGAATCCAACCGATTACTCACACAACTCCATTATAGATTTTCAAATTAGTCTCAATATATATAATCACATATTTCTCAACACTGACTCTCAGCCTCAGCCAAAAGCACTAAGTTGACTTTTTTGTTCTAGACGAAGAAAATAACTGTGAACGTTTCACTGGGATACTTTCTCCCAAATTAGTTTGTCATTGTCAATTGTCAATTTTATCAAATTTACTAATTATTTCAATATAAAATAGATTGTAAATTTATTTTGTTCAGAATAAAGAACAGACATTGTGAATAATGTTTAGACATTAGGTATAATATGTAGAAGTTGGTCAAATTGATCAATGAATCGAATTAATCACTATCCAGCCAGTATTCTACATAATATCTGACCAAAGGTAGTCACGGAAGTGTGCAAAAACATTACGGAGTGGGTAGCAGATGGAAGGAAAGAATGGAATGATCAAATTGAGAGAGTGGAGGAGAAAAGAATCGTAAGGATTGCTAGAGATGAAAGGCCGAGGGGAAGAAGAGAAGCTGGCAGACCAAGGAGAAGATGGAAAGACTTGTTATAATTCTTGGAAAGAAACATGTCTTAAACATTGTAAGGAGAAGAAGAAGAAGTAGAAAAAGAATAATAAGTTATTCAGAGGGATTCTCTTCAAAACTTAATAATTTTGTCCGTTATTTTGCTATTCACAATAACTTGTATGGATTGAAGAAAGAAATAATTCTTCCTCTCAAGACTTAATTCTCCGAGTACTTGTATCAAAATGAGTGATTCTCAAACTGAAGATCCACACGCGATTGTGGGATGTAGTTTTGTTAGTGCTTCTAGGCTTGTAAACCTGTGTCCCTGTTTTTAGTTCACGATTATAAAAGTTTTGTTTGTGTTCCGTTCTTTACTTTATTCTGTTGTTTTTCTTTTCCGTTCAATTTTTGTATATTTATGATATGTATTATCCTCAAACCTGTTTCCTGATGTTCTGGAAATAAAAATGATTGTGGGAAAAATACATTCTTGCCGTGGAAATGTTTTCAAATGGATGAAAACACACTCAACGCATTAAATTCCAACACCACTTGGTGCAATCATTAGGTTTATGGTACGTATATACTTAGGTTATGATGAGAGTTATGTTGCTGTGAATGATGCAACGAGTTAGAATATACTACATAAAGCGTCTGACCCAATAGTTTCAGCACTCTTAGTGGACGTTTACAGAACTATAGGCCACCATGTTTTCTCCAGTCAAAGCATACGAGTAGTGACTGGTGGTACCTTATACAACTGTTGTTATACTGAATCGACGAGTATTTGTATCACATTTTATTTCTATATTGTTGTTTTATGTTTAAATGTATTTAAATTATCTTAGTGGTTATAATAGTAATATTCACAAACGGCTTCAGTATCTTCGCCATAGAACTCTAAAAACAGAAGTAATCAACTCACAAATTCATCATTTTTCAAGTAAGTGCTTTCTTAAACCTGATTTCTGCTACCGTCTTCGATTTATTTTTCATAAAATTAAGTAACACAAATTTATTGTACTGAATAATTGGCCACTAGGCGCTGCTTTAATTGCAAAAAATGGCTTTAATTTGCTGCAAAGATGGTGGCGTTTCAGCTTCTCTATGTAGTATATTCTAACTCGGTGGTATGATGTGATTTATATTTATTTTTACTGATACGCCATTGCTTGTTATTGCGTTCTGTTCGGAGCTCGATATACCCTGCGTGACTTACCTGGATTAAGAGTATCGTGACGATGGGGTCCTGTAAATTGATCATGGAGGGAATTATCATGGAGGGAAATTCATGGCGGGAATTATCAAAGTGAATTATGGGAGGGAAATAAGAAAAGATAAACTAAGTCAAGTCAACACCTAGTTAATCAGTATCAATAAAATTAGGTGAAAAATAAAATAATTTTTGTACCATAGGCGTTCTCCGATTCTAATGATCGAAGAGAGACAAAAAGCCCGAGGGCCTCTCGATCATTAGAACCCTTTTAACGCCCTTGGTGCGTATAATATTTGGATGTGAGTAAATATTTGGATGTTTCTTATTTTTAATTTCTTCTAACCAGATACGCATATCTGTGCTGTTAAATGTCCATTCACTGAACTTTAGCACATATCGTGACTTTGCAATTGTATCTTTTGGAGCTCATGCTTGTTCCGCATTATCGTGTGAAACAATAGTTCTCATAATTTTTGCGGTACCCATTTATTGAGTCTTTAGTGAATATTTTCAGCAGGTAGCTCGTTTAGATTACATTGTTAACTCCATGGGACCATGGAATCCCTAGCGGCTATAAGTTTTTAGACACAATGTGCAGATAATGGTGACTATATTTTTTTCTGTTATGTTCAGCTAACAAGATATATATGATCGACAACCAACAAACATCGAAATTGAGAGTAGTTCAAGAGTAGTCCGAACCACTGTGCATGAAAGAAAAGTGCCTTCTTTTGTCATAAACAAGGTGGATGAGAATATTTTTTTAAAAAAATTCCCAAAAATAATTTACCAATAAATGACTCTTTTTCTTACCGATATGCTCATCATAGTGTCAATATATTTTATTCGAAATATATTTTTTAATTAGAATCAAATTCCAAACTGCGAATTACTAACAATAAACGTTTGAAATTATAGGGCACGAATCATATGAAAGTAAACATCAGCTGTTTGTAAGGTTATAAACTAAACGAAATACTATTATAACTAAACTAAGGTTATATACTATGTAACTGCAAAATCAACGGCGTCAATTTTTTCCTTTGTCAACATATATTTGCTACTGGAATAAAGAGGCAAATATTTATAACACGAATAAATAAGAAAATATACGAAATACAAAACGTTTATAAAAATCAAGCATTTCGGCGTCACGTATAATATTTCTCTTAAAAAAAAACATGAATATTCTTATGTAGAACCCGTTTTCTACGTGTTTCAAAAGCTTCAAAAAGTCTCTCAGTTCATTTACTAAACATCGCTTCGTTTATTCAAGTAGTAATTATCAAACGATTATATAATAATATACAGTATTAGTTAGCCATATTTAGAATAATATTTTAGTGAGTGTGAGTCGCCAGTAGTTTTCTGTTTTTCCTTTCTCATGTAGTACATACGTATATACGGAGTAAAATATGTACTACAGTGTACTATGTACTATAAGAAATATACGTATTATCTGTAATATTAGTTAATTTTGGGGAATTGTTCATTACCGAATGCGATGTTTAAAGATTTGGGTATTAATGTAATTTATTTGCAACGTTGCTATGGAAACGAACGGTGTCAAAAGTTATTCCGATGGAGATATTCAATGTTTGCAAGGCACGTTAAAGGCTGAGTATGAATAACAAAGAGTAGCGTACTCGTGGGAGAATTCTCGCATGTTAAACCCATCATCTTCCCTATTTTTCTATTTTCATAGTAAGCTTATAATATATCTCTTTCTTCAAGAACTTCTTATCCTCATCACTTGTTCTATTTGTCTCCTTGTAATTGATAACATACACCCTTGTCAACACAAACTATTCTTATTTAATGTTATTACTGAGCAGAGAGGTACACCCATGTAATTAAATCCCGTAGAATGTAAAGTAATTAGTTTAATTGCACATACAGTTGCAGATTCTGCAGGCTCTGAACAGGTGGGGGTAGAATTGAGAAACGTCAAACCAGCAAAACTTTAATAGAATGTTCAAGTTATCATCCTATAGATTACGGCGTGAGGAACGTTCTTTATGACCTTGGGCCTCAAAATTTTAATATTTAAGACCCTAAAACCCTTGGTTTAGGAATTATTTAACGATATATATTTTTTTAAAAAAATAGGGCCGAGTGTTGCGGGTTGCATTTGACATGAATATTTACATTCGTATTTTAAACAAATCCTTCTTTTTGTTTTAAGTCAAAGTGCAATTCTTCACGATTCAGTGAAATTCTCTTTCTTTAGAGATCTCATTTATAATGGTTGGTTTCGTGTGAGAGCCGCAAAAGGTATGTATACTACTGAAACAATATAGGAGACCATCAGTTTAGTTATTATTTTTATCATATTGTTATGTTACACAGTCGTAACACTTTTACAGTTAGTACGGTCAAATGATTCGGCCTCGTGAACAGAGTTTTGGAGCAGGTAGCCAAAGTGCATGGGCATTAAGACTGTGCGTATGAAACCCGCGAAAGACATGAATGTTTTGAGTTGAGTTTGTGGCCGGGGGGGGGCAAAGCCCTTCCCTCGTGTATTACATCTATACTGAGACCCAGATATCTCAATTATTAGTATTATGGTTTAAAATAATGTGGAATAGTTAATCAGTTCGAAGTATTAGACCCCGGGAGAGCGAAAGTAAAATAGTAGTTTCTACATTTACAAAGAGGACATTGGGTAGCCATATTGGACGTGGATGTAATGGGTGCAAATATTGAGTTGTAAATATGTTGTAAATAATTGAGTTGTAAATAATGTTGAGTTGTAGAACGTAGAAATGCTCTAGGACAAAATAAACAATGAATGTGGTACATTGGAGATATGTAGGACAATACAAACATTACTGTGATTTGGGACACGGACATTTGTAGAAAATAAATTTTTATTTTGATAGTATCATATATCGAAATACATGGAATGTAGACAACCAATGGTGACAGGTTTTAGCAAATATATAACAGTCAAGTCAAGATAATTGACCATCGTGAAACGAGTTGTAGCGAATAACAAAAATTTGGAAAATAAAAGAAAACGAAGTTGACACATTGCACCAGAGTCATGATTTTGGGAGAAGACATTTGGTCGCCGTTACGAGCACATCATAAGATTAATAGTCACATGCAAAGCTAGCTATAACATTTAGCTGTTGTGAATGTGAACATTGCAGAAGATTATTGGTGAAAGACGGGAACGCGGACTCGCGTATATAAACTGGAAGCGCCACGAAAAAAAAATCTTACAAGATCTTCAAATAAGATTCTTTGAAAAAAGGTAATAGACAATCTTTTCCACTAAACTAAAAGCCTTTTAATCAGCAAAAATCAGTAAATTTGATGACATACCAAATAAACGATAAAGTAAAATGTAAATTATTCAGGCAATAGAAAAAATAAATAATGTAATTGTATTATCAAACAATGAAGGCTGATTTTTTATTAATTGGCAGACTTCGCAGACAACCATATTGTGTTTTAAAAAGAGAGTAAATTTTACCTACTCCGTACTAGATGGGACGTCGACCAACGTAAGTAACATGTCTGAAGAGCATAGGCGTCGGGCGTCAATAAATCACTAAGTTCAGAATTGCAAATAAATTTCAGATTGGTATCCAAAAGTCGAGCACATCGTAATAATAATTTCCAAAGATTTTGCATTTGTGTCAAATCGGCCCAGGTAGTTCAGATTCTATTAAAGATTCTATTAATCATTGATAGATTAAATTCGTTTCAGTACAATAATCCTTCTGTAATCTCTTGGCTTGGCAATAAACTGTGTGCAATCTGTGTATTTAATTGAAGAACTGGAACCCGTACTCACAGGCACAAGCACAGAAATTAAGTCAACCAATACCGTGCGCAAATTGTAAAAGTTGGTTGTGATCCCGAGCACGTCAACTACAAAGGTCACTAGACCCTTAAGTGTAGTGCATGTTTTTCCTCGCGGGGGTGATCTAATGGAGAGATGGATGCTGGAGCTGTATGGAGAGATCAGGCGCCGACCTACCGTCGGCTAGCAGGATTTTCCACAAACAGGTATCTCCCAACAGCGGGGCACAGCCCCAGCCAGGACAATCTCCAAGCTCCCAACCGGCCTCCCGGTATGTGCGGTAGTGTAGTGCATGTTAGAGTAAGTTTGTGAGGATAGGACAAGGAAGAGGCAGGAAAGATCGCGCACGATCCGTGGCCCGTTCGTTGGGGTACTGCTCCGGCATTCGACTGATGTTGATCGGAGAAATCACGGAAAACTACCGATCAGAGCAGTCGGACGCTAGAATTCTCCTCCAGACAGCGTCTGAATTCGACGTAGATGACAAGCTAGTATCGAAATTCTTGTCACTGTCGGGACTCGAACCTAGGACCTCCCGGCCAGAGGCACTACAGTGGCATAGTTGATGCACTGAGCCACCTCTTCCGGTAAATTATAAAGGTATAGGGCCGAGATACGTCTATGAGATGTTCGGTGTGTGCGAAGGTGCTATTCACCGCAACCCGGAAGGCCACTAGAGGCCTGGTAGTCTATTTGACACCGAAGAGAATAATCAACCAAATAGAACGAGAAAGTCTGTGTCATTCTGTAGTACCATTACCATTATTTAGTGATGTTAAAACTGTTTAAAATGTGCTTTTAAATCAAACAATACATTACGTCTGCATTGGAAAAATAGCAAAAAAGTATATTCAATCGATTCATGTGTTTAGTTTAAGGCATTTTAAAGTATTTTTTGAAGTGGTAGTTCAAATTAGGATCAGTTTCTCTATTAAAATATAAATTATTTTACTTTTCCTATGATATGTGAAAGTGAAAATAGTATTTAATATTGCAATTTCTCTTATGCTCTGGTGTTATTTAATTATTAAATGCGTTCAAATATCAATATGAAAAATCTTTGGAAACTATTTTACCTCAGCACAGGAAATGTGTGGATTCTCTGGACGAAAACAGGCCAAAGAGACAAAATAAATTTTCATTCTGTTTTACATTCGACTTGAAATATTTCAATATCATTCTGCCTTTCAACTCACGTTTTCACCCCACATTTGAGGACCATGAGCTGTAATATGATGGATGCCAGCGCCCGAACATAACCGGATGTTGTTTCCTGTTTCAGCGGCAAATAACACCTCGGACTATTCCGGTTGGAAAACCGCCCTGAAAATTCGGTCAAGTTGGTTCCCAATAACGCTGGTTCCACAAATACCGAATATACTAATATTAGGCATTCATACTGCTGAATACTGGACTGTATTCCAAACTTATGGAATACTTTCTCAGTCGCGGAGAAAAATTCGCAGTTCAAAAATTGTGCAATTGCCTCATATGGATACAGGTTTTTGCTTTATTTATTTATAGTTTCTTTCTTTCTTTTTCTTTTCTTACCTTTTCTTTTCTTTCTTTTTCTTTTCTTTTCTTCAACTCACACTATATAGATTCGCAATAGTTTTCATGCCTTTATAATTTACAATAATTATGAGAAGTGATCGTGGCATGCCATCTAAGAGTATGCATTGACTAAGTGTTGTTTATTATTTGTTTAAAGAGTAGATTTTGTTTCTTTATTTATTGTATAATAAACCGTTTAAAAACACTAATTTTTATATTGGCTTGGTAGTAGGAATCATATTTTTTATTAGAAGTATTTATTAGATTTGCAAGAAAGTTCGAGTCGACGAAAAAAAAAATTCTCTGAGCTTTATTTTAAGGAAGTTAACTTGAAGAAAAAAGAATATTACTTAATACCTCCGTTGAAACTCTCAGAGATTACTATTGACATCTCTCTAAATGACTTACGAGAACGTACATTATTTAAAGAAGATTGGAAACCAAAAGTACAAGAATTCATCAAAAAATACACCGATTACTATAAAAAATACTATACTAAGGGCATCAAAAACAATATTGGAACTTTTTTTATTGTAACTACTCAAGAATACAAATAAACCACCAACTAAATTCATACGGTAATACCTCTGCAGCAGAATTATGCTCCCTGCTTGTAGCCTTCAAGCTAATTTAAATCACTAAACTCCAAAACGTCCATTGTCTTTTCCAGTTCCCTGTAAGAAATATGTACTATAAACAGCAACCATTCTAAGAATGAAATGGTAATTTTAATCTTATGTACTGTAATATGATCTAACACACGCAAGAAACATCATTTTATCTTGAATCACACCCCTCAATGGTATCGATGAAGAAATGACCACTTTTGTAACGGCTGCAGGGACTCTTGAAATTTCTAACATATTCGAGGATTGTTGGAACCAAATATTTTAAAAAACGCTAAATATCTTGTTCGAAAGTTCTAAATCAATAAAGGCTAGTGAAACACAAAAGAAAATCTCCAAAACTACGACTTTAAAAATATTCAAAGACTTCTCACGGAAAGATCAGGTTGTCCTTTCAAGATTGAGAACGGAACATTCTAAAGTAACTCATATTCACTTAATACCTGGAAAAACCCTCCTAAATATGACCATTGTAAAGTTCTTAGAAATGTAAAACACATATATTTAATAGTTTACTACCCTCTATATAAAAGCAGGCGGCAAAAACAGCAATTAGAAGGAGGACATGATAACATTCTTAACTCGAAAGATTATCAGAAGAGAATCATTGATTTTGTTAAGGAAATCAATAGTTACAGCAATATTTAGATGAACTACTTACTATTCTTATATTGTTTGTATTGTGTTGAAGATATTGAATTGATAGTATTGTATGTATTTTATTGTATTGTATTGTACTGTTTGTGTTGTATTCTCTTAGAGGTTTTTGGTAATGAATATGGTTCTACATTTCACAATATAATTGTAAAATATATTTATCTGTTTAGCCGCTAATGTACTTGATGTCGATGCGACGATAAATAAATAAAATAAAATAAAATAATAATTCGAGTCGGTTGTTTCTTACTCTAAATTTAATTTAAATACTTCAGTATAGAGTAATATAAAATGCAATGAATTTATTCATGCCTAATTGTAAAAATTCATAAGCTGTCTATGACACAATAATAAACAAATGCATTTCTTACAACTAGTGACACAAAATTTTAGCAAAAAATATTGTCATTGCCGTATCAGTTGTCAGAGTACTTATGAAGGAATAAAGGAGGCATCAATATTCTTATAAAGAAAACCATGTAATCTCATCATTCATTGAGTCATATTCCCATCAAACATTCTACACCGGTCAGACCTAATTTCAGCAAGTGGTGTCCAATTCCAAAAAATGGTTATATCAGAGTTTTAAACTCTAGCGAATAACCTGATTACAGGAAGTTTTCCATGCATTTAAATCCAAAGGTAATGAGAAATATCATCATCTCATTTCGAGTTTACATTTAATCCTCCAATTAGCAAGAATTGCAACGTGGGTCAGGTAAATATCTCTGACTTGATTCTCGGATCATATTTCTAGGGCTATAGACGATTGTCCCAGAAAGTCACAGTGGGTTAAAACAGTGAAACCTTGGGCAACTGTTTTTCAAACATCTTCATTAAACGGAGTATTTACTTTTTGTAATATAATTGTATTAAAAATATAAATATACTTATCTGAACAGATAAGTCAATTTAAATTTGTTCTTTCTTAAAACCAATCGTTGCTGAGACTTGATATGAATTGTGGACACAATCATGACCCCGATGGACTACTTGAATTTAATGCCAGAAAGGATTGATAACGTAGCCAATAAATAGGTTAATTTCTAATGCTGATGCACTCTTTAGACTTTTTTTATGCCAACCTGTATACCACACGTATCGTAGGAATACGCTGCCTGAGACCTGCTCTGGACAAAAGGAAGGGGATTTTTAGGTGGGCAAAAGGAAGGTGTTTTTTAGTAATTTGGATAAATTTCGTGTGAGGACCACGACTCGTTTTTATGGATCTCATAACGGTTCGCTCGTGACTTGGATACCCCTCAGATTATTGTCGGGCTTTGCAGAGGACCATAGGCGCATCATGGCATCATAGGCGCGTCAAGCTAGAACTCGTCCTCTAGCCATCGTCGAACAATCGCAATTATCTTTACCATGCAAACTACGAGCTTCAAAATTATTTATGAACGGATTTTTAGTCGTATCACGAAATACGCATAGACTGGAACGAAGGGACAGACGTTCCGGAATTCTATAAGTTGCTCAATAATTTCGAAAAAACCTTTTTTTGTCGCCAACACATATTCGCTATTACTTCGTACGAAGTCAAAAAAATCTCTCCATTTCTCCCTGAACATGTTTGTTGTGTAAATTCGCTCAATACCCGTTCGCAATTGTCATTATAACTCAAGCATCATCAAGAAGAAGAAGAAGAAGAAGAAGAAAATGCATCAATTTCCCCAGAAATCATCAATGTAACTCAGTGTAATAAATCGAAAACTAGAGCCGCTACAAGAGCACTTTCTTTCTCGTATTACTTGTAACGGCAACACAACGTTATAGCAAAACATAAATGTGCAAAAATGTTTTCTCGCAACAAAAATTTGATCTATTCTGGGATGCGAACTCAGATCCTTAGAGCCAACACGCCAATCAATATCCCTACACCACCAGCGTCGAAGCAAAGCCCTCCCTTCCCGACATTTCAAAATTAGGAATGTTGCAACAGTACATACTTTCTCGCTATGTTTTGAATTTTTTGAAAATTCAGAGAGATCAATGAAAGTGAGACCGCGCAATTTTTTAAGCGTCGTTTACTCTATCCGGGGAAAAAGTGGTGCCGTTTTTAAGATTTTTTAGTTTATCACCTTACTACGTAGGTAGTAATGAGAAAATTTGTAATCGTGCGTCAGAAATGGGTAGAAAACTCTTATTATCGGACCGATATGGATAAATCTTGTTCCTAAATGTATTAAATAACTTCCTCTATCACATTGTGTAATCAGAATCGGGGTTTTGTGGGTCGTTGACACAGGAAAATCGGTTGAAGATTGTCTATCTGTTTTTCCATCCAACTCCAAACGGTCAACGGCAGCTTCTAAACCGATTAGACATTTTTTTCCAAAATTATTGTTCTCCAATCTATCTGATCGAACTCGAGGTCCTGCGAGTTTCAAGCGGATAATTTATTTTTTGTGGGTATTTTACACGAAGACTCAAACACATTTTCAAAATTTTCTTCAAAATTGCTCCAAATCTTTTATTAAACTTTGTTCTCGGCGTAAAGGAGGCTTTAGAGAATGAATGGCGTCTCACTTTCGCTGAAATCGCTGTTTTTTTGAAAATTGGAAAATTAAAAATTTTTCGGCGTCTTCCTACAACGATAATATTAAAGATGGAGATTTTTCCTTAATGAAATTTGTTGTTCAAAGACAGATTTGCAAGTAAGGTCATGTTCACGTAAGGTCAAGTGTTTTTCTCGCATACAGTTCAAATTTCTTTCTTTAATTTTTCTCCATGTATAGAGTAAAGAACAGTTAATATGACGTAAGTCTCGTTTTCACTGAACTCCCTGTTTTCGAATATTGCAAATGTAAGAAATAACAGAGGAAGTATATCCTGTTGGAGCGCTATTAGTTTGAGTTTATATCGAACACTAAGGTCATAGTAGATAAATGCACGAAACTGAGTTTAAAAAATTAACCAAGAATATAACTTCAGAGTGTTTTTTCTGGCACATTTGTCCGGCAAACGTGTCTGCACAAAGAGAAAGAAAAATATTTATATAAAACGATCCTTTCACCTCGCATTAAAATACGCATTTCACCTCACACTTAAAAACGACCAATTAGAACATTGTATATCTGCCGTCCACATTAAAGGCGATTGCTTATAAAACTCACAAACCCATACGCATTGATATGAAGAAAAGCGCCTCGACAGTAAATTCTGGAACTTGCGTCCCCTGTCAATTTGAGGTAATTTTTTCTCTAATTTTCATCCCACAATTAATTCACATCATCCAAACCAACATTCATTCATCTCGTCATTAAGCTTCGTTATATGGACTAGAATATTTTTTAGTTATTTAACGTCAAAATATTTAAAAATTGCGTGTGATACATGGGAAGAAACTTTTCTTCAGCTTCGGAATCCGTATCCTCGTTTTTATTCTATACAAAGATGAATTATAAAAAAACATAACATGTTTTTTTGGAAAATTTGATAACAAGAAATATTCGTTTCCGTGTAATAAAAACTATTTGTACCGGCAAATGAGCTACAGGTTTTGGGGCCTTATCTCTTTTCGTGCCTCACGTGAAGGAAGGGACTCTTTACCTCAAAACATGGACTATTCCTCACTAACATCTCATAAAGCTCAAGAACGTGAGCGAATAGTGAGGCTTCATTTGTAAAACTTTATACAACATACTCTCTAACAATAATATTCCAGTCATACCCTATAGAAAGGTCAGTGAATCAGGTGAGGGGTAGGTTCAGGGTATCTACTCCTGCCACTGCAGTGCCTCTGACAGGAATGTCTTAGTATTCAATTTATGGCCGTGACAGAATTTTAGACACTGGCTAGATAGCTAGGACAAGTTGTGGAGGAGAATTGTAATGTCCGACTGCTCTGATAGGTAGTTTTCTGATCAACTCCAAGTGAATGCCGCGCGCGATCTCTCCTTCCTCTTCCTTGTCCTAAACTTCTTACTTACATAAACTTACACTTAGATGCACTTCCATGCACGCCGAGAGTTCAATAGGGAGCTTACAGCTTGTCTCGGCTGAGGAAGTGTCCCACTGGTACCTGGATGTGCCGAAGATACCTGGAAGGTGAAAACCCCTCAAGCCGACGTGTAGGTTGACTCCAGATCCTACCATCCAGCAGGGGAAGAACATCACTATATCTCGAGACAAAACACGCTCTAAATTTACGGGACTAATGTCCATATTAGGTGCCCATAGTATGTAACGCGCCCGGAAACACAAAATAATTAATCAACAAAGGTCAATGACATCGCTTCCGGTAACCAATTCACAATTACAATTACAACAGAAGTACTCGATCTCAGTTGGAGATGTCGCTTAAGTTCGAACACACTAACAGCTACGGTTGAAGGTGCTTGGGTGAGAGTCCGTCCAGGGAATTCATCTTTCATAATGATTTCATATCATAAAAATCTCCAGTCTTAAATATTAACGCGCACTACCACGTGATGTTATGGAATAAATTATGTATCACAATAATATGAAATTCACCGTGACTTAACACGTTAACACGTTCACACGTTAACTTAGGATTGCCAAAAAATATCAAACTAAACATTTGTGAAACTGAATCCATTAAACAAATATGGGCCATCTGAAATGAAGTACAATATTAATATCTTTCTCACAGTTTTTTTTTGTTTTCATCGATTTATTCAAATCCATTTTGTTTAATGTGAGAAGTAATAAATGAAAACAATAGTTATTTCTCAATAACAACTCTTCTTTTAATGTGAATGGTATCATTTAAAAATATGAAATTCAGGGGGAAATAGAATTGAGAAATAAATCTGTCTTTAATATTGGACGTTCAAGACAGGTTCGAAAATAAATTTGAACTTCGCAATATTCAAAATAGGAACGACCCCTTTTTTAATTCCGTCTTCTTTTTCACTAAACAATTTAAAGAAAGAAATTGCACGCATTTTCCAGAAAATTTTGAAATGTCATTGGGGCTTCATGTAGCATACCCCCTCCCCCAAATTTAAATATCATAATGATATCCGAAATGGCACAAGATATTTCTCTCGTTACATATTTACCAAGCTGCAGCTCGAAAGCTTGTACTCTCACAGAGTATTGCGTAACACTTCCATTCACCTCTTCATCCAGACATTCACCCACACAAATATCCGGATTTTCGGGTACAAAATTGCTGCAGCGTAGGGAGGAAAAGCAATAATTTGTTCGCCGCTTTCAACTGACGCACGCGATGTTTTCGCGGCGCGGGCCCCACTGCGCGGCGCAGCGCCCGAAAGGCGAATCGGAGGCTAATCCGGCGGCTGCGCGGCGCAGCACAATGCGCCTAATGACGTTCCTCTGTCCGCCCCGCCCCCTCCCGCGCCCCGCGCGCAGGTCGGGGGCTTCCCCGCGCTGCGCGGCGCATCGAGCGGCGCGCTGGCTAATGAAGCCAGAGGACCGCTCGCCCGCCCGGGTCACCCGCCTCCGCCGCCGCCGCCGCCCGCTGCCTCGCACGACGCTCTTCCAGGTGCAGCATTGGCTCTAAGGACCCCTTCCACCCTCGAGGGAGGCCTGCAAGCCTGGCTTGGGCCGGTTGTGCAGTATTTGGGTTAAGTTCCGTGGGTTTTTGTATTGTCCACCCACTATTAAGCGATTTATTGCTGGCGTTGCTTGAACCGGATGTCCCTGCATCATGGCTCCCACAGGTTGTTGCACTGTCTATCCACTCTCAAAGGAGGTTTGCAAGCCTGGCTTGGGCCGGTTGTGCAGTAGTTCGGTTAAAGTTCCGTGGATTTTTGTATTGTCCACCCACTCTTAAGCGATTTATTGCTGGCGTCGCTTGAACCAGATGTCGCTTCATCATTGCTCCCACAGGTTGTTGTAATGTCTATCCACTCTCAAGGGGGGTTTGCAAGACTGGCTTGGCCGGTTGTGCAGTACGTCGGTTAAAATTCCGTGGGTATTTGTATTGTCCACCCACTCTTAAGCGATTTACTGCTGGCGTTGCTTGACCCGGATGTCCCTGCATCATGGCTCCCACAGGTTGTTGTACTGTCTATCCACTCTTAAGGGAGGTTTGCAAGCCTGGCTTGGCCGGCTGTGCAGTACTTCGGTTAAAGTTCCGTGGTTTTTGTATTGTCCACCCACTCTTAAGCGATTTATTGCTGGCGCTGCTTGAGCCGCATGTCACTGCATTATTGCTCTCACAGGTTGTTGTACTGTCTATCCACTCTCAAGGGAGGTTTGCAAGCCTGGCTTGGCCGGTTGTGCAGTACGTCGGTTAAAATTCCGTGGGTATTTGTATTGTCCACCCACTCTTAAGCGATTTATTGCTGGCGCTGCTTGAGCCGCATGTCACTGCATTATTGCTCTCACAGGTTGTTGTACTGTCTATCCACTCTCAAGGGAGGTTTGCAAGCCTGGCTTGGCCGGTTGTGCAGTACGTCGGTTAAAATTCCGTGGGTATTTGTATTGTCCACCCACTCTTAAGCGATTTACCGATGGCGTTGCTTGAACCGGATGTCGCTGCATCATGGTTCCCACAGGTTGTTGTACTGTCTATCCACTCTCAAGGGAGATTTGCAAGCCTGGCTTGGCCGGCTGTGCAGTAGTTCGGTTAAAGTTCCGTGGGTTTTTGTATCGTCCACCCACTATTAAGCGATTTATTGCTGGCGCTGCTTGAGCCGCATGTCACTGCATTATTGCTCTCACAGGTTGTTGTACTGTCTATCCACTCTCAAGGGAGGTTTGCAAGCCTGGCTTGGCCGGTTGTGCAGTACGTCGGTTAAAATTCCGTGGGTATTTGTATTGTCCACCCACTCTTAAGCGATTTACCGATGGCGTTGCTTGAACCGGATGTCGCTGCATCATGGTTCCACAGGTTGTTGTACTGTCTATCCACTCTCAAGGGAGATTTGCAAGCCTGGCTTGGCCGGCTGTGCAGTAGTTCGGTTAAATTCCGTGGGTTTTTGTATGTCCACCCACTCTTAAGCGATTTATTGCTGGCGCTGCTTGAGCCGCATGTCACTGCATTATTGCTCTCACAGGTTGTTGTACTGTCTATCCACTCTCAAGGGAGGTTTGCAAGCCTGGCTTGGCCGGTTGTGCAGTACGTCGGTTAAAATTCCGTGGGTATTTGTATTGTCCACCCACTCTTAAGCGATTTACCGATGGCGTTGCTTGAACCGGATGTCGCTGCATCATGGTTCCCACAGGTTGTTGTACTGTCTATCCACTCTCAAGGGAGATTTGCAAGCCTGGCTTGGCCGGCTGTGCAGTAGTTCGGTTAAAGTTCCGTGGGTTTTTGTATCGTCCACCCACTATTAAGCGATTTATTGCTGGCGCTGCTTGAGCCGCATGTCACTGCATTATTGCTCTCACAGGTTGTTGTACTGTCTATCCACTCTCAAGGGAGGTTTGCAAGCCTGGCTTGGGCGGGTGTGCAGTAGTCGGTTAAATTCCGTGGGTTTTGTATCGTCCACCCACTATTAAGCGATTTATTGCTGGCGCTGCTTGAGCCGCATGTCACTGCATTATTGCTCTCACAGGTTGTTGTACTGTCTATCCACTCTCAAGGGAGGTTTGCAAGCCTGGCTTGGCCGGTTGTGCAGTACGTCGGTTAAAATTCCGTGGGTATTTGTATTGTCCACCCACTCTTAAGCGATTTATTGCTGGCGCTGCTTGAGCCGCATGTCACTGCATTATTGCTCTCACAGGTTGTTGTACTGTCTATCCACTCTCAAGGGAGGTTTGCAAGCCTGGCTTGGCCGGTTGTGCAGTACGTCGGTTAAAATTCCGTGGGTATTTGTATTGTCCACCCACTCTTAAGCGATTTACCGATGGCGTTGCTTGAACCGGATGTCGCTGCATCATGGTTCCCACAGGTTGTTGTACTGTCTATCCACTCTCAAGGGAGATTTGCAAGCCTGGCTTGGCCGGCTGTGCAGTAGTTCGGTTAAAGTTCCGTGGGTTTTTGTATCGTCCACCCACTATTAAGCGATTTATTGCTGGCGTTGCTTGAGCCGGTTTTTCGCTGCATGATTGCTCCCACAGGTTGTTGTACTGTCTATTCACTCTCAAGAGAGGTTTGCAAGCCTGGCTTGGCCGGCTGTGCAGTACTTCGGTTAAAGTTCCGTGGGTTTTTGTATTGTCCACCCACTCTTAAGCAATTTATTGCTGGCGCTGCTTGAGCCGTATGTCACTGCATCATGGCTCCCACAGGTTGTTGTACTGTCTATCCACTCTCAAGGGAGATTTGCAAGCCTGGCTTGGCCGGCTGTGCAGTAGTTCGGTTAAAGTTCCGTGGGTTTTTGTATTGTACACCCACTCTTAAGCGATTTACTGCTGGCATTGCTTGACCCGGATGTCCCTGCATCATGGCTCCCACAGGTTGTTGTACTGTCTATCCACTCTTAAGGGAGGTTTGCAAGCCTGGCTTGGCCGGCTGTGCAGTACTTCGGTTAAAGTTCCGTGGTTTTTGTATTGTCCACCCACTCTTAAGCGATTTATTGCTGGCGCTGCTTGAGCCGCATGTCACTGCATTATTGCTCTCACAGGTTGTTGTACTGTCTATCCACTCTCAAGGGAGGTTTGCAAGCCTGGCTTGGCCGGTTGTGCAGTACGTCGGTTAAAATTCCGTGGGTATTTGTATTGTCCACCCACTCTTAAGCGATTCATTGCTGGCGCTGCTTGAGCCGCATGTCACTGCATTATTGCTCTCACAGGTTGTTGTACTGTCTATCCACTCTCAAGGGAGGTTTGCTAGTCTGGCTTGGGCCGGTAGTACGTCGGCTGTAGTTCAATGGGTTATTTTGCTGTCCATCCACTCTCAAGTGCTTTATTGACAGTGTGACTTGAGCTGGTTGTAAATATGTCGCGGCCTCATTGTTCCCACATATTTTTCTAATGTCCATCCACTCTCAAGTGATTTTTTTGTAACTTCAGATGGTTGTAAATGTGTCTCTGCTATATAGTTCTCACAAGTTACAGTCCAGTCAAAAATGGGACTTGTAGCTTGCCTTGAGTCCATTTGCAAGCCTCGCGCTTGAGATGGGATGGCCACCTTTAGAATTTCCGAAGACCTCATGTGAAACATATTCTCTCCAATCATACAAGATTGGAAGCCTTGGATATTTGTCAGAAAGAAACAGTTTCTAGAATTGTGATCTATCATCATACTATACCTGCAAAATGGAGAAGAATCGTCGCACATGAAGTGATCAATGCGACAAACTATTACGGTCGGTATTCAAACAACTAAAAACCGTAATTGGAAATCTCATCGAAGTAACAATGAAATTAAGAGAAGAAATGTATGACTTCCAAATGGATCAATGACTCAGAAATGCCACATTTTCTAACAGAAATCTACAAAACTCTTTGTGAATAGTTTTGTAGGTTTATGTAGGTTAGTCTAAAGAAGCCGTTTCTGACGTTCGAAAACCGGAGCCTTTGTAGACCTGTGGACCATCTGGTTTTGGCACGGTGGTTCGTTGGTAGAAGGGTTGGTTCCAAGCAGTTAGGGGGATCCTGCATTCGGTGTAACTCCTGAGCCCTTGACTCGCTGCGCCCTCTTAGCTGCTGGCGCCACTCGCCGCTTGGAGCCCTGCGCCTGAGTTAGAGCCCTTCGGAAGGGCCCTTTTCTTCACTTCTACCGCCCTTGGGCCGTTGTCGCTTCTCTACACTCCCCGTCGCGTCGGTTCTTTCCTAATACATACGTCCTTTTCTATCACCTTCGTTTTCTTCACCATTATTATTATTATTATTATTATTATTATTATTATTATTATTATTATTATTACTATTATTATCTTCATTTATCAGTTAAACTGGAAAAAAATCTGTCTTTTAGTGTCTTAGTACCTGATTCTGCTCTTATGAATTGAGAATTCACTCTATCCCACTTAAGCTTACTGTAAAAACTTTCGAACAATGTGACAAGTCTGAAGTAAGACTGCCCATTGTCAAACAGTTTGCAATTTTATGGGTAGTTCTAAATTTCTCAAATTATTTTTAAGTGTATTCGACATCACTCCTCCCGATGAGATCACGAAGAGAATTTTCTCCAGCCGCCAGATCTGTATCAATTGCATTGCAAGCTCCTCACACTTCCCTATCTTCTCTAATTCAGTTTTCCTGATGTTATGGGTCATATGAACTGCAATATCAATTGTATATGCCACTTTATTGGTTATATCTATGAGGAGGATATCAGGTCTGTTATAATCCACTGTTTTGTCCGTGATAACAAATCGGCCCCACTACATCACATGGCTCTTTGTTTCCAATACTGTATTATATTCCCGACTGGGATTTTGAATGGTCAAAAGATATTTATGTTTTATTATTCAAAACGTTTCATTTTTTATTTGTTAAATTTGTGTGTTACTTTCTTACGCGAGATTTAAACATTGACGAGTTGAAAATTAACACAATTACAACAGAAGCGATTGTGCTGGGTTTTGCACACATCATAACCACAAAAATGTTCTATAAGTTGGATGGCACATTTCTTCAATTTTAACATTGCAAAATGAAAATACTTTGCTATATGACTAGACGTTTCCGGCAAATGGGTATCATTTAGTGTGAATTTACTATTTCTAGTTACAAATGTCGAAATAGTGTTTTGTTGCACTTCTCTTCTTGAATTAGCTTTTCTCTACCTTGTATCTAGCAAAAACACCCAGCGTTGCTTCACGGACAGTAAAACAAAAGAATCTGAAATAGAGTACAGGTATTTTTATGAATTAATTTATTACATTGTGTGATAATTCGTAAATTCCTATACTAATAAGTAGTAAACATTATTTTACAGGTTTCTGTTATCTCTCCTATGCGAGAGGTGTGTTGTTGTTTGAATTTTGTGGTTAGTGTGAGAATATTGGCTTGATTTTGCTTGCAAATTATTATATTTATTAATGTGAACAATTACCGACTTATAACGTAATATGTGTTTCCTAATTAGTTTTGTATTAACAAATAACATATTCATTCAAACATCAAACTCCATATTACCACTTTTTCTATAAGAAGATATCTTACAACGGCATACAATGCAAAACATACGTTGTATTACGTGAGATACGACCTACAATGCAATATACATGACAAACTCTAACTATTCACGGGGGAAGCAGCATGTTTACATACTAATCACAATTACTTTTTTCTGCATTCACCATGCAGCACCAAGCAGAAAAAACAATATCGGCAAAATACCGAGGAAAATAATTAATTTTCGTCCGACACGTCACCACAAGAAACAAAGAGTAAAGACAGGATGCAATCCCACCTAACGGTCTATTTAAATCATCTACACTCCAATGAACTGCTTGAAGCACTATTTCTCTTTGACTGTGATTAGAAAGAGGACGGGCAAAAAATAATTAGTAAACTAATAGGATAAATGCTAAATATACTAAATGATAACTAGGCAGGGAAAAGTAGTGTGAATTTTTAGTTGATTGATTGCTTGTCAGTGATTCCGGGAGCGTCAACTACTGAGGTCATTAGTCCCGTAAGTGTAGTGCTTGTTTTCATCTGTTGGTGGCTGTCATCTTCCCCCACTGGATGGCGAGATCGGCGCAAACCTACCGTCGACTAGCGGGTTTTCCTCAACCAAGTATCTCCCACCAGCGGGGCACCGCCCTAACCAGGACTAGCTCTAAGCTCCCGACTGATCTCCCGACAAGTGTGGTAGTGTAGTGCATGTTAGTGTAAGTGTGTGTGTAAAGGGAGACGATAGGACAAGAAAGAGGAAGGAAAGAGTGCGTGCGGTCCGTGGCCCGTTTGTTAGGGTACTGCTCCGGCAATCGGCTGGTGTTCATCGGAGAAACCGCGGAAAACTACGGATCAGAGCAGTCAGCCGCTAGAGCTCTGCTTCTGACAGCGACTGAATTCGACCTAGCAGACTAGCTAGTGTCGAAAATTCTGCAGCAGTCAGGACTCGAACCTAGGACCTCCCGGTAGAGACACTGCAGTAACATTAGTTGATGCACCGAGCTACCTCTCCCGCTGTGAATTTTTAGTAGTGAATCGATTATGGACACGATAAATTTCCGTGAATATAATTAAAATTAATGAATTACAGGGAGACCGGATTTAGGGAGTAAAGAGAGTGAGATGCAGATACATGGTTATGCAATCAGGAGAAGCATGGACATGAGACAAGGAAGTGAATTGACGCAAGATTAACGAAGGAGGAACGAGTTTGAGACAATAATGTGCATAAGTAAGACAAGTGAGTGACGCGGATTACGAACTGCCGGAACAGAAGAGCTTGAACCGTGGTCGCGAGCAGATGTGTTACAACGCGGTAGTCGAGTCAGAACAGCTTGAAGTGTGGTCGCGAGCAGGCGTATTTACGAGGCAGCAGCCAGAATAATTTTAGAATTTGGTCGTGAGCAGATGCGTGTGATAAAAGCAAAACGTGAGAGATGTGACCGCGTATAATTGTTCTGGTGGAAATTATTTTCGACAGGTGAAGCTCCAAATTTCCAAAACTAAGAGACATAAAAATTTGTACTGAACGGGATCCGATGACGCATGGGAGAATATCGCTGAGGACGGAGAGAAATTACGGAAAAGTATCGTATAAGTTTGCAAAGGAACGAAGAGGGATGTGATAACTTACTAATAATATTTATAATTTGTAGGAAGATCATGTTTTGTTATTTGATATAAGAATATGTAAATATAACAATAGGAAAAGTATATAGGAAAGGATAAATATTGTTGTGTTCTTCTGGTGTTAAAAGTATTATATTTTGTTTTTAATTTGTAAGCCAGGTAAAGAGAAGCTAAATTATAAATGTTATTACAGAAATACGAATTTCTTATTTCGTGATGGTCGCTGTAATTCCTATGATTCAAATGTTTATTAAAGAAATGAATTTCTTACATAACATTTATTATATTCGCCGTAATTCAATAAGAACGGCTCTGACGACCCACAAAATAAATTTTCTACAGCTGACAACAATTTCCCCCTGGTCTGATATCGTAAATAAATGAATTTTATTTACATTAAAAGGGGAATGTCGCGAGGGATGCCGCAATCGAACATATAGGTTATTATTTATTAAATGAAATTAAAAAATATCTGCGTATGAATACATTAAAAACAAATAAATATTATATAAGTATTAAACTAAACTCAGTTTCAAAGGATATCCATTTCAATACGTAGTAATTTTGTGGCGACAACAATGCATTTTGAAGAGGGGAAAATTATTATACGGTGTATTATAATTTCATCAGGGCACTTCAGCGGATTAAATTATACTTTACATTATTGCAAAGGTGTAACAACAAAGTTATTCTCTAAATAAAACCATTCTTTAAAACAAGCAGCAAGTGTATAATAATATTTATAATAAAAACAATATCTATTCTGTTCTCTTCAATTCTAAATAATTTTATTAGAACACAAACTAGAATGATGTAGAATCATTTTCAAGTAGCCTGCTTCATTCACAGTCATCTAATTATTTCAGTGTTTCATTTCCTGTGATTCAGTAATTTAAACGATTGACTGGAACAAGAAAATTACGTCTTTAAAACACTGTGCTACTTGCGTTCCACATTCATGTGAAAATTAGCAGACATCTCGAATTCCAAACTTTGAGTTAAAGTTCGGCGCCGAGGCATGTTCACTCCGCATTAGCGACAATCAGGCCCTAAAGGGAGCCTGGAGCAGAAAGACATATTCACGGGCGAAAGGTCAAGAGCGGCGCAACAGGTAACCTCCCAACGCCTCCCTCCTCCACGGCCTCCCTCCTCCAACGCCTCCCTTCACCATCGCCCTCTTTTTCCGCATTCTCACCATGCCGTTGTTGGGTGTCGTATGGGGGGGGGACTCATCACAAATTCGAGGCCACGCCCCCTCCATGCGGGCGACGTCAACGTTTCTTCGGGGCGATGCATGGTCGCGGCACAGATCCAATATTGGCGACGAAAACCCAACGGGTAGAGGGAGCAAGGGCTGAAGCTTCCAGGCTGCTCGCTGCATTCTCATTCATTTTTGCAACTACGTATTCTGCTTCTGCGTTAGCGATTGGGTTCGTATTTTTTATAAGGGGTTATTTCAGTTTTCTCAAAATATGCACAAAAATATTTAAAAAATTATTTTATTGCCATTATAATTACACATTTTATTCATATAAAATAATTATCAACAATGAAAAGCCTTGTATTTATTATAAATTGGTAAATTTAAGAAATAGTTGTAAAATCGACACTATTGTGGGCTTTTTCTCATCTTATAAAAGTATTGTTTTCCGCTAAACACGTAAGTCCTTCCTGACATTGCAAAACTGATAAAACATTTTAAATTAGCTCATCATTTCGTTTACAAACAGGTTTGTTTTGTGAAAGAACTAATGAATGTATCTTTGTTAATACAATTTATTCCTAATCCAGTTCTGTACATAAAAAATAATATAACTCTCCGAGCCAATTTCAGTTTGTTCAAAGATATGTTGAGTTTATTCGGGTACTGCATGGCGAAAGAACTTGAGAAAGTTAATATCTATATTATATTGAAATGACCAGTCATCAGATTTACAAAATTTAACCGCACGCATTACAAAGTTTCTTCCTGTTTTGTTGCTCCAATTCGTGCTTCTTTTCTCTCTCTCTTAAAACATTCTCATTTTCTATATTCAAAGCGGGTTATTTGCTTTGAAATTTTCGCGATAATTTTAACACGACCCCTCGTCCCAGTTCTTCTCATCTTTTTGACAACCCTATAGAAACGTCTTCTACCAACGTTGAGACCCCAGCCCCTGCTCAGGGCGAGCCCTCGGATTTCCATGTCAAACCCCGCGCGGACGTCCCGCCTGAATGAATGCGCGGCCCTCGCCGCCATCTCAGGCAGGGGAATCCCCGGGGTGTCACGCGCGAAAGCGCGCCCGCCCTCAAGCTCGCCAGCACCGACAGTGTGTTCCACAAGAGCGAAGAGCACCAGAAAGGATGGGGGAAAACTCACACGTGCCTTACACAGGTGTCTACGAATATGTATGTATTTTTTTATTCTGAACAAAGTAAATTTAAAAGCCATTTTATATTGAAGTAATTAGTAAATGTGATAAAATTGACAGTTGACAACGACAAATTATTGTGGATGAAGGTATACCAGTGGTACATTTCACCGTCTTCTTGTACCTGGAACAAAAAGAGTAAACTTTTTCGTGCTTTTGATTAGGAGTCAAAGTTGTATTTATACGGAATTTCAGGGCTATATGAACCCGACTTTTGTCAGCTAACGGTGTCCCCAGTCATGGGCTCTGGTTTTATTTATTATCCCCGCTTGAGATGGGAATACGTAGCGAGCATGACGTATTCCCATCACCATATCTAGCAAACTCGGCCTGCCAGCGCTTTTCTTTCGACACTCAGTTATAGGAACTGAGACGATTGTAAGGGAAAGCTACAGCTCTATTTAAAGTCAGCCTGAATTCGAACCCGGGGTCACTGAAAGCAAGCTCGCTGTCCTTCAGCCACTTGAGAGGCTGTGTCTGTAAATATACTTGTACTTTCGTAATACCGAACTGTTACATCGGCATAATGTTATCAAAGAAATAACTAAAAGTTCCTCTTAACGGACGACGTCCATTAACAGCAATGGAAACAATTGAATTGGCTGCAAATAGCACATGAGTGCTATTCAAATACATTGTGTGTTATTTTTGTGAATATTTCTTATACGGTGGTATTACGAAAAGTATTGAGCCACACAGGCGATATCACAAATGACGGACTTGACGGACTATCGACTCGGTTTACAACCTTCAACTGCGTCAGTTAGTTGCTCTATATAATCCTAATATTATTAAGTATCATAAAAGTGCAACTAAATATGCTCAACATGAAAGTTCTGCATTTCATTTATAATCATCCCACCATTTGTTGATTGTCGTTTTAGCCACTTCTCAATGCTGTTAGATTCAGGCTTCTGACAGTTTGAGCGTCTCCACAGAAACTTACTCTCTAGAAAATTAAATTACCTTCCTGAATAGTGTTTTTTCAAATAATTACTATTTACATAATTTTAATTTATAGCTTCTGATAGCTATCCGACTTGATTTTTTTAAAATAATGAAAATAATATAATTTTAGGAGCATTTCTATATTTCAATAAGAATTGTTAATATAATTGTAGGTTAATTTTTATATTTAAATAATAATAATAATAATAATAATAATAATTATTATTATTATTATTATTATTATTATTCAAATACAATAATACCCTTAGAAGGTTCACCGAAATTTATGCCTATATATCATTAAAAATTAATAGTAATTGAGTATGCTTACCTAAATTTACACGCTCATCAATTTCACGTTCCATTAGAATTGTGTCCTTAGACTATAGCTCAGGCCTTGTAAAATGTATCACTGATTATCTAGAGTATTGAAGACATGAATATTGATAATGTAGAATACACCATAACTATACATTCAAGATATGATCTCGAGATGTGTACTACCGCCCTTCGCAATGCATATTAAACAGTTCCCGAAACTAGAATTAGCTGGAGAAATAGATGGTGCCTCTTGACGCATAGGCAATTTGCAGTCTCACGTGCGCGAAGAAAATGTAATGGCAAGCGCCAAATATCTCATGTCTCGAAGTGAACCTTCGAAGCCAAACCTTATTCTAGTCATCAATGTACGAAGATAATGTACGAAATTCTTAGAGCGTCGGGCAAGCAAAAATGTTATTCTTTAGATTTGTATTATTTGACAGAAGATAGTTATAATGTGTTAAACTCAATCCCAAAACGGTGAATAAATTTAACAGACGAAAAGAGATCTTGGAAGCCGAGGACTTATTTCCCAGTAGCGTAGATACGGCCACAAGAATTTGTGAAATTCCGAGTTGGATTTCTGGTCGGGAGAAAATAGCTCTAGCTTTCCATTACAATCGTCTCAGTTTCCATATCTGTGTGACGTAAGACAAATCTCAGGCAGGGCAAAATGGCTACATACAGTGAAGGGAATACGTTATGCTCGCTTCATATCTTCCTTACTCCCACCCGTGGATAATAAATGAAAACAGGGCCCATAACACCTCTAGTTGGCAAAAGTCGAATTAACCCAATCCTAAAATGCCAAATTCAATAATAATATTGATAATACCAATAATAATAATAATAATAATAATAATAATAATAATAATAATAATAATAAAGTTGTATATCAAAATATATTCACTTTGGTTAGGTAAAGTCAAACTTTATGCCATTATAATCAGTTTTGTAATGAAGTGCTTTACCGCCCTAGTGTGGTAATGAACTTCATTACGACACTAGGGCGGTAAAGAAATGGCATACTTTGCCACTCTTCTTTTGGAAATAATTACTTCTTTGTCTTGTATCCGTCACTTTACTTTTTTTTAAACGCTAATAACTGAGTAAACTTACTGATATCAATATTGTGATTAAGTGATGCTGTACTCTTTAACATACGTAGAGTAGTGGGTCCGAAGACTACTTGGTTTCTCCTTCTCTGACCTGCCAGAAAAGGAAGCAATAAAAAAATTTTCCGATTTGGAATCAAGTTTTTTTTTAACACCAATCATTAAAAATTAAATACTTTCCATTCATTCCGCTCATATTTCTTTCTTAATTTGTTGGGTAACGATGTTTCTCTAACAGCATTTTCTGATATTCCTATTTCCGAATCACAACTATATGCATTCATATCGAACAGTATACCCGAGGTGTATTTCAATTGTTCTCCTTGTTGCAAACATTGTCGCTACTTATAGGGTGAAAATGTGAATACTAAATGAAGGCGTAGAACGAAAGTTTACATTAAATCTAACAAATTTTTGCAAAGCGCATAAAACGATGTACACAATTTGTGTCGTAACATCTTATTACAATATTCAATTGGTTACCAAACTCGGCTTAGCGGAGTCGTTTGGCAATTTTCCAACCTCGTACTGTAATCAGATGCTTTACGACACATATCGTAAATAATTATTTTCCACTTTGACTATCTAATGTCAAACGTTACGACACAGAGATCAGTTTCGTAATTCCTACATAGTTTTTGAGTAATTGAGAGTGGCCATGCGTCCATCATTCCATGTGACCGTGCGTCCGTCATTCACGGTGGACCACTTCTCATCCACCAATGGAGGCATACGATGTGACATTCGACGCGTCTCGGTCTCCTGGTGGGGAACTGATAATTTGTTTCCGGATACGTCCAGAAGATCCTAATAAATTTCCAAAAACTTTTTTTCGTGTTTTAACGTTTCGATCTTAGTGTGTAGACCGGAAATCCAACCAACCGCCTCAAAATAGATGTATGTATGTGGTGTTGATTAAACCCTAGTAGTCAGAGGCAATTTTTCTCTACAACGTCATTTTTTAAAATTGTATTTTCTTGTATAGTTAACTAAGCGCTTAATAAGATTGTACAAGACCTACAACCTAGCAAGATAAGTACTAAATGTTACATGAGAGGATACTCCCACTGGGGACCTCAGTAATCAATACTTTTGTATGCTAAAATGTACGGGAGAATACGATAATTATAGGAAGAAAAGAAAGTGAAAAGTTTGTGAAATTATGCATTTCTCTTTAGAGTGGTTTAAATTTATCCTTTAAAAATCTACATTTGATTCTTCAGTGTTGGTTATATGTTTTTCCTAGGTTGAATATGGAAGTTTCAGGGGAGAATGGTAAGGAAAGAAAAAAAATTATTGGTGACTGATATAATCTTCAATCGTGTGAAGAACCTTCTGTGGAGTTGCTTGTATCATACGAACCAAGGTGCTTTGACGACGCTTCTACGACGTCATAATTATCTTCCACAAGGACGGCAATGATGATTACTGCCATTTCTAAGTGCAACAAGTGAATCACGTGCCAAAACTGTCAATTAGTGATGCTGCTTTGAAGTTATTCATAAGAAGTAAAGTATTTCATCTACATCACCGTACTTTTAAAAATAAATTCGCAAAAATCTATGTACAGTATTACCTTGTAACTTATTAAATTTGAATATCTTCAACTAAATACGGAGAAAACTAGAACTGTGAGTAATGCTATAGAATGAAAGCACATCCGTATTTGAATTCTAACATTCACGTTCTTGAGTGTGAAAATACCGATTTTCAAATGAATTTGTGTAACTTACTCATTAAACTATACATCTTATTCACATTAACATACGAAACAGTTTCCTTTTAATATTTACATGTAAATAATTATATGTATATGTAATGAATTCTTACTATTCGCATCATTCTGCATTCCTGAAAGTACCTTTTTACGGGGATTACAATTTTGAAATTGCAAAATTACCTGTTCCTATCCCGTATGGAGGGAACATGGAAGGTCATTGGATGCTGGGAATTTTTGAAGGAATGTATAACATTATCAGCTACTACGATTCATTGGTAAGTTTAATGCCTTATACTTATGTACAATGCCTTAAAAACTTCTTTTAACAAAGCTACGCATGACATTTAGAAACTTTCAACACATGAAAATACATTTAAAACAGTTTACAGCGTCGGCAACGCCACATTCAGCTAGTAAACAATATTGGAATATACGTGTTCTAATAATCCACGACCAACGACTGCACTAATTTTCTTAACTATGAGGAATCATGGATGCAAATTGCGGCGATCTAGGTATAGCATGCCGACACTTCCGACTTCTCCCGGTACCCTCTCACTTTAATTCGTCATCTAACTAGGTCGCGCAACTTTATCTCTCGGATGCGCTCCACTTGCTCAGGCTGTCGCTCGATTCGCATCAAATCAAGAATATCTCACCTAGTTCGCGTTAATGGAACAAATGCCGAAGTCGCTGTAATTTTATCTTGTAGATCGATGATCCAATGCGATAATAATTTTATTAATTTGATTTTTTGTACAAATAATTTAAATATATTTTTGATAAATGAAAGCATATCAATACAGTTTGGCTGACACAGAGCTCAAACATCTCCACTTATTTTATATTTGTTTGATTTTATGGTTCAATACGTCCTCTGTTCATCGTTATAAATTCTGATTTTTACGAGCATACGTAAAAAATATTTTTCCTTCATTTTAGAGTAAAATTATCAATAGGAAATTTTAACTTAAATGAAAACGTTGCTTTTATAATACTGTTTATTTATAACGAAAAAACTGATTTCATATTGTTGAAAATAAAATATAGTATCTTATCAAAGGATTTCATTAATAAGTTGACTAAATATTATGAAGCCAATGAGAGTCCTAACTCAGGAATAACATCTAATTCTGACGATGGCCATTTCTGTGGAGACAAATGCAACAATGCGAATTCTGAAAATGTTAGCAAGATTGCAACTTTTAACAAAATAACATTTTAAAAGGAGATATAGGGAAGGGGTTCCGTAATTAAAGAAAGAAGAGACACGTTTCTGTCTGCCTTTAAAATTCTGAGTTATATATTTATAGAATAGTCTTGAACTGCAAATATATCCCATGGAAATTAATTTTGGCCATATATTTCAGTCCGATGTTCTCTTTTATATTTAATTTTATCAACTTTTTCGGCCACTGCCGGTGTCATACAAGTTTTGTACTGCAGTGGCAACAAAATGGTTCTCAAATTCCGTTGTAGCATCACCGAGATTTACAGCAAATCAGTATGTAACCATTTTTAATCAAATGTAGCACTTGAACTTTTGTGGAAATCTCAGGATTTGACCTAGTTTGAATGACTCCAACATGACTAAATTGTTCATTCGCTAATCATTGACTATATTTATTAATCATCCCAAACTGTCGTCTACAGCATTTTACCTTATCCCAATTTCATTCTCGTAATATTTGATTTCCCATAAAATGTTAATTAACTCTCCTCTTCTCTAATTTACTATTTTTCTATCCTTGAAAACCCCGTGTTCGTGTAAAACGTGTTCTCTAAATCCACCCCTACGACAAATGAAAGTAAAATTTTATGAGTGTACTTCGTTTGAAATCTGGCTCAGCAAAAGTTTTTGATGTCGTTAATTATATTTTCGTTTCTTGACTTTTATTTCAAGTTACTGTTAATTATCCACAGAAGTGTTCCGCCGGGAGAGATTCCTCTCCATTCCACGAGAACTAATTGCGCCCACTTGATTCGCGACACCCTCTCCGCAAAGCACAGAAACCTTCGAATGTGCATAGGAAGTTTCCCCTTGAGATTTTCTTTTGCGTGGAATCTGCCGCAGAAGCCAAACTGTTTTTCGAAGTGCAGGGTGAGGCAAAGTCTGG
Source organism: Teleogryllus occipitalis (assembly GCA_011170035.1). Taxonomy (NCBI): domain Eukaryota; kingdom Metazoa; phylum Arthropoda; class Insecta; order Orthoptera; family Gryllidae; genus Teleogryllus; species Teleogryllus occipitalis. Next base: position 30,298 of record BLKR01000995.1, read on the forward strand.
TACTGGGAGCGGTGGCTCAGTGCATTAACTGATATAACTGCAGCGCCTCTGACTAGGAGATCCTAGATTCGAGTCCCGACGGCGGCAGGATTTTCGACACTAGCTTTTCAGCTAGGTCGAATTCATTCGCTGTCTGGAGGAGAATTATAGCGGCCAGCTGCTCTGATTGGTAGCTTTCCGTGGTTTATCCGATCAACACCAGGCGAATGCCGGAGCAGTACCCTGACAAACGGGCCACACCGCGCGCGATCTTTCAGTTGTTGTTTTTTTGTCCTATTCTCACACCTTACACACACTTACACTCACATGCACTACACTACCACACATGCCGGGAGACTGGTCGAGAACCTAGAACTTGTCCCGGCTGGGGCGGTACCTCGTTGTTGGGAGATACCTGGTTGGGGAAAACCCCGTTAGCCGACGGTAGGTCGGCGCCAGATCTGGCCATCCAGCGGGGGATGACCACCGCCACCTCACGAGCAAAAACACGTACTTCACTTACGGGACTAATGAGCATAGTAGTTGATGCGCCCAGAATTACCAATCAATCAATCAAGCTGATCCTGTTCAAGGCTGGAGTGGGAAGAATGTTGCTGTCGAGCTGTTGAACGAGGAACTCAAGTTGAAAACTGAAACAGACGCACGATATCAGATTATTACATATTAAATGTAGAATAATTGGAGGTAAAATGAGCGGAATTAAAACATGAACTTCAGGATGGGTGCTGTATAAGGACACAATTAGTGTGCCAATTATCTCCATTTGTCTGATTCGTCTAGAGAGAGACGGCATCGAAGAAGTAAAAAAAAAGAAAATCTGGATAAACAGACTGATATAACGAACGGAGAAAGTTTCTCAGACTTGTCAATGAAAGTTTCACAGAGCTGTCAATGAAATATTCACCGAGTTGACGTGAATTTGGAAGAGAATGCTTGAAAAGAATGAAAGAGAAAAGCGGAATATTCAGGAAACAAGCGAGAACGTTTTAACTGATAGGGAGGATGAGCAGAATGAGGGATGAATGACAAACTGCGAAATTTGATGAACTCTGCTGGGATAATCGATAGGTTGAAGTATTCGCAATCACGTACTCAAACGTTTAAATATCTACATCAACTTAATAAAAGAAAACAACGAATGGAATGGCGTTATGCAGAAAGCGGCTAAACTAAAAAAATGCCAGAACTAAGATACTTGGTAAGAAGCTGGTCACCTGTTCTTTAATTATTATACTGCATCTAAAACCTAGCTGTAATGAGCTAATCCCTGCAAGTAGAAAACCTGAATCAAATAATGCTGTACTTTCGTGCTTAAATAGCAAATATTTACCAACTATTTATATGAATAAATTATGAAAACATAACATGAATTGTATAAATGTACGTCCCAGGGATCTGATTTTAGCGTGCGTCCGTGATGCACGAAATTTTTAGTTATCACAAAACTTTCAGCCATTTTAACTCTTGTTGCTTTGGTGTATTGTTCTTTTTTATTTAACAACATAGTCAATTTCAATTCTGTTGAATTCACACTAATTAACATACTAAAATTTACATTAACACATTTACTTAATAACATTTATTTCGCACTTATGTAATTATACTATATCCTCAGTATAGATCTTCAAATGAATTGAGTTTTTGTTGTTTTCTGCCCACTGTCATTTCAATTTGAATGTTTTTATACACTTTGTACTACAATTACATACTTTAGGGACTACCTGCTTAGGGTTGCAGGAGATTACGACACCTTTATATATGAGCACTTTCGCCAATTATGAAAAAACAAAATAATTAGTTTGTTTTCCCTCAGCAAAGATACTAATTAAACACAGGCCACTAGTTCAATTCTAACGACAAGTGCCATTGCACCTTGCGGAAAACTCCATTTTAACGAAGGCCGACTCCGAACCGAACACGTGGCGCGGATGTGGGATGACGAAAGAACATCCATCGGCGGCGGCGGCGGGGGGCGGGGCGGGTGCCGGTGACGCCGCCAAGCGAGGGCGGGCGAAGGAGCCTCGGCGCTTTGAAGGCCCGCCGCCCTCTGCAGCGAGATTCGGCGCACGGCGGGCGGCGCGGGGCGGCCAATCATGATATTCATGCGGCCTCCTCCTTTCTGCCGCGCCGCATTCATGGCTCGCCTGCACGCCGCTGCCTCTCTGCGGATGAAGGTTGTGAGTTCTTGCCTCGCGCGTCTGGATTTCTTTTTTATGCTTCTGAAAGGGGGATTTCGATCATCGAAAGTGCAAATGCGTGTATAATTAATATCACCTAATGATATTTATATTTATTTGGGGGAATTGATTTTATGTATAAATCCGAATAGGAAATTATGGCGGTAATATTCGGTTTTAATTCATAGCAGAAAAAAAAACATTCGTTGATATTACAATAATAAAATTTGTAAACCTTTATGGAAATTGAAGTGACACTATCAAAACATTCAAATTTTAAAATTAATGTTAATCCCATTACTTACCAGATCATTCCAGTAATATTATTAACATTGTAGGATTTTTAAATAGGCTTGGAGCGGAAGGAAATAGCCAATCTCTATACAAGTCACGAACTCATTGCAAATATAATTGTTTATTACCAATATCTTAATTTGGTTTTGGCGTTTGCACCTAAGCAGCCAAAAGGCTGAAAATGCACATAATACAAATAAATAATTCACGATAATTCACCAAAATGGAGATGCATATTTCATAACCTGTTTTGTGTTAGCTTCTTGTTAAGAAATAAATTGTAAAAATCGTTATCAAAATTATAAATTATGTGACAATAATCTTGATAATTCAGCAGTGATGAGCATATTTTTAAGGTGAAAATAAACGTTGAAACAAACATTTTATTCTAATAGAGTTGTTGCTCCTTCTAAAATGTATCTTAGAAGAATCTTATTGGGGATGATATATCATCCACAATAGTCCAATAGTGTCAGGAACAAATGTACATATTTTCAATCGCTTTCATGGGTAAACTGTATGATTTGAATAATTATCTTGTACTTCTCTTTTTCTGTTTTCAAATTTGCTTCAAATTTGTAAACGGTACGAGCAGATATGTGTTTGTAAATATTACTGTGTATGATAAAATAAATATTTGACATGTTCAAGTGGAACCGTAGATTTTTGTTAAACTTTCAACCTACTTGATCCACAACTCCGTAATGCTGTCTGGCTGCTCTCTTTTCCCTCTCTTCGATCACTGGAGTTGCGTAGGGGTGGTGCGGCCGTTTGGGAGCGAAGGGGCGCGGCGAAGCGAACGCTGCCCGCGCAACTTCTGAGAAGGGCGCTCTCCAGCGGAGCAGCCCACGCGGTCCGGTCCCCGCACAGGCCGCCTCTTCTCTCACTCCCCTCGCCCCCCCCCCTCACCGCTGCCCCCCGACCCACCACCGATCTATTCCCTGACCCCGCCCGACCCCCCCGCGCCCGACCCCATCCCCCGCCCGACCCAACCCCACCCCCGCGCCCGACCCCATCCCCGCGCCTGACCCCATCCCCGCGCCCGACCCCATCCCTCGCCCCCATCCCCGCGCCTGACCCATCCCCGCGCCCGACCCCATCCCTGCGCCCTCCCCGCGCCCGACCCCACCCCGCGCCCGACCCATCCCGCGCCCGACCCCACCCTCCCCATCCGACCCCATCCCCGCGCCCGACCCCATCCCCGCGCCCGACCCCTCCCCGCGCCCGACCCCATCCGCCTGACCCCCCCCGCCTGACCCCCTTCCCGCGCCCGACCCCATCCCGCGCCGACCCCATCCCCGCGCCCGACCCCATCCCCGCGCCCGACCCCATCCCCGCGCCCGACCCCATCCCCGCGCCCGACCCTGCTCCCACACAGCTCCCGCCCATGCCTACCCCCACCCCCGCTGCTCACGCATGCGCCAGCGATGCCGCTTCCACCACAAGACACGACAGTCTCGCTCCCTTGCGATGACTACGCACTGACATTGCTGACTCCACAGCATCCTTCATCGGGAGGTCCGAGGGTTCGAGTTCCGACGTTGCCAGTCGCTGGGGCGAACGGCAATTTTCGGCAATTTTCGTTGGGATGAATTCAACCACTGTCTGGAGGAGAATTTTAACGGACAGGTGATGTGATCTGTAATGTCCGTGGTTTCTCCCACCAATACCAGACGAATGCCGGAGCATTACCTTAAGAATCGGGTACATACCGAGCACGATCTTTCCTTCCTCTTTCTTGTCCCCTTGTTCACACACCCCACACCCCCCACACACACATACACACTTACGTGTACTGCACTACTATTTGAGCAGTGCAATGCTGGGGGAGATACTTGAAGACGAGATCTGCGAGCCGTGTAGTTCGGTACCAATGTCAAGTTCTTTTAGGAGAGGAATAAAACCACCTCTAGTGATACTATTAAGCTCAGTAGTTGATATGCCCCGAATAAATATTTACGCACTCGGAGCTCTGACATCCCTTCAACATTTCATATAGGTGGGCTCTTCCTTCCCACTTAATCACAGAGACTTGCTTACGTATCACCTCCAACCTGAGCTCCCAGGCACAACTTACTCGATATTTATCTCTCACGTTCTGTAGATTTTTGTGCATGATTATTTACACATCAAATAACCTCAGTTACCACCCGATGATCCTTGGCATGACCATTCACTTTCCCCACACCGTCCTCTGTGCGCGTGCACGGGAGGGCCAGCAGTCTGATTAGAGTTTCGGGACTGATGGTAGCAATGTGAAATCGGTTTTATGATTATGATAATAAAAATAATAATTAAAATAATAATGACGAAGATAATAATAATAATAATAATATAATTAATAATAACAACAACAATAATAACAATAATAATAATAATAATAATAATAATAATAATAATAATAATAATAATAATAATAATCAACCTGCGCTCCATGAAGCGTACTTTATCGGAAATGGAATCGTTCCGATCACCACCCATGGCCCTAATCGGCACCCGCAAATTCCAGCAGTTCCCACCCATATTTTGCTCCCATCTTTACCGATATAGTTTCCACTGCCTTTCTTAATCTACACAAGGGTTTTCTTGTTCACGTTTCTTGCCCTTGCCTGTCGTGTACATGTTTTTCACCACTTCCAGACCTCTCAGCATCACCTTCACCTTGATCGCTTCTATTGGAAGCTTAGCCTTTATCCTGGTTGGAGCTGTGCGCCGCTGGAGAAGATTCCTGGAGAGAAGGAAATGCCGCAGGCTGACGTGTAGCTCGGGGCGGGATCTTACATTGTAGCATAGCATGAACACCGCCACCTCCAGGCTCTAACTTGCGCGAACGATATTAATGATTAAAGATGCATAAGCTCTCGGAAACACGATGTACTCTCACTCCCCACTAATGGAGCTCGCGAATTATATTTCTCTCTTCCCTTTCCACCGCCTTCACTTTCCCCGCTATCTCGATGATGCGGCCTGTATTGCTTCCTGTCAGCCTCCCCTCCTTCACGTGTGGGAGCTGCAAACGCCGTTGCTCAGCACAAAACGAAGAAGCAGCCGCGGGTCTTGCGAGCGAAGAGGCGATCCGTGGGAGCGGCGGAATCGATTTGACGGCCCCTCCCTCTCCCCCCCTCTCCTCTCCTCCTATTCCTTCCTCTTATTCCTCCCCCTCGTTCCTCCCCCTCGTTCCTCCCCCCTTACAAAGCCCCACAACGCGCCTTATGTATTCAGATATACTGCGATTCTCTTTTCAGGTGATTTGATGTATAATGTATGGTAATTTAATGAAATGGAAAACCGACGTAATGGAAAACCAAAGGATCTGGGACGCAACAAAATATGATTGCTGTTTTCTTTCCTGGATGTGCTGTAGATCGCAGGGTAAAACAAAGTGTTCTGTTTCATAAAGATGTAGAGGAAATGGGGAAATGGAGAAATGTTATTCATGATGTATCATATCTGTAAGGAAACGAATAGTGCACTTGCAAAATAGTAAATTTGAAAATCTACAAAAACTTTCCTTTGGTGTTGGTGACACGAAACAAATTATATTCACCAATCCCTACGTAAATCCAGCTAGTATAAATTCAAAATAAATGTTAACTAGAATAGTGTTAAGACGAGATAATACCATGGTAAAGATAATGTGAAAATCTGAGAGAAAGACTGTCGACAGTAACAAGAACTCTGAAAATTCATGAGCAACAAAACATCTCAATGAAGCTGTTTATGAACAGCATAATGTTTATAACGTAAATAACATAGCATTTGTAGTTCATATTTGTAAAAAATAGAGATTATTGGCGCGTTTGGGAGGGGAAGCAAACAACATGTTTAACATGGAAAGCATCTTGTATTCGTCAATAGTAAAATTTCGTTTGCGTTTCTTTTCAATAATCAATCAAAAGGATTGGTTACTGATAAGGATAGACAAATTAGAAAGCTAAATAGTTTTAAGTTTCCCTTCGTCATGGGAATTGTATAAACATATAAATTTGAAATGAAGTTTTCAATATATCTTCCAAATAGACCTATAATGGTGCATTCTATTTAATCTTGTCAAATGTATAGTATTGTGAAGGAGTGTGAAGGAGTGTGAAGGAGAAAAACAAGCATAGTCACGTTACAGGATGGTGGTTTAATGTCGAAACGAGTGTGATGTTGAAATAAGACATACCATCTCTTCCATTAATTAATTTCTGTTATTTAATTCTCCCTGTCTAATTTAGTCTCGCTCATGATGTTTTGTCTTTTGTCATTGGCTAAAGATCAGGTTTAAAATCACGTTTCAACAAAGTTTTAATTTTCACTGCGTTATTCATGTCAAATCACAGTTGAAATGAATTAAAAAACTGACTGACATACGGACACCGGTGCTCTTCATTGTGTAACTTGCCTTTAGTCCTTCTATCACTCTAATTAAATTTAGATATCTTCCCGATTAACGTCCAACAATGGTCTATAGGAATATTGAAAGTCTTTTTCGAGAATCGTATCGGAGAACAGCTAGATTGAGAATCTGGCGTGCACCACAATGTTCAGAGCTTCAAATAATCCGATATTAGTATTTACCAACATTCGAACTTGATCACCCCATGCGCATTTTATCATACCCAGATCTCTTTATTTCTTTCTACAATATTCCAGCTCGGTGATAAGAGATACGCTTCTCTCTCGTGTACTCGACTTCTTTCCACCAGTGTCCATTAGGACGTACTGAATGTTACTTTTTAAATTTTGCACCAGTAGAATGGCGGACGCAGTGCCAGCCCATTTTCATTTCTTGAGAAATTCTCAAATATGTCTATGAATTTTGTAGGATAAAGCGATTTACTGATTTCCAAACTTTTTTCCATCTTTTTAAGTAGTTTGTTTAAGATAATGCTTTTATTTCTTTAATTATTGTGTCAGATATTAATTGACCAATATTTAAAATGCCATGTACGCACACGTTAGAATGAACCATAGTTGGAATTCACTCTAATAATTCGAATTTTGGCTGTTATTTTATTTCAAAATGCACAACAAGTTGCAAAATTCACCATCTTCTTCCACTTTTCTGTGCACTTCTTAAACTTCTGATAACTACTTTGTTCTGTTATTTAGTTGCTTTTTTTGTTTTTGTGTCCCTCTATCTTGAAAACCTTGACAATCCTGAGTATCTAAAGTAACTGCGTGTGTGAGGAGAGTGCCAGTAGTTTGATTTCAAAATATTTTATTTAGTCCCTTACTTAAATATTCTTAGAATATTAATTATATTAAAAGTCATATTTATTTGGAGTTTACTTAAAAATAAATTTGGTAGACTAGTTCACGTTTTCTACGAATGGAAGAAAATAAGCGTCCTAAACAAATACTAAATAAACGTCAAAAGAGCGACCAAGAATGCGATAACTAGAAGACATAAATCAGATTTCTAACCATCGTTCAGCGCTAACAGCGGTGGCGAGAGGTTGTGACCGCAGCGCTACCTCGTTAGTTCAGTCGGCGTCTGTCGAGCACTCAGTGAGTTGCGAGTGCTTGTGAAGTGAATACAGTAATATCAAAAGTAATTCTAACAGTCTTTCTAGCTGTGAAAATAGATAATAGTGATTGAACGTGCTCTGACCACGGACAGAGCATCAACGCAGCGATGCAGGCCGTGAACAACGCCACGCCCGACCCAATGCAACAATCATTAGAATTTCAACAACTCATCATAGATCAGCAACATCAGCACATACAGGCGCAGCAGCATCAACTTCAGGAACAGCACCAACAACTGTTACAATTGCAAAGGCAACTACAGGACCTTCAAACGCAAGTACAAAACAGCCAACCCTTTAGTTGGCCGCCCTTGCAATACAGTGCACCTGCGTCAACAGAACAAAGTGACCCCAAAAGAAAAAAAATCGATTCTGTTTTCGTTATGCTATCCAAAATTCAAACAGTTTCGAAGCATTAAGCAACAAAACGGAAGAAGACGAACACAACAGTTCCGCGTAAAATGTTATTAAAATTCCTCCCCTATAAATACACAAAGCGGAAAATTTTCAACTATTAATAAATGACATTAAAACTATAGTTAAACAAGATTTCACAAATAAAATAGAAGCAGATAAAGTGAAAATTAAACTTAATTCAGTAGACGATTTTACAGATCTAAGCAAATTTTGCAATGAGTACACCATAGAATATCACACGTTTCGTGACCCAAGCTTTAAAACATTTTCAATCGTAATATAGTATATTCATACATACTATAGTGAAACAGAAGTCTTCCAAGAACTAGTGAAAAATACCCAGTGATAAAAATAACCCGCCTTCACGGAAAAGACAGAAAACCTTTAACAACATGTGCTGTAGATTTAGAGGACAATAGCAAGGGAAGGAGCATTCTATCATTAGATAGGTTCATTTATAGTGTTATTAGAATGTTTCCTGGATTCAACAACAAACTTCAAATTCAATGTAAAAATGTCAGAGGTTTGATCACACTCAAGCTAACTGTGGGCGTCCCCCCAAGATGCGTTAGATGTTTGGGTAACCACCACTATTCTAAATGTTCGGAATCTAAAACAGAAATGCGTAAACTCTAAAAAAGAGCACACAGCCAATTGGAAAGGATGTGAAGTTTATCAGAAACTTCTAAAAAACCAAACAGAGTGATATAATCAAAGACAACAGGCATTTAAAATCAGAAAAGCTGCGGAGACAAATAACTTCTATAATGACCAAAAACAATTCCCAGGAATTCATCCACAAGAGACTAACCCAAGGCAACTGCCTCTCAATAATCCCTGGTTCACGAATCATCAAAGAATTAATTTCCAAGATCCCCCGCAAATGAATTCCAATCTCCCTCCACACCAAGGGCAGTTGATAACAGTAATTATTAACCAAGTAATAAACGCACTCATTCCTCAAATTCAAATACTAGTAAACTCAGCCTCGATAGTAGACATAAATAAAAATCTAACAACAAACATTCTCCACTGAAACGCGAACGGACCAAAAAGGCAAGAAAATCAATTGCGATACTTTATAAAGAGTCACAAAATAAAAATAGCTTGTATTTCAGAAACTCACCTGTTACCCCAAATCAAATTTTCAGTACCCGGCTTTAATATCTATCGGAACGACCGTCTCTCGCCGATGGCCGCAGGAAGAGTAGCCATATGAGTGCGCAAAGACATAAAACATTCGTTAACAGCCCCACGAGCAACAACCTAGAAACTATAGCAATAAACACTAAAATAAATAACAAAGGCAAATCATGATAGCGGCGTATAAACCTCCTAATAAATTATTTCGTAGAGAAATGTACACAGAATTTTTTGGAGAAAACAATAATGTACTGTTAATAGGTGATCTTAATAGCCAACACAGCGCTTGGGGATGCAACACAACAACCATTCAAGGGAAAAATTTACTTAACCTATCGCCCTTAATTTAAGTATTCTGGCCCCCATAGAACCCACTCATTACTCTTACAATAATAATATAATTCCGGGCATATTGGATATCCTCATCACAAAATATATTGATTTCGCGATATATCAAAATGTATGTCCTGAACTCGACTTGGATCACAATCCAATAATTATATCACTGCATCCTCTATATCTATCTTCTATTTATAATCAGCAAAAAGGTAAAATTAACTGGCTTAAATTCCGGGAAAATTTAAAAATCAACTAGGCATCCACCCAGCATTCAATCCGCTAATGATCTAGATAATGAAGCCAAACGATTAGTCAACAACATTCAAGGATCTCTCACAAATTCTACCACTTATCTCAAAAGAACAATCTCCATAGACAAGCAACTAATTCCAATAAAAGTTATAAACCTAATTAAAAGTAAACACAATCTAAGATGGTATTGGCAAATGACTCGACGCCCGAACCTAAAAAGAAAATTAAACAAACTGACGAGACTGGTTAAAACAAAACTAGACCAACAAAGATATACAAGTTTCTAGAATGTTCTAAAAGAAATTCACCCATCATCTAGGCATATGTGGTCCACCATACAGAGAATAAAAAGACAAAAACAAGAATTTCCACAACTTAAACGAGGTCCAAAAGTGGCAAATTCCGATTTAGAGAAAACTTCTCTTATCGGACTTCTGGGCCACATTCAAGGCCCCGACAGTTAGGAAATAAAGCAAATGTTAAATACGTTTCTATTCACAGCCATGAAAAACATGTATGTATGTTGAACAGGAAGACAATAAATTAAAAAAAAGAAGATATAAAGTTTGAAGATCCAACGGTAACGTAGCGTAGTCCGAAACAACGTTAAAGAAGGAGTGTGAGAGGGTCAGTCAAATGAAAATAAGACAGTCTATATAACGAGCGTAGCATGGAAGTTGGCAATGCTGATAGGTGTGTGTATACGCTGATGGGTATACGAGTACCGTCTATTGAGAATCAGGAAGGAACAACGCGAATGTTCACCGCTTCGCCATTTGTCCATGACACGTGCTCGAAGTGAGAACAGCGAGTCTGTGCACGTCCCACATCACTATGGAGGCCGGGAAAGAGGAACATCAAAGTGCACTGCGCTTTTTAACAGCGCAAGGAGAGTCAGGAGGTGAAACTCATGCCGTAATGCCTGATGTGTGCGGTGAACACATGTCACATGAGGGTGTGGTTGAGTGGAATAAACGCTTTTGAGAAGGTCGGATATAATTTGAAGACAGTTGCCTAGGACAGGCTCATCATGTCATTGTCATTTCTGCCATTACGGCGGTGGATGTTGCCTTCAAAAGTGACCGACTCGGACTGTGGAAACATTCGGCTCATGCTGAGCGTTAGTCACGGTACTACCTACGCCATCTTGACGGAGCATCTGAAAACAGTATTCTCTGAAGACGTTGACTATTATTAATTAATTAATTTGCCTTATTTTTACGTGGCGAGACTCAGGCCATGAGGCCATGCTCTTCCGTCTGACCACGCAAATTTCGTTACGCTCCTTGCACCTATTAGGGGAGAAAGAAGGTATTTCTTGGGCGACGAAACAGGCAATTTGAATTTAGCTCAGAGGCTTCATTTAGGTTTGATCTTTTACATGCAGTAAATCTACTAACATGGGACAGCCAGCTTTACTTCCCCTCCGAAGGAAGGCGTACGAAGGATTTTTTCGCCCTTGAAAATCCACGGCTTCGATCGGGTTTGAACCCGCGAACTTGGGTATAACAGCCCGATACGCTAACCGTTACACCATCACCGCCCCGACTATCTTGTCTCATGGTGGGACAAATCTATAAATAGTTATGGCAATTACTTTTTAAACAATGAACAGCTTATGATTTTCCCATCTGTCTCGTTTTCATTTGACTGATCCTGAGAATGTCTTCCGAGGGTCTCCCCTGTTGGACCCCCCGCTGGCCTCCAGTGCCCAGGTGCGAGAGGAAGCGAGCCCGGCCTTCCGATCGCCGTCGCCGGGTGATGGGCCTCCGGAGGCGGAGACACGGCGCGCAGGCCGCCGGCCATGCGTCACCCGCGGCGGGCGCGCTTTCGGCCGAGTGGCAGGCGGCGGGCGGGCAGGCGACGGGCCGCAATATATCCCGGGCGGAGGCGTCCGCCGCGCGCCACGCCCCTCTCGCTCCCGCGGCGGCAGCGGGGTCCCCATCGATTATCATAAACAGAGGTCGAAGCCGCTGGCCCAAAGCGACAGATAGCGCGTACGCTCCCCAGCCTGGCCCTCGCCGCCGCCGCCCTCTCACCGCCTCCGCCTCTCTCTCCCTCTCTCTCTCTCTTTCTCGCTCTCTATCTTTCGCCATATCTCCCTATCTTTATCTCTCTTTCTCCCTATCTCTCTTTCTCCCTCTATATCTTTCTTTCTATCTCTATCACTCCATCTCTCTGTCTATCTCTGTATCTATCTCTATCTCTCTATCTGTCTCTATGTCTGTATCTATCTCTATCTATCTCTACCTCTATATCTCTCACTCTCTCCTACAATATCCTAATTGCTCATATATTTCCAGCGCTTTCCCTCTTTTCTCTGGCATCTCAAGCGTTTGTACACTCACAGCCACCGGTATTTCTAACAAACCCAGTCTGCTTCAACGACCTAGTGACCTTCTGGACTCTTCGCACTGAAGCATCGTTTGCTATGCTCGTTCCCCTGCCAGCTTCTCCTCCGCTTTTTATAATTTTTTGCATTGTTATTGTTGTCCCCAGTGATTTGCTGCTCCTCCCTTTCCCACCGTGATGGCTTCGTTCTTCATGTCAGTACCCTCCACGACATTTATGCTACTATGCTCTTCTCCGATTTGGCCAGGTTCCCCCCATTCCTGCCCGCCTGCCTCTGCTCACTCCTATCTCTGTTGGTGGGGCTTTTACTTTGCTCGTCTCTCAGTTCAGGAACGTTCAATATCGCCTTCCAGGACACCATCGCTGACTTGAACTCCCCTTGTTACGTTTCAACCGCACCATCCCCCTCCGACACTGGACAATGTAGTCTTCACTGCTCTTGGCTTCACACACCTTTCCTTCCATCCGACTTCCATGTCCTTCAATGTGCTCGCCGTCTATCCATACGTCTCTGCTGCTCCCTTTCCCTCATTTTCTCATTTGTCCTTGATTTTTGCTTTTCTATGTTTTATATCTTCTCGGTGCCATTCATTCATTGTCCCTAATGCTATGTACTCTTTCCTTTATTCTCCACCTCGGCGTTGTCCGCTTCTTTAAAGTGACACGTTCCATCCGCTCTCACCGGGATAGGTGACTCAGGGCATCAGCTGATGTTACTGTAGTGCCTCCGATCGGGAAGTCCTACTTCGAGTCCCGACAGTGGCAGGATTTTCGACCCTAGTTAGGTAGCTAGGTCAATTTCAGTCACTGCCTGGAGGAAAATTCCAGCGACCGGCTGCTCTGATCGGTAGTTTTCCGTGGTTTCTTCGTTCACTACCAGACGAATGAAATACCCTAACAAACGGGCAATAGACCGCGCGCGATCTTACATTCATTTTCCTTGTCCTATCCTCACCCCTTACTTACATGCACTACACCAACACTCATGCCGGGAAACTGGTCGCGAACTTAGAGCTTATTCCGGCTGGGACCATGCACGGCTGTTGGGAGATACCTGGTTGCAGGAAAACCTGTTTCCCGGCCCAGATCTCACCATCGAACGGGGGAAGACAACAGTCACCTCCAGAGGAAAACACGTGTACTACTTTTACGAGACTAATTAGCTTAGCCGTTGAGGTGCCTGGAATCACTAATCAATCAATCAATAAAAAAATCCATCCGTTCTCCATTCCCAGTAATTCGCCGGTCTCTTCACTCCATTGTCAACTTCGTCCCTCCCACTCCGGCCAGGCCTCTCCCCTTGCTCACGCCGTCCTCGACGCCTGCACTGTTCCGCCGGCCTCTTTCTCCAGCCCTTCTGTTCGCTTCGCGTCCAATTCACCCCCTTCATCTCGTCCCTCTCTCCCCTCGCCCGTTCGTGCCATCCCCGTCGCGTCGCGCCGCACCCGAGACGGGCCCCCCCCCGCCCCGCCCTCTCAAACGCCGCCCCTCCTCCGCTCGCTGCTGGCGCTTGTCACTTCCGGCTCCTTTGTGGCGGCGCTGCCCGCCCGATGAGGCGGCTCCATGAACATCCGAGCGATTTGGGCGGAATTGGGCTCTCTCGGGCCTTGGCGGCCGCTGGCGAGTTGGGGACTACAGATTTCCATGGCCATCTGCGTTTACGACTTCGTTTCATGTATTCAAACTGTAGGACTTTGTCGTTCAATGAGTGGCCTGTTCTGCTACGTAAATTCAACTCTACGAGCAACATTGTTGGCCGCATTGGTTTCCACAGAAGTCGGTGTGAATCGTGAAATGAAAGTTTTCATTCAAATGCTGTCCGGATATCACCATCTAAAATTATATTTTATAGTTAATTTAAAGTCTTTATTGTTATTTTTATATTTGTTTCATTTTTGCAAACAAAAGAATATTTTGCTACTCTGAAGGACGTGCACGTCACTTTACACCGCTCATTTTTATTTTATATGCTATTTAACCCAAACTGCGAAAAAGAATTTATTTCAGAAGTGAAGTCATAGAACTGTGAAGTTCTTAGAGTTCTAAAAAAAGTACATTAAGCAGAAACAGTAATGACCTTTGTCTTAATCAAGACTGATAGAGAATTAGAATAACATAACACTGCATCTTGTCCTTTATCAAAACCCACACTTCACATACAAATGTTACAGGACACAAAGGCACTAGTGAATGTAACTGTTTTAATTTCTAGCCTTCAATCATATCTTCATTAACCGCCTCTCATAACCATAACATTTTTGTCGTCCTTCAACTCTACGTCTAACAGCTTCCCTTATCTTCTTTAATTATATGGATTAGGTCTGGTAGTCTGTTCCGTCCTCAGCACTAATTTTACTCCTTCCTATTAAGATTTACCCCATCGTAATTAATATTAATAAAAAATATAGTCATAATTTTGTTATTTTCTATTAATAGTAATGAACTATAATTTTTAGACTACCAGTCTATGTTCAGTCACTGCATGCTCGCGTACAGGACATTTGTACAACCTGTAATAAATAAATAGAATCATTTTTGGTCTCCCAACATTCTTCTGCCGATCGGCACGTGGTCTAAATTTGTTTAGGCAGTTTCTTCTCGTCCAATCGAATAATATGGGAATACAAATTAAATTTTAACTTTTCAAATTTTTGCTGAAAGTTTGAAGATACTTAACAGTTCGCATATGTCTTTAATTTTTGATGGACTAGAAAGGTAAGACCATCGACACATCTTATAAACTTCTTTTCACATGTATCAATTTTTCTCTCGTGAGTTCTATTTTGAAACCAATTTTCGCAGGCATGTGTTAACAAAGGGACAGCCAATGAGTTGTAAGATCTTACTTGTCTGTCGTTGTGTCTTATTTTTTTCGGGTTCTTTGCTTTCTCACGCACATTCGTTCGAATCTTATCTCGTTTCGTATATCTACATCTCGTTGCAGTAAATAAGATAGATTGAAACCTCAAGTATTAAAGGAGGTTACCTGTTCTATAATTTTATTGTCTAGTACTATTTTGCAACATACATAATCTGATCCTGAGGAAGTCATGGTTTCAGATTAAGTAGTTGAAACCTTTAGGTTGTATTGTTTCATTTCATTTTGAAGTTTGTATCCGCATTTGTTTGTTCTGATTCTGCAATTAATTCTTAATCACCAGCAAATATCTAGGTCTTCAAGAATGTATTACCGACGTTTATGAAGAATTTATTGTTTAACATACCTCTGTGGCTGAATCTATATAAAATATTAAACAAGGTTAAGAATAATGGGGCATGCTTGCATATATTTGTTAACTACAGCTGTGTTACTAGTTCTCTTTGCTGTTAGTACGGATATTCTTGTATTTTTATTCAAGATTTGAAAAAATTTTACTATGCGTTTTAAATATCCTTTTGTAATCATAA
The DNA here is from genome assembly GCA_011170035.1 of Teleogryllus occipitalis. Taxonomy (NCBI): domain Eukaryota; kingdom Metazoa; phylum Arthropoda; class Insecta; order Orthoptera; family Gryllidae; genus Teleogryllus; species Teleogryllus occipitalis. Next base: position 46,196 of record BLKR01000995.1, read on the forward strand.
TTTCATAAATTGTTCCTACTTATTTTATGAAATGCTTTTCATACTACAAACAGAAAACTTTTTGGAAAGTTAAATTCTCTTCTCTTTTGAATTACTTGTTCTAGGAAATGAAACAGTCCCATAGGTAAGGTCAAATGATTTAGGATTTTCTTTTGAAGGAATATGTTCACGAAAAGCATGAATGGAGAGGCACACGAATTCTTCTGCAAATACAGATCGATGATGTTTATCTCAATAGGATCGAACGTTCTCGCTTTTCCCCTTAGAACTTCTTAAACGAGAAAATGTATATACCTTTAATTAATACTAATGATTTTATCAATATACTATCATTTAACCAACATGAATACTACAAATAGGTTCCAACTGTTTGTTCTTTAGTTTCGTTTTTGACCTGACGAGACAATGATCGCCGAACCCATTTTTTCCACAAAATAGTATAAAAATAAAAGCAAGTATTTAATTTGCTGGTACCGGGAGAGGTGGCTCAGTACATCAACTGATCTCACTGCACTGCCTCTGACCGGGAGACCCTAGATTCGAGTCCCGACAGTGATAAGATTTTCGACTCTAGCTTGTCAGCTAGGTCGAATTCAGTCGCTGTCTGGAGCACAATTCTAGCGGTCGGCTGCTCTGATCGGCAGATTTCCGTGGTTTTTCCGATCAACACCAGGCGAATGCCGGAGCAGCACCCTAACAAACGGGCCATGGACAGCGCGCGACCTTTGCTTTCCCTTCCTTGTCCGGTCCTTACACCTTACACACACTTATACTTACATGCACCACACTGCCATACATGTAGGGAGATCGGTCAGGAGCTTATAATTTGTCCCGGCTGGGGGTGGTGCCCCGCTGGTGGGAATTACATGGTTGGGGTAAACCCCGCTAGCCGACGGTAGGTTGGTGCGAGATCTCGCCATTCAACGGGAGAAGATGATCGCCATCTCCCGAAAAAAGCATACATTACACTCGCGAGACTAATGACCTCGGTAGTTGACGCGCCCGGAATCTCTACCAATCAACCAACCAACCTAGATGATGGGCAGCCAGCCGTTGTGTCATGCTTCTCCATCTTGCAGAATTCGTCATGAATACTTTATCGTGACTATGTAAGTAATAAATTTTAATAAATAAGTACATCTAGTTGCATCGTCGTTAAATCTATTTTCCATATTTTACCATTTCATGCCGATTTACTTTGCATGCAACGTATCAAATGAATATGTCAACTCATTTTAACTTAGATATAAATTCATTTAGTATTTATTTTCAACATTGACTCAATATGCATGCAAGTACCACACGTAATATTAGATCTTGGTTCGAGAATAACTACAGCCATTCCGGAGTTCTTATTCCTAAAATCTCAGGGACTGCTTTTATGAAACTGATTTTCTACGATAATATTGATTTAGTTATCTCGTTGTAACGAAACATTATATTTGATCCTATTAAATTTTAACGAAAAACCTTTTTAAAACGTGAACCTATATTTTCTTGCTTCTTCAATATTTGAGGGTCATTAAAATAGAAATTGCACATATAGTTTACTTGTACTTGGAACGAAGCTCAGTTATACTCGCGAAAATTAACAGTTAATGAGTGAAGATTAGTTAGAAACAGTCTGGAGCCAGAATCGGAGCGAAATCACTTTCAACTGAACCACAATAATTCCACGAATTCCTTTCCGCTAAGTTTGAACTACAAAGGCCTGGCATGGGACCGCAACGATTCCACGAAGCCCGATACGGTCACCTACGTACCTGAATCAGGCTCTGGCTACAACAAAAGGCAACACAAGGGGAGGGAGCGTGTGCGCGATTGTCCCATCGATTTCGTGTTCATGCCACATAGAAGTGTAGCCTCGATAGAATCTCGCGAAACTGCACACCGTACTTGGAAACGATTGTTGTCAAACATTGTTTGCGAACTGTCCCACTGGAACACAAGTCGTCCTCTATTGTCATGAACTATGCAATACAGTGTTGTTGTTTTTTTAACATAATTTTCTACTCTTCAAATCATGAATTTTCTTATTGTTATTTTCACTAGAGCATGTAACGCATGTTCGTATGATGAAATGTTACTAATTAGCTAGTCAACTAACTATTCTCCTTCCATAAGCGGCGTGAAGATAGTGCGCTTGATGGTCGTTGGAGACAAATAATATACGAACACAGTAAACTTTCGAGAAACGAGTTTTAAATTCAAAAAATGCAGAAATGTAAAATTCCGTCGAGCAATTGTGGCAGAACTATTGAACATTATACGGCCATTGAGTGAATTAATTATTAAATACATTATATGCAATCCTGGGAACCCAAAAATGTGTACCTAAAAGAGCATTGGTTCTTGCAATAATTTGAGCAATTAAACATATTCTTCAATAATTATAATAATTGTGTAGTTCAAAGATAAATGTAGTAGTTCATGATGCAGACAGGTTTTCTTCTACGCTTACGTGTGCTGCGAGTCGAAAAGTTTAGTAAACTTCTGCACTAGAGGAGTAAGACAAGTCTTAGACAGGATCAGTAAGCAAAACAATTTATACATACATTCACGTCAGAGGTAATCCAGCATGTAAAACAATATAATAACGCTATACTAAAGGCCAACATTATGGTAAAGACTAGTAGAGAGCACATTATTATGAGAAATCTAATGCAATTGCAGGTAAAAATAAATACAGCTTACACAGCAAAACGGATTTTTTGTACAGTATTATGAGTAGTTTGTACAGTATACAGTCTGAATGACTTTACAGTCATTTAGAAAGATATTTATGATAATGACAGTGAGAGATTAGTGTACTAACATCCAACAAATACTTTAACAAAACTTTTGAAGACAACGCATATTTTAAGGAATCGTGTCTTGCCTTTTTATTTGGTTCCAGGTAAAATGAAGACCCTTTAAAATCTCAATTTCGACGGCTTCCTTCTGCTCGATAAATTTTTAATATTTTAGAAGTGCGGCCTAAATGATTTGGCCAGTATCTAATGAGTTAGTGTCAAAAGTTAGTAAAAGACTTCACTGAGATAAAATAAATATGCTTATGTAGTGTGAATAAAATACCAAGCTCCAAATTTTTTCGTTTTGCCTTCTACAATTTCTTTTAAGTAGAGTCGATAATTATCTTGCAGGGTAGAACTTCTCAAACTGTAAACGAACTTCAGGGAGTGCGCGGTAGTCTTGGACCCCTACAAAAGAACAACTTCAGAAGATTCGAAGATGGAATTAGCCACTAAACTGAAAGGTTCCAGTAGGCATCTTGTGTTATTCTAATTTCGACTAGGCGAGGTAAGCTGACATTACTCTTGTATTTATATATCACCATCAAGCGAAATGAACCAAGCGAAGTGGTGCAGGGCATACCACGCTGACTTCTCATTCGAGAGGCTCGGATCGAATCCCCGTGCCGGCCATCCTCGCCGGGGTTTTCGTGGTTTCCCTAGGTCGTCCAGGCAAATGCTGGGATGGTTCTACTGAAAGGCGCCGAGCCGAATTCGTTCACTACGTGAAGTCACGAAGGAACCGAATTCGAGACAGCGCGGGTTCCTGGTTGGATGATCAACTAGGAACCCCGGGATTTAACGACGCCGAGGCCAATTACACTTTACGGGATATTAATGGCTAAATACAAATACAAATCAAGCGAAATGAAGTAATTGCATGTACGGACACTCTCATCGCACCTCCCTCCCCACCATCCCGCTTCATTCCACCCGCTCCGTTCTGCCCCTCCACCCGCTCTCACCGTCATGACTCGCCCTCGCGGATCCTCCCCACCCTTCCCCTCTCCCCCCTCCACCCCGTCATGCACCACACGTTCCTACCCAGACAGGGTCTGCCTCAGTCTGTCCCGCTTGGTCAAGCGCGAATCGTACACATACTCCCCAATCCCTTAATACTGAAATGCATTGCGTGTTGCCTTACACCAAAACAACCTAGGTTTTGTAAGCAATAACAATCAAATTTCAGGGTAACGATTTAAGAGTTAATATTAGTGTATTGATGATATATTGTTGACATTAAAAATACTTAGAAGGCTAAAAATACTTAGATAAAACATCAAAGGAACAGTTTGAATCATGATGCCCGTTTTTTGTCACTAGTTGAAAAGTATTCGTGCTAAATTTAATTAAAAAGTGATAATAATTACATTTATTGTAAATAAAATTTGGATAATCAGGGATAAATGCAATAGGTTACTTTGACCTCCTGGCACATTCTGTTCTTATCTCATTTTGCTACGCTCTTACTGCTGCCTTGTATCAGCAAAAAATATGAATCGTCGTAAATATAGGAAAATCCTAAAAATCCATTTAGGATGAAAAATAATGAATTAAATAGTTGAAAGGAAATATTAAAACAACACAAAATACTCAGGAAAAAAGAAAATTGTCTAAATTGTGGAACGTTTTGAAGCAGCATCGAGACAAAAAATTCGCAAATTCACTAGTAACCTCGCAAGAAACATATTTTAGCGGCAATATAATTAACTAAATAATTGAAAACAAACAAAAAGAACCCTTACAATAAAATAAAACGTACAGGACAAAATAAAGCTGTCTAAAAAGAGGAACGTAATATGCACTTTCCTGTAACAGCGACAATAGAAAAACACAATTCTTGGACCGGGAGCAGTAGCTCAGTGCATCAACTGGTGTCATAGCAGCGCCTCTTACCGGGAGGTCCTAGGTTCGAGTCCTGACGGCAGCAGGATTTTCGACACTAGCTTTCCAGCTAGATCGAATTCAGTCGCCGTCTGGAGGAGAATTCTAGCGGCCGGCTGCTCTGATCGGTAGTTTTCCGTGGTTTCTCTGATCAACACCAGGCGAATGCCGGAGCAGTACCCTAACAAACGGGCCACGGACCGCACGCGATCTGTCCTTCCTCTGCCTTGTCCTATCCTCTCCCCTTCTACCCACACTTACACTTACGTGCACTATACTACCACATATTCCGGGAGACCGGTCGGGAGCTTAGAGCTTGTCCCCGCTGGGGCGGTGCCCCGCTGGTGGGAGAGTCCTGGGTAGGGGGAAACCCCACTAGCCGACGGTAGGTCGGCGCCGGATCTTGCCATCAAGCGGGGGAAGATCACTGCCATCTCCCGAGAAAAAACATGCACTTCACTAACGGGACTAATGATCAAAGCAGTTGACGCGTCCGGAAACACGAAAAAATCAATCACAATTCTTGGAATCACTCGTAACCGAGCGTTAGAACGCAATACACACACTTCCCACAAAAGTGCAGAATGCATCAGTAGAGGGATATGTATCCCAGCGAACTTCTCAAGGAATATATCAGGTAGGATATATACGTCCCACTGGTCACAAAAGGGATAAAGGCGCACATAAAATGTACAGTATACAGATGTACAAATACAAGTCAGGCATTTTGTGGTGATCAGTTTAATTGCTTCCACTCTCTTGGAAATTACAAGGTAAATTTAAAATATTTTTTTCTTGAAATTCACCAATACCTTCAAAATTCCAGGAAACTTCATCTTCAATGTACTAAATCAAACTTTTAGTAATAAAGGGGAGGTACAATACTTAAAAAGTTTGAGAACATCTGCTATAGAGGGATTCTAAAAGAGAGACATTGATTCATAATTATGTGTTTGTTCCGTGAATAACTTTGACTAGGAACGGTTCTAAGAATGAAAACATCTCTCTCAATCTCTCTTCAGAATTTACTGCCTGTAGTAATTCACTTTGCTCTGAGCAGTCACCAGTCGAAGACGGAGAAACTAGATTCTATGATATCAATTATAGTATGCTCTCATTGAGGAGCACAAACGTAGAATTTCATTTTCATGAGAACAAAATTTATGTCTTTAACAGTCCCACTTGGGGAAGGGGTCAATGACTAATTCCAGCGTAGTTTTCATCCTCTATATTGATTGAGGAAAGGAGTTACCGCGTCATCATTTAAGACCTTTCTGAACCCTATGTAATAGTTTCGCCATTCAACGCTCTTCGGATGTTTACAAAAAAATCGAAACCGTTGCCATGCTTCACTTATAAACTCCGGAGATTTCTTACAGCAAGCCTGCCCATAATTACATCAAAATGTTATTTTAGTATTTGCTGATCTAGAGAATCGTTAGGCAACCGAAGTAACGTAGTGAGTGTTGAGTTAGTTATTAAATAGGTCACGGGCATCCGTGTTTCTGCGGAAAGAATTGCAAAATACAAACATTGATACATACAAGAATTGCAATGTTCAAAATATATATGTCGCTGCCGTATCTCAAAAAACAGACAATATTTTAACATAATCACGCAGAAAATTATTCTACTATATTGCCAAATTATTGTATCATTTGTTCTTAAATAAATAAAATATTCCCTTAATTACTTTGCAATTTATTTTGGGGTCCATCGTTGATTCCTCTCATTGGCGTTCTTCGAGGATCGGAATGACTTAGGTATGCGACTATTAATTATTGTTCATTACCAAGTCAAAATATAATGCAAGAGAACTGATTTACATTGAGCCGTATTTTATTGAAATCTTACGCGAATGTTTACCTTGATAAACATATGGATGATTGTCATTCTTGCAGAAACCTTTCATTGGTATCTTCGACAGAGGTTGGGGAAAAAATTATTGGAAAAGCCTCTACAGTAATGTCGTGGCACTTAAAATGTACACAAGTGAAAAGGTTTTCTAAAAAAAATAATACTAAATATAATAAGCCAATTTTTTAGGAAAATGTCATATTGTAATATTAGGTTAATAACAGGTATAATGAAAATAGATGTAAGAATATAAAATATATATGTATTGTATTATTCAAATACATTCACCACGCCACAAAAGATATCTACGACCTAAACAGTTTCGAACGACGTTTATGTTTTCCTTTCACCGTCATAACCCTTTTGCATTTAGAGATCTAAATATGTAAGTTTCTGTGATTGCTGAAGATATTACGTGATTTATGGATTCTAAATAACCCGATTCCAGTCGTGCGAAAGGTTTAAGCAATGTCAAAAAAAGTGAGAAGCAGTAAATCATTACGCTCACTAGTACGTTTTATCAATGAATCAGTCTAACAATTGCTAAATTACAAAATCTACATATCTATTTAAGTACCATCAGAGAGTAATAAAAGTAAATCATAGAATAGCATGTCAGAGGTATGATGTAGGAGTAAAGGTTCATGCTTCTTGCTTCCTAATATCTATGAATAAACAACTTTCTTTTAATGATTAAATTGAACCTAATAATCCATACAGCAAAGTATGGGTAAGAAAATGACTTGGTGGTATGAGTCTTTTCTTAAACATTACTCATACATTTACCCATATATTATATTATTTCTTTAAAATATGATTTTTAAGTTTTATATGTTATAAAGCGTTCTATATGCGAAATACTTTATTTTTTCGTTCACGAATTCATCCACTTTAATTTGTAAATCACGAGTTAACAGACAATTGTTTCCATCAAAACCTATTAAATGACACACGAATATATTCTCATTTAAAATCTTGCTTTATATTAAGTTACCAACCCTCAGTAACCAATGACTGGCGAATACATCGAATTTTTTTGAATTCCCAGCAATGAATACTGCAATGTCAGAATTTTCATTAAAAGAATCATCGTAAAACAAGCCGCAAGATTCGAACGGAATAAACGACGTATTTTTTTCACATGCCATGAAAAAAGGAGCATTTCATTTCACAACTTCGCAGATCGAGCGGGAGCTTCTTTTTTTTTCGTCGGCCAGAGGGGATGACGAGTGCCGCCCAGCAGGCGGGGCGGGGCGCGGCGCGGCGGAGCGGAGCGGGAGGGCCGCGTGGCGGGGCGCCGCTGTGGCGGGGAGTGCCCGCCCCGCGCAGCCCAATCACAGAGGCGGGCATGCGCAGTGCGCCAACGTGCGCGCAAAACCGGGGCTCCGCGTCGAGGCCAGTCCCCGCTACCAACAACTGCCGCTCGCGCGCGCGCGCGCTAACAATGTGCACTTCCACAAACAGCTGAAGGCGTGCTCGCGGTTCTGCAAACAACCTGGAGTCGGCGCGGCGTCTGTCCCTCGCGTAGCTTCCGGGTTCGATTTTCTTTATTTGATTTGTCACGCTCATTCAAATCTTCATTTTCGTTCTTTGGCGGAAGATATCGCGAGTGAAAAATGTTTCGTAGTGATTTAGTTTTAAGTAGTTCTCTCTTCTTTTCTTACATTCGTTTTGGTCAATCAATTGTTGATATTTTTGTTCATTGTTGATTAATTCACGGAAAAAACTTTTTTCTGGCGTCTTCAAGATGCAGTGTCTACGCATAACATTTTTTCTCGTGGTCCTTCTCACGTGAGTAGTAGATTATAACGTAGTTTTGATTTGGTTACTAAGACCGAGGCCACCTTATGTGGCGTGTGAGTGATAAATAATAGCATGGAACTAATTTGCAGTAGATATTAGTTTATTTCTATGATACAAGAGCATAGATGGCAATGATCAGTATTTTTGGCATTTGTAATTAAATTGACATGCTCATACGTTGTAATGTTGCAGAGACCATACATTATTTGTTATATTTAACTTATGCTTAAAATTATTATGAAAAATATTATAATATAGTTCACTATTATTAGATATGAGTGTCAGATCTAAACGTTTTTAAGAATTTAATTTTGAAAGTCCATAATAATATTGCAAATGGGTTCACTTAAAATTTCGCTTCATTAGTGCTTGCAATCCACGTTTATTCGAAGAGTATAAATATTACACTTTTAAGAATTTTGTGAGAACTACTAAATTCGTTTCACCTGAAGTAAAGTATTAACATTACTTTTTGAAATATTAAAAGTTGTCATAAAATTCTAAAAATTATAGTGGAGATTTCAGAAACAATATGCATCTCATTAGTTGTTTCTTATTTTTCTAGAGGCTTCAAATAACAAATTCCTCACCGTTGGTTACCGACCTCATACGTTCATGAACATATTATTTTGCACATGTGGCAACCCGTAGAGTTGCACAAGAGCCAAAGCACTTGTCTTGCCGTTTCTCGGTATCAAGTTTAAAATCCTCGTCGACACTATATGTGGACTTTGTGTTGGTACATCTGTTTCGCGTATAGCTTTCTCCCTTGTCCTCAGCTTCTCATTATACCATGGCTCCGTTTTTTATACCAACATAATTATTATATATCACTCAAATTATTCATCCATTCTATGTATGGTTACAAGCTAAGATGTTGGGATTATAAAAAAAGGATAACTATCGTAATAAAACATTATGTAGTGAAGGAAATAATCCTCAAATAGCTCCTTCGAAGCGGTTTTAATAAATTCGAATAAATATTGCTGAAACTTGAAGAATACGAATAAAGAAATTACTTTCTTCAAACTTTTATTTCTCGTTTACATTGCAAAAAGAATTTTTTCGCGCTATTGAGTTACTTTTACAAAAATTCACAGTAGTTTGCAAATTATTTGGCATTAAAAGAAAGCACTCACAATAATTTACTTTTAAGAATATTTCTCATTATGTATCACCCTATTGTCAGCCCCCCGTTTGGTCACAAATATTTTCATATTCAGATATTGCAGGTTTACTCATAAGTGTATTCAGGGTAGAAGATGTTTTGCATTTCATAAAACAAAAAATACAGACGATAAATTAAAATTATTTTTAAATTAAATTATATCAACTTTATAAATATAAATAGATTTTAGAAATATAAATATCATTGACCTTTTTGATTTTGTTTACATTTCAGGTGCTTTCAGCTACTCTGATTCTGAAACTTTCATTGATAAAAGCGTTTAATGAATATCATTTATTCCTTAATTAAATGAGTATCATCTTCTTTGATAAATTTAGTAAAATGAAGGTACCGTCAGTTTTAAGGATTTCATAGTAAATTCAAAATAACAAGCAAAAAAGATAAAAAATCTTCAAAACTATTGCATCGATTTGAAACATGTGGGAATATTTTCAGCAAGGTCTTAAATATGCGATTTTTGTGAGTTCTGAACACCTCATACGTAGCTATTAAAAATAATAAATTTGAAAAGATTAACCTCGGATTTAAAATGAGCAATAAATGTTCTTATAAAAGATAAACGTAACGTTCAGTATTAAAATACTTTGATGAATTAAAACGAAAATAACTGAGTCTTCCATTGACGATGCCGGAAGTGAACATTTTCTTATTGGTCTTCGGGGATTTCCAATTTGCGTCTGCGTGGTACTGTCACTGAAGGTTTATCCCCAATATTTCAAAACTTCTCTGGAAAACAGTCTAATTTACGACAGAAAGATTTATGGAAACTGTATATTTTGATTTTCGCTTCACTTCGAAAATCTATTACCTTCCAATCAATTCAACTGAAATATCTTCCAGGGGCAAATCGGCAACCTGCGATACACGAAGCATCGACCAACACAGGTACAAGGTTCAATATCAGTGATTTGGAACAAAACAGTATTGGCAAATATCTTTTAAAAATTATTTAGCTATTAATAGAATTTATTTCATTAAAGTAGTTTTCTATCTTACCTGTGGCACAAAAAATTATAGCAACTTCTGCTTTTGATAAATCCTAACTGAATCCCATTCGTTTGTACGTATAATTCGTATAACCTTGTCACAAAAAAATATTTTCCAATGTTAGTAGAAATGTTTTTATGGCCCTGTAATGAAAGAAAAGTAACATAGTTGTAACTTAACCTTATATATAGCTCGTGAATGAAGGTAAATGGGCGGCAATTAAGAAAAGAACAGTTTATGTATAATTCCTTTTTATCATGTCATATTGACATTCGGCAATATATTAAGAGACAAAGTAAATCTAGAATAAACACGTAAGGTATTTATTGACGGACGCCGTCCGAAATTAAGCACCCGATTTCATATAATACAGCATATTGTAGTGAAACCTGTTGAAACAGCCTCCTCGATTAAGTGGTTACCATTATTAACAGCCGTTTTCCGTGGAACCAATTGGTTTTCCCATAAGACACCTGTAAATTTTCCCTCTTTTAAGCGTTCACTTTTCCCCGCAATCAGTGACCAGGCGAATTTCGTAGATTAACCATTAACAGATTGTCACAATTTCCTGACGAATTTGAGAAATTTATTCGTAATGTTATAAAAAGGAACAGACCGGTGGATATTATTGTACATTTATAATTTTCATCCGTCGGCACGATTGACAGATACTACAAAAAAACTACAGAAAATAGATGATACAATAAATGATTGTCATGCAAGATTTGAAACTCTAATTTGAAGAGAAATGCAGTTTCAAATTTAGTTTAGAATAAAATCAACGAATGAGAAGAAATGGAAGAACAAGAGTGCAAATACCAGTAATTGATTGATTTTGTATAAGAATTCTTCAAAAATATTAGGACAAATTCCCAATAGCAATGATTATCTGTATTAGTATTTTGAGCAAAGATATCCCTTGTAGATAATTAGAAACAATAGTGCCATAAAAGATATCAAATTGTACTGAACTATTTGTCTCCGAGTTATTGCCCAATTTGTGTATTGTTTATTTATATTGTATGTTGCAGATATAAGGTGAGTCTTCGAAATGCTTAATGTATAATATATATATATATATATATATATATATATATATATATATATATATATATATACACACTTAAAGTTGACTTTAATTAATCTTCTTGGACTTACAATGTTTTATTTTTTTAATCTGCTTTTGTTTAGTCTGTACCACTTGAGGATGAGATCAATCAGATCACGAAACGCAATGTCTAATGTGCGAGGTTTAAAAGCGTTTTCCTTGTTTAGAATAACTATTTTTATTTGTTTAAAAATAGATGATATCTCATATCAAAATTTGTTTAAAGATTTTGAAAGCACATACACGGGAAATATCATGTTTTATGTAAATTCAGTGAAATTATAAATGCAAAGGGTAAAAGTAGCTGTGTTTGTGATGTTTATTTCCTATATTCATATTACCTCAATTTAATGGTCACCTGACATTTTCACGGCCATTTTTCTCCTGGTTTTACGTCCAAAAGTACTTAGCCTGTGTATTCCTGTATCCATTGCAGTATAGTGCTTTCGTGATTACCAGAAACGCAAATAAATCAAGTCTCTAACCATCTACATACTATTGTACTTATGAATCATTACCATAATAAAGTATCTCTGAAAAATCATTTTACCACACGTATTTTGTGGAAATAATACATTTCAATTCTATTTGTATATTAAACATGTTGTTGTAACATTTTACTGCATCCAAATAAATAATCGATTTTAGATAATTTTATTTTTACCATTGTTTATATTGCACATTACAGAAAAAACATTGCCTTCCTCGCAGAGTGAATATCTATTTGGTTGTCAGGGAGAGACCGCGTCCTAGGCACACATGCCGTTTCGGACGCCATACTGCGTCCTTCCTCAGGGAGAAATACAAAATTTCCTGCCAAATGCCGGCATTTTGTCCTCAAGAAGACAGACATGACGGCAGAAATTCTGGCATCTGTGCCCAGGTCGCGATGTCTCCCCGCCAGCTTTGTGGATAATGCACATTACAAGTTTTTGTTTATACACACCTGTGCTGTTCATTATGGTATGAAGAAGTAGAGGAAATTTAGAATAATGATAAGTCATTTAACATTATTTTAAATTAAAATATATTTCTTATATTTTTCACCAAAAGGGTTCACGTAGATCCAAAAGTTGTACAAATAGGTTTGTATACAGCAATATACATTATACACTAAGAAAACAATAGGACATGTATGATACAGCTAACATTCGAATTTCGGGAATTCGGGACTTCGCTCACACGAAGTTACTAGGGAAGGTAAAGTGCAATTAGGTAATGAGGAAGAAATAAGTGATAAACAGGGATCAGACTTCTTGAAAAAAAATGGAAATCTGGAGAGTCAAAGAGTGCGTAATATAGTTTCACTGAATCTGCCGAAAATTTCTGTTTACATGATAACATCTAACAAAACACTCCTAAATACCTTTGCTACGCTTTTCTGTGTTTGCGACGAGGATCCGGCCTTCGGCCCTAGCAAATTATATAACACAACCTAAAAGCCAGTGCATTTTCTACTCATTTTTATACCAAAACTATTGAAACCCAGCGGACATTGTTCTGTCCATTTCCCTCTTTCTCTCTCCCTTCCTCTCCGTCTCACTCTCTCTCCGTCTCTCATTTCGTCTCTATTTCTCCATCTCCCTCTCCAACTCTCTCCGTCTCTCTCTGTCCCTGTCTCAATCTGTCCCTCTCATTCACATTTAGCTGCAGATTCTGCAAATCTCTGTGCAAGTGGGGTAATGTCGAAAAGCGCCGGTTCAGCAGATATATACTAATAGAACTTTCAGGAAGTAGGTACCTCTTTCTGTAGATAACGGTGTGAGAAAAGTTTCTTTGCGGTCTTTAGCCTCAAAATTTTAGTTTTTAATGTCCTTGAACGCTTCATTTAGAAGTTATTTAACGATATAGATTCAAAACATCCTGCCGCGGGTGTTGCGGGTTGCATTTGACATGAACAATTAGTTTTGTTCTACACTGGCATTTAGTGAATTTTTCCGATATTTTAATAATTTTGCTATTCGGGTTGGAGGAGAATCCAACAAATCAGATATAATTAAAATTGGTCCAGCCGTTCTTGAGTCATAAATGCTGTAACCTAACTGCTGTGATCATTACATCGTCAATAAGACAGCTTTAAACTCACCGTCTGGATAATGCGCAAATTAGCCGCTTACTCTTAAAACTAACCACATTTCGGCATTTATTCATGCTATATGCACATACTGAGAAATGTCTGGTTTTACACAAACGAAATTTTTCTTCTGACTTTGATTTATTATTTTCATTCTGATTGTTTTTTATTGATTTTGATGATTTGTTTTCTTTATGGCACAACAACTGCAACAATCATTAGTCCCTTTAGTGTAGTGAATGTTTTATCGCGGGAAGTGGCAGAGTTCCTCTCCCGCTGGATGGTGATATTCGGAGTCGGTTTGTGAGGGAGTTCTTCTCCAGGTCTGTCCGCCAATGGGACTCGGGACAAACTCCAAGCTCCCGACTTGTCTTAGGATATGTGTAGTGCATATGTAAGTGTGTTTGCGTGTCTGTAAGGGTAGAAAACAGGGCAAGGGAGAGGAAGGAAAGATCGCGCCAGAATGGCAGAGACAGCAACTATGCTGACTCTAAGCTAAACTCAGCCCGTTATTTTCATTTGACTTAGAAAAATTAGGGCCAACACTATGTTTACCCACTCTTTCAGGTCTACACTTACTTGTGCATGGTGTAAAAAGCAGAGGGTTCTCGTTAAAGAAGTACCTAACAAATTTACGTCTTTAACACGAGATGTGCTAAAATTGCAATTAGGTGCAATGATTTGCAATTAGATAGAAAGAAAATATCTAAGACACTGATAGGTTTACGCGAGTACCTGACATTGCTCGCTGTGCAACACAATTGCTAGAACCGTGTGTTCACACGTGCTACACAATTGCACGTGTTGACAAAGTAATCAGTAAACTCTCACAAAAGCTCATTTTCCCTGTGGACCAAGAGACTCGACGGTCCGAAAAGTAATCGAAAGTTTATGTTATACTCTCCAACCATTGTTGGACGTTTTTAACTCTCCTATATGTTGCGTTCATTGATAGAATATACCAAATCTCCTAGGAAAAATCATCAATATGAGCGAATGCAAATGAGATCTGCTAGGATGTTTCGAAATCAAATCAACAAAGTCTTTCTAGTGATTGCGTCGGCTCAGAGTCACGAAACACGTCATATGTAGGTGATGATAGTAATTTGCTTCGACAGCGTGTAAATGATCGATGATAATGGCAAACATCGTGGTGTTGAGTAGGTTCATAGCAGAATGAGAAGCAGAACCGAGAGAACATCGACAAAACCTGCCACGAAGTCGATTTGTCCACAAGTTCCTCATGAATGGCTAGGGTTCCGAATGCCTTGCCTCCACCACCCTCAACTTTTTTCGCGCTGTTTTTGACTCTTTTCGGGCTTCCGGCGTCCCTGGGTGTCGTTGGCGGCGACGGACCTAGAAGGCGAGCAGCGGGACTTCCGTCTGTGATGTATAAAAGATGCGCATGGCACCGACGCGTCTAATCCCCCTCCCTCCCACCGTCTCCCCCCCTCAAAAACCTCCTGCGACTCTCCACCTCCGGTTCCCGAGCCTTCTCTCCTCCCTCCCTCCCCTCCCCGTGCCCGCTTCCGCCCCCATATCCCTTCTGCCCTCACCAAACTTAGCCCGAGGACGTAGACATCACATTTCTTCTTCCTTTGTTTTCTTTCCCTTTCTTCTCGCTGATTGCTGTTGTTCTTCCCAGGATGGGATTGATTTGGGCCACAAGCACCGGTTCTTGGCGTGGAAAATTAAGGCACGATCATTCATTTGTTCTCCTTAGAATCTTTAGGCGAATTTTGCGAAATGGTATTTATATCTGCCGAAATATATTTGTATAAAGTTATTAACAAAAAGCATACTGTGTAGCAATTCTGTTTATTGTAATTGTATATAATAC
Organism: Teleogryllus occipitalis; assembly: GCA_011170035.1. Lineage (NCBI taxonomy): Eukaryota > Metazoa > Arthropoda > Insecta > Orthoptera > Gryllidae > Teleogryllus > Teleogryllus occipitalis. The sequence continues at coordinate 61,730 of BLKR01000995.1, forward strand.
ATAAAAAATTATTAATGAAGAAGTAATAACTTTCCGAAGTAGTTTCGAATAGTAGTTTATGCAATTAGTTTATAATGTTAAGCTTCACTGCATGGGTGCATGTTTTGAAAACGAGCGACGTTTAAAGCATTATAAATTATTAAGGCATTATAAATTTATAAGAGAATCAAGCTTAATTTTGTGAATTAACTTTCTTGTGACGTCTCAGGTAGTTCACATCTGTACGAAAAAGCGGTTGTCCGCTGTTCCGTTTCCCTTCACACACACACACACACACATTCTCTCGCTGTGATTGACTGAACGTGTGATGACGCAATCATTTGGGCCACAAAATGCTAATCGTCATCATTTGTCTCATAAAATGCCCGATTATGAACAATTTCTTGCAACAGAAAGGTCACTTAGAATACCTGTGTACAAAAAAACATTCTTATCTTCAAATATTTGTAGTTATTTCCTTTTACAAAATATCCTTTGAACTAAGTGAATCGTACAAAAAGTGTGTGATGTTACCTAGCTGCTGGTTATTCTACTAATGAATATCACACTATTTCTTATCATAAATATGGCCGTTTCACTTTCAAGCTGCATCAAATTGTGTTACCTTGACCTTGATTATATCAAACGCTGGGTATGAGGGTAGGAGGGCGACATCGATGTAGATTTTTTCAAAACATCGATGCATCGATGTAGAAACATCGTTGTTTTTAACATCGACATTTTGTACTCGTTGATTTTACGTTTTAGGTGAATTTTTGGAATGAAAAATTCGCATTATCACAATGTAAAAGTTAAAAAATAAAATAATAATAATAATAATTATGATTATTATTAATTATTATTATGATTAATTATTATTATGATTAATTATTATTATTATTATAACTGATGGTAACGCTGTTACTTTTTGTTTTCAAACCAAACCAACACAGTTCGTACTACTTTCACCGAGCAATTTAACTCTCGCCTGAGATGACGGCCTTACTCTGGTATTTCCTACGACTTTACTGGGAGAGATAGCTCAGAGCATCAGCTGATGTAACCGCAGTCCCTCTGACCAGGAGGTCCTATCTTGTCAGCTGGGTCGAATTCAGTCGCTGTCTGCATGAGAATTTTAGAGGCCGGCTGCTCTGATCGGTAATTTTCCGTGGTTTCTCCGAACATCACCAGGCGAACGCTGGAGCAGTACCCTAACAAATGGGCCACGGACTGCGCGCGATCTTTCCTACCTCTTCCTTGTCCTATCCTTACCCTTTACACTCACTTACGCTAAAATACACTACACTACAACACATGCCGGGAGACCAGTCACAAGCTTCTACACTCTCCTGGTGGGGTCGGTGCCCCACTGGTGGGAGATACCTGGTTGTGTAGCCGACGGTAGGTCGGCGCCGGATCTCGCCATACAGCGGAGGAAGATCACTGCCATCTCCCGAGGAAAAAACATGCACTACACTTACGGGACTAATGACCTAACATCTGTGTAATGGTAACATGGTGTTTCGTTATCGATGACGTATCACTACTGCCGAGGAGAAATGATTAATAAACATCTATAAATTATCGTACGACATAAATGTATTCTGATACAGTGTTATTTAAATATCTTCTACTTATACTCTAATTGAAATAGATGCTTTCATTAATCGTTATTCATTCAGTGCATTATTTTTCGCATAAATCCAAAACTATTTCAAAAATGAAATTGCGAATCAATATACACTTCCATACGTCAATAATATTCTCATCGTATTGCAAGATGCTGTGGGTCCATTTACAAACGTTGAATTTTTAAAGAAGGAAAACAACATAAAAGTCGACCGCAAACACGAACCTGCCGTGGGTTTTCTTTGATGCGCTTTCGAAAGGAATAAGAAGAGAAAAGCCTTGGGAGATGGACGTCAACGGCAGTCCCGCGCCTCATAAACACTTGCTTTATGGGACGCGATGGTGAACGCGCGGCCCCCAGTCACGTGAGGGCATGACGCGCTGCACTCCGCTCGAAGTGCACCCAGCCCGACAGAAGCTGTTAAGGGGAGAGTTGCGATGACGTAAGGCCACGCAGTATCGATGAGCGAAACACCCAATTGCGGAACTTTTACGAGCAATAAACGTAATTTATTTCAAGACAACCGCGCCACCACAGCGTCTCTTCCGGGCTAAGGGGCTTCCTGCAGCTTACCCTTCGTGTCCTCCGAGATGACCTCGGCCCCTTCCTTTGCCTCTTCCGTCGGTCAACTGCCCGCGAAATTGCGTTTGTTTTGGGCCACATTTTATGGAGAGCTTGAGACCATTCGAACATAATACTAGATATGTTCTGCTTGGAGACTTTTTTCAATGCGAAACGTCTACGGCAAACGTTAAATGCATCTACGAGCATAATACTAATTCCGGATACTTGTATAAATTGAAGAAAAACTAAGCGGTCTCTAGCCAAGTGAAAGGTGTCAATGCTTCTGTCAGATACCCAGGGAGCCTGAAAAAATGTAAAATTTTTTATATAGTTTGTAAGCAATTTACATTTTTACTGAAAAATGAAAATATTTTATTATGTTAATCTGCAATTTCTGATACCTGATGTTAGGATTATATTCTCATACTGAGTCACTGCTTACAACACAGCGAGCGTAATGCGACGAGGCATTACGACGAGGCCAGCGACGAGGCAGATAAAAGCTTCAGTATTCAGGTGGGCCACTTCAGAACAACCAATTTTTACCACTTCAGAACCTCATTTTCCTCACAATCGACAGCAGCATTTTTGCTACTGCAGACTACAGTTTAAACTAAATTCTCACAAAGATTTCCGTGGCCGAAGTTCTGGAGAACTGGTCTGACCAGGAAACTCTTGAGTCCGAGGCAATGTTGCCGCAATTTCGACTTGCTACAGAATACTTCAAGACTTAATGTTGGTCAATGTCTTTTTTATTATGTATAAAATATATTTTGCATTCGTTTTCTTGCAATTTCAACCGAATTTCGAATGTCGTTCACGATAAGATTTCTATAGATTTTTGCGTGGTCAATAAATTACGAATTATCTTCATAAAAAAACGTTTTCTTTTAAATGAAAAATCACTTTTGACCTTCTCACCAAACCATAAATAAATCACCTACTATAAATATCTGTATCACCACCTGTTAATCTGTTCTGACTATATCTATCTACTTCACCAAAAGTCGTAGAGAATCTCAAAATGGATCCTATCTTCGAATTATGATTATTAAGTTTTGACAGCATGACATCCTTTGAAAAATCAAGTAATCGGCTGTTTGGCATCATATAAATTAATTCATTTTTAACACTTTTACTTTTATACATGGGGCTTTCAATCTGTCAAAAAAATTCAAACTTTTGTGTAACTCTACCCATCGATACTCATGTGATAAATCTGCTTTTTTCCATTTCCACGGCTAATCCATTCCTTGTAACACCAGGTGAATGCCGAAGCAGTACCCTAACAAACAAGTCAGACCGCGCTTCCTTTCCTACTTTTCTTTGTCCTAACCTCTCCCCTTAGACAATTACACTAACATGCACTACACTACCACATACGTCAGGAGACCGGTCAGGAGCTTAGAGTTTGTCCCGGCTGGGGAGGTGCCCCACTGGTGGAAGAAACCTAGTTGGTGAAACCCCCTCTAGCCGACGGTAGGTCGGCGCCGGATCTCGCCATCCAGCGGGGGAAGAACACCACCTCCCTAGAGAAAAAACATACACTACCCTTACGGGACTAATCACCCTCGTAGTTGACGCGCCCGCAATCAATAACAATCAATCAATCCATTCCTTGTACCTCCCGAACCCTCTTCGCTGAGCCGATACCTACCGTTCACTTTCATGCCCTCTGCCCCTCCCCCTCCCCCGCCTGGGGCATGCCGGCCGCCGCTGCGCCGCGTGGGTGCGTCGCCCCCCCCCCGAGCAGCGAATAGCGGAGGGGTGAGCGGTCGGGCGGGTCGGAGCGGCAGCTCTGGCGACCAGACGGAAGGGGCTGATAACACTATGCGCGAGGAACTAATAGAAATGTATGCATGCGCGGAAAGCCATGCTGACAAACCATGATGAATGAAACAGGTTGGTGATTCGTTTTGCAAATAATTGACATTTACGCGCGTATACGACATGTGTGTGGGGATATTAATTTTTCACAGTTCTCAAGCGTGATTTCAAGTACTACCTTGAGTTGCTGCAAAATATATCGCATCATGTTACCAAGGAAATTTTGTAGATTTTACAATAAAGGAAAAGTAAAATAAAGAAGGCATGAAATGGCATTTTTTCAGGAGAAGCAAAACAGCGTTTATTTCCATCATTTCATGGAAATGCTGATTCGAAATAACTATAATAGCACACTAACGTAATTCATATTAGCAGTCTATAAGAGTCAGTTTGAATTAGTACTGCTATAAAATTATGGAAATAAAAGGTTTTTTTCTTCTTGTGGAAAACTGCGTTTTATGAGTTATTCGTCTTTTGCTTGTGACTCTAAAATATTAAAGAAGGGACTTCTAACAGTTAACACTTCGTTCATTCTCAAACCTTTCCTCTAAAATTTCTACAGAAGTACAACGTGAACTTTTTTCAAATAATATGAAATACATAATAAACATTACAAGAAAACATTAATGTCAAACAGAAATAAACATTTTGAAATACGTCACTTCTCGATTCATATGTCCTTCCGTCTGAGCCCATCACTTCTCCAATGTGATTTTTAGGGTTTACAATGGATTTTTCATTAATAAAGTTTGTAATGGATAAGAAATTATTTTTCAATCTTTTGATAAATATTTTTTCAGTGATCCGTTTTGGGGGACGCAAAGTTCGAAAACATTACTATCAAAATTCAGGCTATCCATCAGTTTATCTGACATGTGTTCATAGCGGCTGTCTCACTTTCTCTGTAACTGTATTTTCAACAGTGCTTAGCGCGAAGTTTGGATTGATACCCGATCTAAAAGTAGAATGTCTATTCACTTTCAGTAAATATCCTAATATCAATTCCAAATTATTACTTTCCTTCTGTAATTGCGCCAACACAATTAAATGTCGAGTTGTGAGTTGATATATTAGGAATACTTAGTGTTGTATGATTTTATTCTGTGAAATATGCATACTTTTATCTAGGTATTAATGTAAATTATGCTTACTATTCGTTATATTCTGATGCATTATTAGTAAAGTGAAACGTTACACTTCACTCAAAGTTATACTGAGCCGTTGTAAATGTTTGTTGAACTTCAATGGATATTACGCACCCATCTTTCTACGAAGCGTTCTATGCAATGAATTGGCATCATTAAGTTCAACAGGTATAATAACTGATTCTAATTGAGGTTGCACCGTTGTGACTCTCAGTAATTTACACAATGTTCCAATTCCTCTTTCGATTCTATGCTTCTAACGCCAAGCTTCAGCCATTTAAAATAAAAAGCGTTCAAAGTTAAACTTACTATAAACGAAAATTTCGGTGTACGAATAAATGTTCGAAAATAATTAAATCTATTGAATTGAATTTTAAAAATAATTAATAGCAAATAAATCCTAATATAATGATTTAATTTTATATATTTCTATATAATAAGAATGCTTCGTGTATTAGGTGTTCTCAGAAGCACCACACATTTTTATGCTTAGTATGAAGGGCTCTTTCTCTACCGGATATTGAAGTCAAGCCGACCGTTGTCCTAAACGTAGCTACCCATTAACGAGGGCAGTGTACCGTGGAAAAGCCGTACGCTGTCGCGAGGAGAACATGGGGTTCTTTATCCCCTGGAAGGGCTTAGTTCTGTGCACTCCATTAGAGCCCAAGGGATTACAGCACTCAGCATGTTGATCGCCGTTAGCGATTTCTTCCTAGAGATAATGGCGCCCCGAGATGTCTAGATTATGTCGCTGTGCACTTTTGCTCGAATATAATGGAAGTTGAGTTTGCTTTTTTAAAACTCAAATATGACCACAAAATATTGAATCTCCAAATATTGCGTTTCCATTATCTGTTAATGTGTTCGTCTAAAAAAAACCTTAAAAATGTTTTAAAAGGTTAAATATTTGCAAAAATAATAGTTGCATTATTATATAGATGTTATTGTCAAGAAAACTTTAAAATAAAACACTTCTACGAGACGTTGCTGGTTAAAATCGAGAATTCAAAGGCAAGAAGGAAAAGTACGTTCGTTTACATTTCAGATGAAGAAAACGAACAGTAGAGCTACATGCAAATTGCCCTCCACACAAATCCGCGGAGTCCGCAACCTGAAGTAGGACGAAATTAGAATAGGAGTTTTACCAAACATTCAACGAACCGCACAGGAGAAAGACGCGCGCTTAAAAGCAAGAAGAGAGTTATTTTTATCTTATGTATCTGTGTATCAGTTCATCCCAAAACACAAGTCCATCAGTCTCAAAAACGAATTCATCCAGAGAAATAAAATCGCATAATCTTATCCTACAAATTATCCGATTCAAAGGTAGATAAAATAAGACCAAAATTTCCAGATGATGATATTCAATGTTCTAACCAGGAACATCGAGTAAAAACTTCCAATATCTGAGCTCAGGACATATGAAGGTATTGGCTATTGGCGTTTTGTGTATGGCCGGAAGTATGTGGCCCGAAATTTTGTGGTTTCCGATCATTTTATATTTAGACTGTAGAATTAAAATTTTGCTGAGGGAAAATTGTGAAAGTTGTCCAAGCTTCTCGGAGTAATGTATACTACTGCTCTCAGATGTATGCTCCGGATGGAGCGAGAGAGGAGAAGGTGAGCGGATTGATTGCGTCATCGATGAGGGTCGAGGACGAATTTCAATTTAATTGAAATAGTATAGAATAAAAAACAAAAAACGATTGATCAGATGACTACGGAAAATTACATTACAAATTTTTTACATTAGAAACTTTGTATGCTAGAAGATACTTACATCGTGTTCAGGAGTGGATCCGTGTAAAGAATGTGATAAGTAATCAGGGAATTTTGAACTTCACTTACATCAAAACATTTGAAATTATCTTATGATAAAATAAAAAAACTTGTTTAACATATTTGGTTGACTCAAAAATTAAAGAGAAAGAAACTACAATCAAATGGAAGATATCTAAAGCAATGAATATTTTGTTTGACAATTAAATACTTACATTCGCCATTTTATTTATGAAAAGAACATCGAAGATAAATTAATCATTTGGTTTCAACAAATATAATTCATAAAAATAATTGAATAAATGTAGTTTACATTTTGAATAAGTATTCGCACCACACCATAACCGAGGGAGAAAACGCTGACACATCCTCGATCCTCGAGGGCATGACGGTTCATGCCAATCTCGTGCAGCTGTGAAAGCGAACGCAGCGCCGATCAGCGAAGTGGACAAAGCACGAATCCAGCGTGGGGAAGAGGCCGTTCATTAGTGCCCATCGCCCCAATGTCGCTTCGAACCTGCTTTTGCTTTCTCTTTACGGAGTACAGAGAGTTATGTAATGCTGCGCCAAAACGGCGAATTTTCGGCAGAAAAACTCTCATTACACGGCCCTCGTAACGAAAAAGTGGATTAGTCCAATTGCTAAATTTAGAAAAAATCCTATAACACGTGGTGTAGCCAATTTTTTGGGCATCCTTATTACCGAAAAATAGAATGACGGCTGTTTGTTTGTCCATCCGTCCTTCCGTCAGTCCGTCTCTTCGTCTGTCTATAATTCTGTGAACAACACTAGCGGCTAAACTGTTCAGCCGATTTTCTCCAAAATTGTTATCTCCCAAACGATCTGATTGATGTCACGGTCCCTGATTTGGAAACCGATATATTAATTTGGGGGTGGAGTACTTTATATGATGCCCCTGGGACATTTTCATAATTTAAAAAAAGTCTTCATCGTTTTTGATTAAATTTTGTTGTTAAATAATGTGAAGGACGTTTAACAGAATGGTGCAGGTCCCATGAACGTTGAATCACCTTCCACTCATAAATTCCTCTTAGAACGAACATCAATTATTCCAATTCGTATGATAACAAAATTTCGTATCAAAACAAAAGTAAACAGAAGTGACTTTGTAAATACACATCATTCACATAATGCAAAATAATGTAATAAATTGTGTTAAATTTGGAAATTAATACGCAGTCTATTCAGAAGAAGAATGTTAGAGTTCTCAGAAGTTCCTACGTAGCTTCTCTTCTTGATTAATTTTTGCATTTCATATTTTTTGTTACTTTAAATTGTGTAAATTATCCATAAGTAGTCCATTTCCTAGTTTTTTATTAAATTTCACAATAATATCAACCAAAGAATAAATCGAAATGTATTTTAACATTATTTATTATATATTTAATAACTTAAAATTCAAAAATAAAACTGTGGAAAATAAAAGTAATGTATTTCATCGCGCTCCTGGTAACGTATGTGGGAAAGGTGCCTCCAGTCTATGGTATTAAACATTAATGGCACATGTATTTACTTATACATTACATATTTTTGCTTCACGTCGAGTGATTTTTTTACGTTTTTGAGGAGTGACACTGGAAAAAATATTTTGTGCCCTGCACAATTTTCTGTACACGTGGTACTTACCGCGGAACGGTTCTCCTCCAATCTCTGCTAACAACAAAATATTCTGCCTCTTCGCCATTATTTCCCTAACTCACGATAAAAGATAAAAGTGATTGTTGAAGTAAACATAATAATATAAATTAAACAAGTAGTATATTCCGTGTGTCGTATTGTACTTGCTTTGAAATTAAGCAGAAAATAAATATTCAATTCATAACACTCACTATATTGCTCGGAATATGTTACTGTTCTCCGTATCTACAGATATTAGAAGTTGCAACGTGGAGATGGGGCTTTCAGAAATGGCCGGATTTTTTTAAAACAAACACGCATGACCATGAGTTAGAATTGTTTTGTAAGCATCCAATTAGAGTTTGGCAGATGAAACGAACAGTTTCTATTAATAGAAGTCCTATGAAACAGTAAATCCTTGCCTAAATATGGATAGAACAAAATACTACGCCTGAGAACATCCTTCACATACACACACACACACACACACACATACACGCACACGCACGCACACATTGCTTATTTATTTGAATGATTGAATAGTGATTTTGCGCGCGTCCACTGCTAAGGTCATCGGTCCCGAAAGTGTAGTGCAGGACATTTTATCGCGAGAGGTGGCTGTAATTTTCCCTCGCTGGTGGGCGCCCAATCCGGCGCCCCAGTACATCGGCTTGTGAGGATTTTCCCCAACCAGGTATTCCCACCAGCGTCGTATCACCCCAGCAGGGATACGCAGGGATCACCACAAGCCCTAGGCTCCCGACAAGTGTGCTAGTGTAGTGCCCGTGTGTGTGTGTGTGTGTGTGTGTAAAGGTTGAGGAAAGGACAAGGAAGAGAAAGGAAAGATCGCGGACCGTGACCCGTTTATTGGGGTACTGCTCCGGCATTCGTCTAGTACAGATCGGAAAAAACACTGAAAACTACCGATCAGAGCAGCCGGCCTCTAGAACTCTCCTCGGTTGAATTCTCCGCTAGAATTCAACCAAGCAAGTGTCGAAAATCCTGCCGCTGTCAGGACTCGAACGCTAGGATCTCCCGGTCCGAGACACTGCAGAGACGACAGTTGATGCCTTGAGCCACCTTTGCTGGCATGCGACTGTGGCGCGTGCTGTGCAGTGGCAACCACCTGCCTTGTTGCCACCACGGCGCTGTTGCGCGCTTCGCTTCGTGCAGAGGGCGCGCTCTCCTCGTGGTCGGAGCTACGGGGCTCGGGCGGGCCGCCCCGGAGCGAAGGGGCGTGGGCGGCTCGGTCGATGCGGCGGTGGGGGCGGGGCGCCGCGGGAGAGGCATACCCAGCGAGCGGCGCGCTCTCCTGGAGCCTCCAGGACCTCCACTGACAAGAGACTCCTGTCAAAGCGGTGCTCAAACTGAAGGATTACGTACGAAACGTAGTATCTGATCAACGAACTTTCAGTTTGATATCGTTTTAGTGCTTCGTAACGGGTACTTTGGGTATTGACATCATCAAGGGTAAACATCTATCTTCAGCAAGATTCCTAACCTAAATATCCAAACACGGTTTAATGTAAATTGACTACTGAAGCAGAGATAAAGTTATTCAAACGGTGAGCGGGAGATATTCGGACCCTCTCACAAAAGAGTTCACAGAAAGAGGCGCTAATCGCCGAAGCTCTTAGTTCACTCGACACTTTGTCTCTTCTACCATGTAAAATCAGAATTGACACAGACTTTACATTGCACCACCTTCCTAACACTAACACCATAATCTTTAAATTATCATATTTGCATATTCGAATGTGCGAAACAGGCTTTAAATTGACAAATTGTAACTGTAATTTGCTCTAATTTCACTCCTGTTCATGTAGTACCCTTCTCGATAAATTATATTACCCAAAAACATTGTAAATTAATCTGGTTCCAGTCATTTTTCAGCATAAAAGTGTACTGACAAGAATATATCGCCTTTTGACACCAGTTTCCCTCGTTCAAATGTTTTTTGCTGTACCATACGCTCATTTTCCTCGGACTCGATGCTAAGAGTGGTTCTTACAAAGTAATCTATCGGATACAAACTTTGTATAAAGACATTGTAATTACTAGGAGTCGGATTTTAATGAAATGTCATTTTTTCCCTTTTCACTTTAGAACAATGCCGTTCACTGTAGAAATTAATTTTATGTTATGACAAAAGGAAATGACCTCTTTTTATAGGTCATTTTTTGCATTATTCGCCGATTTCGGCTTAAGTGTTTTTTTACTCTTTTCCGTCATTTTTAATCCATTTTTCACTGATTTCATCGGTTTTAAAATCATTTTAATGGTATTACCCTGAAATAATATTTACGAGATGCAACAAATGTTCCCCACTGAATTCCTGACCAAATGTCTTCCACAGAAGTCCTCCACAGTCTTTTCGATTTCTTCGCTCATAAAGTGTAATGTGAGCCGTTGTTATTATGTAATTTCAGGTACCTGTGACACCTATCAATCACCGCCATTGTCGGTTCGGGCGATTTCGGGTTAACTAAAGACAGATTTCCTGGTATCAGTGCCCCTGGTAAAAGTCATCACCAAAAGTTTGCGAGCTGAGTTCACTTTCAACGATGGAAGAAGCCTCGATTACATCAACATCAAATCAAATAACTTGAGATGTCCATACGAATTTGTTTTAATAAAATTTTTGACGTCATTTTTCTTAGTTTTTAGGGCAATTTTTAAACATTATTAGAGCATTTTATTGATCATTTTTGGCGATGTTTTAAGACATCAAAATCCTCTCTCTAGTAATGACATAAGTATAGCCACATTGAACGATGTTAAAATATTTGCAACGCAAAGCGAACTAAATAAAAACTAAATCGCTTCGAGAATCGTATTCTTTTAGTATATTTTTCTTTACGATCTCTATCGCTTGAAAATAAAATGAAACTTCACGCATTACAGAGTTGGGTGATGTGCCACCCCTCACCTACTGCACGCCCGACCCACTTGTGCGAGTGCTCTCCGAACTGCGTCGTCTGCAGAAATCGACATGGTCGTTCGTGCGACACGGATTGGGAAGTTTTGACGTTGAAACCAGCGCGAGTCATCCATAAATTTTTCGTGCAGATTTGCTGCATCTCCGTGACTCACGTCTGTGGCAAAAATTATGGGATGTGGGATATTTGTTTCCATGTTTCCTAAGGGGTGGGTAGAGATGGATGTCGTTATCGTATATTCACGTACGATGTGGCATTTGTTGAGGCGTCGACTTGTCCTTCGCAGACTAAAGTTACGTGTGGGAAATTTCAGAACAAGTTTACCAAACCTTCACACCACAATGATATCAACGAATATTGAGGTATGAAATAGTTATTTATATATCAAGGGCGTTAAGTAGACGTTTTTGCCCCGAGAGCGACTTCCAAACCCGAGGGCCTCTGGCCCGATGGGTTGGAAGTCGCCTGAGGGGCAAAAACTTCTAGTAACGCCCGTGGTGCATACAAAACTTTATTGTTTACTAGTTCGTAGCTGAATCAAACGAGAATTAAAAGTATTTTATAATATTTCTTACGTCTAAAATGAAAAGACGTATTGCAATAGCCATTTGTCAATATGACGTCTGATAAACAAAACCGTGTGCATCTCATTACTATTACCTAATCGTTGCTGGACTGATTTTTTCGTACATAATGAAAAAATATTGTGAAGTTCCTGCGGAAATTTCTCGCAAAAGTTAACAAACCTATGGGCAGTGATTTCAAGAAAAATGTCGAGAAATATATAAAAATGTTTATGGTGCATTTGATAGTTCTATAAAAGTGTGAATAACAGTGTAAATTACGCTGAAGAAACAGTACTTTTAAGTTATTTGCCTCTATTGATAAAAATTATTAGGAATATGTCACAACACCAAAAAACATTTCGAGAATGTGCCGTATATATCTTATTACTACTACTGCTGCTACTTAAGCATCTATATATATATATATATATATATATATATATATATATATATATATATATATATATATATATATATATCTATATATATAAAAGAAAGTCGTGTTAGTTACACTATTTATAACTCAAGAACGGCTGTACCGATTTGGCTGAAAATTGGTGAGCAGGAAACTTAGAGCCAGGAGACCGACATAGGATACTGCTTATCCCGTTCGACAGCGTTCCTGTGTGAGAACGCACGTTTTCGCTTGTTTTCGCGTGATTTCGCATGTTTTCGCGTGAAGGTACTTAACTGAAGAGTGCAACCTATGCACCAAAATACGGGAACAATAATGAATGATTAATCTACTTAATTTTTTTATTTGTATTTTCTAATAAACAATTTAACTTAATAAATTCCAAAATCTGCTTATTTATTGCCTTTAACAGCCTGTCCCTATGATTACAGCTTTGTATTTCTCTCTTAAACAAAAATCAATTAAAAAACGCTCTGCTACGTAATAGATTTTTTAATTATCTGTTTAATATCAGAGCGTTTTATTTAAATTCTTCTTTGTTTGAGAGAAAAACACAAATCTGCAATTGCTTTATTATCACGAGTGCAACAAGGATAGTACAGTTTCTCACAGTGAGTGCGACGCGAGGAAAAGATGGGACCGGCTGTTAAGGCGGAACAGAGTTCGCCGGGTCAGCTAGTGTCTCTATAAAATGTGATACGTAACAGTGAAATGTACGTGACTGATGGCAACTATGAATCCACGGGTACCGGGAGCGGTAGCTCAGTGCATCAACTGATGTCACTGCAGCGCCTCTGACCGGGAGGTCCTAAGTTCGAGTCCTGACGGCGGCAGGATTCTCGACACTAGCATTTCAGCTAGGTCGAATCAGTCGCTGTCTGGAGGAGAATTCTAGCGGCCGGCTGCTCTGATCAGTAGTTTTCCGTGGTTTCTCCGATCAACACCAGGCGAATGCCGGAGCAGTACACTACCAAACGGGCCGCGGACCGCGCGCGATCTGTCCTTTCTCTTCCTTGTCCTATCCTCTCCCTTTACACTCACACTTACACTAACATGCACTACACTACCACATATTCCGGGAGACCGGCCGGGAGCTTAGAGCTTGTCCCGGCTGGGGCGGTGCCCCGCTGGTGGAAGAGTCTTGGTTAGGGGAAAACCCCACTAGCCGACGGTAGGTCGGCGCCGGATCTCGCCATCCAGCGGGGGAAGATCACCGCCATCTCCCGAGAAAAAACATGCACTACACTAACGGGACTAATGACCACAGTAGTTGACGCGCCCGGAAACACGAAAAAATCAATCAATCAATTCACGGGATCATTCTAAAATTGCAATTTTCATGACAATTGACCAAAATAAGGTTTAAAACAAGTTATTTTACTTATTTGAGCATTATGCCATTTATTTATAGTATTTGCTTGCTTGCATCTTAACTATAATAAATTGAATTCATAAAAATTCATGTGTTGTGTTGGTATTAGAGCGGGCCATAAAGTATTCAAAAGGCCCGAGGGCACATAGAATCAGAAAGGCCCGGAGGGTATTAACAATACAGTTACGTTTTTTGTTTCAGGTCCGTAAACAGACAGCAATAAACTAGTAAACCATAAAATATTTTGGAGACTTATCTCACTGAATCATAAGGAATATTATTGCCAACACTTATTGAGTTCTAACCGAGAATTTTATTGATTACTTGTGGTGGCTGGTTGAAATATCTCTAGAGAAAATGATAATGGTTGTTCCATTTAATACCAATTGAGAAACTGGGTACAATAATAGCGATAGATGTTTAATTCTCTAATTGCTGCAAACCATTTCTTAAAGGTGTGACGCCTCGCATCTCTGGCATCAATATATACTATAGTTCTGCACCACTATCTGTACTGGAGACGCCACTAAAACTTTTGAGTACGAATAGTACGATAGTAGTCATCGAACTGTAGTCACAGTTCAGTGCACAATCGAAACAGCGCCGAACTACTTGGTACTTGGTACTTCATGGTACTCGATTAAAAGATAATAAAATATTGAAGTTCAGAATCTATATTTTCAAAAGGATACACATTTTAAAATTTTACAAAAGTACGCATATCTGTCTTACAGCAAGAGGAATTATTGCATGGTCATACTGTTACACTTGTGTACCCTCTCTTTCAGTTTTGGATTCGAAAATATATGCTGTTATAAATATCAGTGTTGAGTGTATCAGTAGTTGAGTGTAGTAGTAACGTAGATGTGAAGCATAATTTAAATTCTTTGAAAAAGTCAGATATTCTATTTTTGAGTGACTATCTCAAACCTGGAAATGCTGAGTGGTTTCACTGCAGTTTCATTTGTGCAGAAAATGGCATTTTTTTAATGAACGTGAATTGCAATCAGCTAACAGGATGTCTTGGGATATTTTTTATCATGTTTCAATGAAATATACATTCATTCAGCTCATATTTTTCAAATTTCATCTGAAAATACAAAGAAATGCATCCTGATTAACAATGTTCCTCTCTCTCCAAGAACAGCGTAAAGGGAATTATTCGCACTCGAAATATTTTGTTTAGACGTAGTATTATTTTATTAGTAATTTTATGGTCTTATTGGAGAACACACATTTTAAACGTATTTCGCCACGTGCATTTGGCGGATAGCTATATGAGTTTTAAGATTGGTTTGAGTATTAATTTATTTAATTTAATAAAGCCGTTACGTTATGAGAAACAATACTTCATCGAGTCATTTAATTCACTTGAAAATGTTAAAAAGCTAAGCACTGTTAATTTTTAGTTATTGAATGAAAATCCCCAAAACGTTTAACAAACATAATTTCATTTTTTCTGCACTATTTAAAGCATATAACACAGTTTCATAAAAATTGGAAGCTGTTCTAAAATATTTGTCTTATTTGAGCTGATAGAGCATATGTATTTCTATACATTTGCTCTATCAGCTCAAATAAGACAAATATTTTAGAACAGCTATTGTCTTATTTGAGCTGATAGAGCATATGTATTTTTATACATTTGCTCTATCAGCTCAAATAAGACAAATATTTTAGAACAGCTTCCAATTTTTATGAAACTTTTTTATCAAAAAACAATTTTTATCAAAATTATACTGTATGTGCGTAGAATTTTAATTTTTATTGTCATTAAATGTGAAGTTTTCTCTGACAAACATGCTTTATTGTTTATTGCTAGCTGAAAACATTGCCCTGTAGAATATACAGCGTAAAACACCCCAAAAATATTTTATCATATAAATAACCCATCCGTAAGAGGTGGGTGTCTCCTCCACCCCTTGTAGCTCTCAACGCGGATCGCTGCGTCGTTATTGCCCCGGAAGTTCTCCGCCACTCGTCCGCGTTGAGCGATCTCTCACGTCAGAAGCTGATGAAGATGAAGAGCGGATAGCGGCGGCTCGCGGAGCAACAGGCGGCGGAGGCGGAGGCGGGGGTGGGGGTGGGGAGATAGTGCGCCCGCCCACATCGATCTCTCCCTGTCTCGCCCTTACCCTCCGCGCCCAACTCTGCAAATTGAGCCCCACCCGACTCGCCCTTCCGGGCTGTTCTCAAGAGTCCCAGAGTTCTGCCGTCAACGAATTTGATAGTTTCCAGATAGCCTGGTTGGTCGGAGGTTAGAACCGTGTCGTGACAAAATTCGAAGAAACACGCTTCTATCAGCCATGCGGTAGCTACGCAAACGAATCCCTAAAAATCAATGCTGATAAATTAGACTCAATTGAATTAAATTTCAACTAAGTGTATTGTAATAAAAGCGATTTCAAAAGAAAGATTCTTCTGCGTACCACTTTCTCCTGTTCGAATTTACCGCTATGGCCAGGACAAACGGCCACTGCCTCAGCACACAGTCGCGAGATGGCGCATGCGTATTGTTTCTACATCACGAAGTTACACGGAATGAAACGTGTTTCTTGGCACCGAAGGCAAAAGTATTCAAGTTTGCTTGATGCAAATGATCTAACGAAATTTTCTAAAGCAATTCAATCCAGTTTCATCCGTGGAAACAGTTTTAGAAACGAAGTCACGATGATGTATCATTGATGGATTAACTTAACAGGGAGGAAACAGTAAAATTAGTGCTCTTGGTTATGTTCAGTCGCCGAGGCGATTGTCAAATATAATTCACAAATTACCGCTCTCACCTGGTCATGTTGGTACACAACAATAACCACATTCAGTCAACACGTGTGAACTGCAATAACGCTTCCGTTTAGAGGTATGACCATCATACAGCCAAGCACCTAGTGAAATTCACCTCTTTAGATTATTGAAAAAGCATCTGATAGGCAAATCACGATCAATATCTACATCCAGTACACCCTCACATCGATTCTTTTCTTCCATGCCTCTTGTTTGCCGACATGAACGCCTTCGTGTACTGTGGCGACCCGTCTATTCACAACAACGGTGGGTTGTATTGCTTGTATCGATTGATGTAATATATCAATTTATTATTTTATACGTCGAACCTTTATTACTTCCCACAAGAGAAAAGAGTTCTACTAAAGAAGCGGATGTACCCTCTCCCTCAGAAAAAATGTCGTTCAAAATTCTATCTTCCACACCGCGCCGACAAACTTGGACAACCCTCGGCCTGGGGGAGGGCAGGGGGAGGGACGCGTTGACCAATCGCTAGCAGGTAGAACCACAGTTGTCTGTGATTGGTGCAACATCCCAAGGGACAGAAAGAACGCTGTCTCAGGGGGAGGGGGCTAGTTTGTTTACGTACGAGACGGAAATATCGTCATATTTCCCTGCCGAAGGAGATAGTTTGCCTGCGCGTACGCCACGACGAAAAAAATATTTCTAAGCGAGGTTTTCCGTCCGTCTATAGACCAGTAAATATTTATCATTTTAGCAACAATTATTCTAACTTTTAGTAATCGATTTGTAACTCCTGACAAACTTCTATTTTGAGATATTCATTTCAGGCACAATTTGCGAAGCCTTCCCGGCCGTTCTAACACATATTTCGAATTTGTTTATAAAATTATAAATTGTTGCAAAATTGTTAACTCGCTGTTTTTGGTTCTGGGACATCGGGAGACTCTCCTCACTTTAGATTTGCAAAATTTGGAAATTGTTTATAAATTTGCAATTGTTGCAAATTTTTTTATTGTCTAATCTGAATGGCGTTTAAATGTGATGCAAAATTCCGGAATCCGTTCGGTGCTATTATATCTCGTTCTCGAGATATATGTAATTGTTTATAAGAAATTAACATCTGAGTAAACCCCATTTGTTTGCGCTTAATTCATTCGCGCTAGCAGAATAGCGTGGGATGGGCATACTGAAAAAACAGTTCTCCAATGCCGCGCTTTTGCCTACCACATACGCTTAAAATGCACTTGCTTGTAAACAAATTCTGTGGTCAATTTAATTATGCTAAATTCGTATTTTTACGGCGAGTATGAGCATAACTTTTATTTGGTTTTTATATTCTCTTTTAAGTCCTACAATTTGCAAGTCGATATGTTTATCAAATAGGAAAGAATTTGATTATAAAAAAAATATTTTTCAAGGTGCATTACGCCCAAACAATTGTTTCTGTTTTTCTATCAAAGGGATGTTGAGCGACCGAATAACTGTATTATTAATTTTTTTAAAGTCCCCTGTTAACACCGAGAGTCAGAAACTATTTGTTCCTCTTGTTTAACCATTACCATTAAAAAATAGGGAAACATTGCTTAGCTGTTTGCTATAAACTGCACTGGATTGGATGAATGTAGTGTTAAGGTTTTCAAATACAGAAATATTCAATTTTGTGTTTTGAAAGATCACATGAGTAGAATCACACATGACAATATTTACACAAGTATAGAAATTTCTAAATAAACGTATATAAACTTTAAGTTAATATTTTCAATTCAATTTATCATTCATTCCTTTCTAAAACTGTTAATTTGATGATTTCATTGTATCATATTCAAATCAGAGCTTTATGTGCTAAATCTACGCATTGTTAATACATATTTTTAAACAACATTAATATATTTAATATACATTTAAAAGGTTTTTAGATTGGCGAACGTTACAATGAAATTTCATGAATTCCTAAATGCTTGAAAATAAATACTTGTAAAATTAAATTATTGTAGCGTGTAAAAATATAACAAACTCACGTATTTGGTAAAACGAGTTCATATTACTAAAAGAAAGCAAAACAGATGTTATAACAATTCAAAGAGATTTAGCGTTTGTTTACAGTTTAGTAAATATCAATGCACTAGCATTTCCCAGTGAAAATACATAGAACGAACTTGGTGGTCAAGGGATATGACCTTCCCAACACAGACTACATTTCAGTATCGTCAGAGTTCGAAGGTGGTTTGTTGGCCGCCATTCTCCGAATCTATCAAAACCTTGAATTTTGCACGACCATCTGTACAGGGAGAACGTAGCGGTTTATTAAACGGAAACGGGCCATTCGAGGTATCTAATGTGCACTCTTTGAAAACGTTTAACCATTATAAACTATCCCTAAGAAAAATATCAAATAAACAATGTTGAAGGTCACCAGCTTAACATTACCTTTACTATTTGAATGTTTTCAACATCCCCAAAAACAACAGAAAACCCATGTTTTTACAGGTTATTATAAAACCAATTCAATAAATATAAGCATTTATTCACGTTATTATTTTTAAAACACTCAAATATCTACGATGTTATTTGATTCATGTCTTCATCGAAGATCTGAGATTAAAAAACTGATAAGCAGAGAAAATTAAAGTAATTTTGAGTGATTGATGAAGTTGAATGATCAAACGAAAAACAATGTTTCTTGCTTCATATAATGCTATCGTGTTTAACAGACATGTAATTACATGTGATACCTATATTTAAACATCCAAACTAATGAAAATTTTCAAAATTAAAATCATCAATAAAACGTTGATTCATCAGCAAGGATTATATTATTAAATACTTTTTTGAGATTCATGTGCTCCTGTGTGAATAACGTAGTAAACGTGATTCGTATGATCCAGTTTCTCAGAATAATACAAAACCTGCTAGACACATACACTAAACATAATAGTTGTCAAATAGTTATTTACGACATGAGTATCATAAGATATCTTATTACAATACGAAATTGGAGAATTCTCAAACAAGACTCTTTAGCCGAAATTGTTAACCAATTGAATATTGTAATATAATGTTACCATTTGAATATCATAGAAAGTAAGACGCAGTTTGTAAAAAAATTCATGTGAACTATAATTTTTCTTTAAATTTTACTCCTTATCCTGCGAAAGATGTGTGACAGTACTTATGTTAACAGTTCTACTGCCATGGGTTTAATTAATTAGTTTTCAGTACGCAAATTATTGTTTTTGGTTTTAAAGAAGCATGGATATACAGAGTATCGGGGAAGGAAACGTCGAAAGTTTGAAAAAAGCCGTTTAAACGATTTTAATCATACTTTGTCTAATAAACTACATAGATATTTTGAATGGCTGAGCTGCAATAAACGCGCAAATGTTGGTTTCAAAATAAGATTTCTACGCAAAACTTTGCATTCTAGAATCATGTAAACAGACCAGAAAGATGTAACATGTTTATTATTAACAATATAAATTAATATATAAGTTCAGAAAAAAATTAACCGAGAAATAAAAAAGCAGTCGAACTGTGAAAATTGGGTGCTTTTTTATTTCTAGGTTAATTTTTCTTTCTGATCAAATGTATTCATTTATTTTGTTAATCATAAACAATTTAGATATTAATGAAGTGTTTATATGCTTCTACAACGCAAATAGTTGCCTAGAAAACATATATCCGAACCAACTTTTGAATGTTTATTGCGGCTTAGCCATTTGGAATATCCGTGTAGTTTATTAGACAAAATAAGCTTAAAATTGTCTTAACAGCTATTTTTCGAAGATTCGACATTTCTTCCCCAAATATCCTGTATATAAAAGGCTTGATTTCTGTTGGTACGCGACGGAACGGCGTTCCGGTTCTTTGGAAATAATTATGAAATTATATTATATATAAATAGCTATTGCTATTATATTAATAATTAATTTGAGGCGCGTTTCGGGGCCTAAGATTTTAAAAATAAAGGATATATGTATCATAATAACTCTTATGACGACACTGTTCTCAGTTACGTCAAGTTTTAATTTAGAGAATCAAAGTGAATAGTCTAAGTTTACTCACCTAAATAAAGTTTAACTTACTATACATACTATTTAGAAAGTGTTTTATGTTCAAAACAAGTGTTGCCTCAACAGCATATATATTTTCACGTATTATTCGTAATTGCTATGCAATATTCAATACGGACTATGTGAACCTGCAAAAAAGAAAAAAAAAGACCTACAGCAGCAGAAAATATTTTCTACCCGCCGGGATTCGGACTCGGGTCTTTAAAGTGAACTCACCTGACACGGTTCCCCCTCACCACCAGGTACACGACAAGACTACCTCCTTTCCGATGCGAAAAGAAAGTGAAGCATTTGCAGTTTAAAAAAAAACAGGGTGTTCAATTTATCTTAATACAAGATCTATTTTTAAAAAGAGATTTCATTAAACAAAAATCTCTAGCGTCCATATTGTTTTTCGACAATGTTATAAAGATCAGTCGGGGCTAATATTATACAGTAGAAAATTGGGGTTAATGTATTACACTTTCAGAGTTGTTATTTATTTATGTCCAAAAATAACAAGAAAATGACAAATGATAGGAAATATATTCTATTATATTGACCATATAGCAAACACTCAGAATGTAACAATATTTGGGAGGAAAAAAATCAAAACTAAAATGCCTAATTTTTCCAGTCAAAAACTTTACCACCGTGATATAAATCTTTTGATGTTACTTCGTTATTTTTTATGACACGATATTTTTGAAAATAGGTTATCATTAAGAAAGAATTAATATTCTTTTCTGCGTTAAAATAATGCAATAATATTAATCGTGTCATGATATATACAGCCTCAAATTTGTGGGGCTAATATGATACAACTTAAGAGGCTAATGTAATACGGGTGTCGGGGCTATTTTGATACACTAAAAATTAACACGCAGACAACTGGAAGGGATTTTTTTATGTTTAATATTACATCAAAGGCGCTAAAATTCCGATTTGATGTTGATAAACTATCCAAGTGTTTATCTGAGAAAGAAAGACCAGGCGACAATTCATATAGATTTCCTCGTTCTCCTCCCTACCCAGTACATGGTGATTCACTTATGATTATCAATTGGCGGAAGCTTCTGCTGTTTCAGTGCAGTTACTGATTTTTCACTGGAATCACAAGGAACCAGGCCTACAATAGGAGCTAACACCATCCCTTCAACTCCAGATATCAACTGTTCTCATCCAGTACTTTTGAGATAATACTGTTGGAAAAAAATTTAAAAAAACAGTAGCCCTCCAAAGAATAAGGAAGGGTTAGACCCAATAGCAGCAATCATTACTAGTGAAGAGTGGATCATTACTAGGAGAGAGTGGAGTGTTTAATTTACATTAATTTAATATCTCTTTTTAAAAAGAGATTTCATGAAACAAAAATCTGTAGCGTTAATATTTGTTTTCGACAATGTTAATAGGTATTTGTTTGCAATTTTCGAAAATTCAGATCGTTCGCCCAAAATTGAACGTACGCCACTTTTAAACATCTTGTGCTTCGAGGAATAGATTTACAGAAAAATTGGAGCTCTTTTTGAGGAAATTATGTAAATATGATGGGGTTTGGTGTAAAGTACCTTCTAAATTAAAAGATTCGTTTCAAATTCGAAGATTCGTAATATTAGCCAGATCGTTCAAGGAATATCCATTTTGGTGAAAATCGTGTTTACTTTAGGCTCTAGAATTACTCACACGAAGACGGATTCACAAAGAGGTTTTTTGGAAAATCACTTTTTCGGGTTCAAAAAATAAGCGTTTTGACAGCCTTGTGTATAGAAAATAAAAGAACAATACCAACAATCCACTTTTTTCGAACTAGCTACTTACAAAACGTGTTTTCTGTGAAAATTTCGACACTTCCTCCTACAGCATTACGTAACTCTCTTTACACGTGGAGGTAAAAATATTCCAGCGTTACTGGGATTTGAACTCGGATCCCTGTGGTCCGTAGGTCTGGGTCGACCGCACTGTGCCATCACAGATATTTCTCAACACGCTGTCCAAGCACACTTATTACGAAAAGAATAGTTACGTGATATTCATTGCACTTAGATTTTTTATTAGAGGAATGTTCTACATGTGTCAAAGGTATCAAATTCGCAATAAGAATTTAAACGATTACAACCCACGCAACTACATAGCTCATTTTACTTAGAAATATTTTCAACCAGAAGCCGTGGTCTTTAGAACCCTCTGTGGAAGTCGTTCCCGGTCTTATCTTTCGGCGACTATGGCCAAGGTTGAATTACGTCACAGATGAAAGTTGCGATAACGCTAGAGCTCAACACGGGCGCGCATGAAGACGTTCTGAAGCCAGAATCGCAATAGGGGCATATTTATACGTGATTCTTAAAGACATTAACACACTAAAATAAGTAGTGGCGCCTCAAAACACATGCTTTATGTGATATTTATAATGGATACGAATGATTATAACTATACAATTAACCGCAAAATTGTTTCTACCCGCAAAAATTATTCGCCGTGGATGAGATTCGATCTTACGTGCCTAAGCTTCTCCAACAGTGCGCTTACCTGCTATACCACAGAAACTCTTATAACATTTGTCTCTCACAAAGATGATTTTAAACTGTCATGTATCACAGAATTGACTAAAAAAGAACGTGCGGCGTTTAGATGCCTGTGTTAACTACAGACGGACAAACAGACGTTTTGTCGTAAATAGATTTTTTAGTAACAAGGACCCACAAAACATGAATTCTGTCTACAAACGTATTGACGTAATGCACTATATACAAGAATAAAATTTATCTACTTTTGTCGTGACCAGTGATCGGAATTTAGAGGTTTTTGTCGAAAAATCCCCGTCTCCCGGCGCATGATTACAATACTTTTTCTTCTTACCACATAATTACCAGAAAGGAAGAAAAAATTGTTTTTCATTGTTTCTATTCAACGAAAATTTTCAATCAATTCCAAAGGTGAAATAATCAGTAAATCTTAAAAAGAGATTTATTAACAATATGAAATGAAATATAATAAGAAAGTAATCTTCTGTTCTTTACTTGGTATTCTTCACAAATCTATAGTAAAATCATAATAAAGGCATGATTTCAACAACATTCGAATATTATTGTTAGAATCTTTGGGGAAACTGTTAATGCCGGGTCCTGGTAACGTAAAAAGGGTTAACTAATGTTGTGAAATGTAGAAAAAAATCCTTTAACTCGTGTTGCCCGAAACATATGTTTTGTGGGTCGTTGATACAGAAAAATCGAACGACGACGAAAAGCCTGTACGTTCGTGTGTCTGTTGATGTGTCTGTTCTTGTGTCTGTTCGTCTGTCTGTCTGTAATTTTCAAAAAAAAATTATATGACCTTATTGAAAGAATTATTTATGAACAACAAATTTCATTTGAAAGAAAAATCTGTGTTCAATTTTAGAGTTGTAGGAAAACGCCGAAAAAATTCAAACTTTTCCAATTTTCCAAAATTCAGAATTTACCGTGGACATAGGACATATGTCGCCTTTATAAGTGTATTTTACTCTATTCTTAGAAGAAATTTAAAGAAAAAATTTGGGGTCGTTTTTGAGAAACTTTTGAAAATGACCGACGGCTTCATGTAATGTACCCTCAAATTTTCAAGAATTATTTTTAAAATCTCAAAGTTTCAACTAGAATCACATCGACAAGGGATTCTTCAATATGGAAAAGATCGTACGATTTGTTTAGGCGCTAGTAGTGTTCACAGATGGACGGAGAGACGGACAGACGCAGACAGACTGACGTTTTGCTTTCAATTGATGTTTTGGTATCAAAGACCCACAAAACAGGAATTATGGTTACATCACGTGTTAGAGATTTTTTCTCTTAATTTAGTAACTGGATTTATCCACTCCTTTGTTTTCAGGGCCCGGCAATACATCTTTTCTGCCGAAAATTCGCCGTTTTTTTCGCGGAGCATTACATAACTTTCTCTATACTACGTATATTACTCCGTATGTATGTGCGTATACGAGAAAGTAAAAAGTTACGTAATTCTACGGAGGAAATCGGCTAATTTTCGACACAAAAAACTGTAATTTCCGGGCCCTGGTGTAAAAAAAAAGTGGATAAATTTAGTTGATAAATATAGAATAAAATCCCTTTAGCATGTGGTGTAGCCAGAAGCCAGGTTTGGTGGGTAGTAAATACAAAAAAAAAATGATTAATTTTAAAACGTATTTTTTTCTGTGAACAATGCTAGCGGCTAAACTGTTCAGGCAATTTTCTCCAAAGTTGATATTCCGCAAGCGATCTGGCTGATGTCGAGCCCTCCTGAATTTCAAATCAATATTTTATTTTTGGATGGTACTCTACAAGAAGCCCCTGAGACATTTTCAAAAATTTAAAAATGGCATGAACTTTTCTGGTTAAATTTTATTGCCGGATAGCGTAATGGACGCTATAAGACGATGGCGGAGATGATTTTCGTTCATATACTGAATTTGTCCAAAAATGCAAGAAAACAATTTTTTCCCCGTTTTCCTACAACTTAAGTATTGAAGATAGTTTGTTTCCTTAATGAAATGTGTTCATCAAAAACAGATCTTCAAATATTCCTTTCAAATAATCAGTCCTTTAATAAAGATCACGTACAATTGTTTAAAAATATTAACACTTTAGTTATTTTTTCAAATTTTTGAAATAGCAAATTTGAATTTCCCCCGCTTCGTTTGACGAACTGTCATTCTGAATTTCTTTTGAATTCTGACGATTGTCGGGACGGACAAGGCGCTATTACGACGCTGTATTTTTCATTTAATGTCAAAAACAGTTAAAAATTGTGTGTAATGTGCTGTAGGGAGAAATGTATTCTGTGAACGTTTTCTTAAATTTTGGTATCCCCGTGCCCTAACTCATATACAAGACGAATTCGGAGTACAGAAAGAAACTAGCGTTTATTCTTCAAATCGCGTGAGCGTTTGCTCTTCGAGTTGCATTGATTTAATTGAAATTATCTCAATGAGGTTTTCTCTCTTAATAATAGTATTTAAATATAACATGAAAGAAAAACAGAAAATACCGGAATTTTGAAGGAACATTTCTTACAAAATTTTGATATTTTGTTGTTCTAATATTCAACTATGGATATTTGAGATGTGTTTCCGAGAAGTTCATTGTTGGCGACGAATGGGAAAGATAACATACGGCGGCTTTGGCCGGTATTACACTATAAAAGTTATATGACATATCTTTGATAAAGAACTTTGTGGCAGTCTTTGAACTTTGATGAGAAAACTTTGACAAAGAAATTTGAGAGATGACATTTCGTCCAAATTTTATGTAGGTTTGCTCGCGATTTACAATCAATTACGCACAAATAGTTGTGTTTTGCTACTTTATGTTTTACTATAACTAATCTATGTTTAATGCTAATGTAGCAAAAGGTAAATAAGAAAACGTTGGTGGGTGAGGCTTTAGAACAACATGGTGAGGTTATGGGTCGCACATTGTGAAGCATTGATTAAAGACCTTCGAAATGAAGAATTATTTGAGGATGGATGAGGAAACATTCAATTTTCTTTGTCGTTCTTCCTTCTTTCGAAATTCAGTCCTCTGATAGGGAAGTTTAAAAAAATTATCTTCCTGAACTGGGCATTTTCCAAACACCATATTTTCCACTTCCCGGGAAAATGTGTCCTACAAACGTTAATTCGTTTGGTTTTACTTTTGTAGTTCGGATGGACAGTATTATATAAACATTCTAATTACTCGCACTACGCAATTATGACTTTGGTTGAAGCAATACCCCTATATCGGACGCCATGTTACCAAATATGATAAAACTTGGCCTGGTTCCTTGTGATTCCAGTGAAAAATCAGTAACTGCACTGAAACAGCAGAAGCTTCCGCCAATTGATAATCATAAGTGAATCACCATGTACTGGGTAGGGAGGAGAACGAGGAAATCTATATGAATTGTCGCCTGGTCTTTCTTTCTCAGATAAACACTTGGATAGTTTATCAACATCAAATCGGAATTTTAGCGCCTTTGATGTAATATTAAACATAAAAAAATCCCTTCCAGTTGTCTGCGTGTTAATTTTTAGTGTATCAAAATAGCCCCGACACCTGTATTACATTAGCCTCTTAAGTTGTATCATATTAGCCCCACAAATTTGAGGCTGTATATATCATGACACGATTAATATTATTGCATTATTTTAACGCAGAAAAGAATATTAATTCTTTCTTAATGATAACCTATTTTCAAAAATATCGTGTCATAAAAATAACGAAGTAACATCAAAAGATTTATATCACGGTGGTAAAGTTTTTGACTGGAAAAATTAGGCATTTTAGTTTTGATTTTTTCCTCCCAAATATTGTTACATTCTGAGTGTTTGCTATATGGTCATTATAATAGAATATATTTCCTATCATTTGTCATTTTCTTGTTATTTTTGGACATAAATAAATAACAACTCTGAAAGTGTAATACATTAACCCCAATTTTCTACTGTATAATATTAGCCCCGACTGATCTTTATAACATTGTCGAAAAACAATATGGACGCTAGAGATTTTTGTTTAATGAAATCTCTTTTTAAAAATAGATCTTGTATTAAGATAAATTGAACACCCTGTTTTTTTTTAAACTGCAAATGCTTCACTTTCTTTTCGCATCGGAAAGGAGGTAGTCTTGTCGTGTACCTGGTGGTGAGGGGGAACCGTGTCAGGTGAGTTCACTTTAAAGACCCGAGTCCGAATCCCGGCGGGTAGAAAATATTTTCTGCTGCTGTAGGTCTTTTTTTTTCTTTTTTGCAGGTTCACATAGTCCGTATTGAATATTGCATAGCAATTACGAATAATACGTGAAAATATATATGCTGTTGAGGCAACACTTGTTTTGAACATAAAACACTTTCTAAATAGTATGTATAGTAAGTTAAACTTTATTTAGGTGAGTAAACTTAGACTATTCACTTTGATTCTCTAAATTAAAACTTGACGTAACTGAGAACAGTGTCGTCATAAGAGTTATTATGATACATATATCCTTTATTTTTAAAATCTTAGGCCCCGAAACGCGCCTCGAATTAATTATTAATATAATAGCAATAGCTATTTATATATAATATAATTTCATAATTATTTCCAAAGAACCGGAACGCCGTTCCGTCGCGTACCAACAGAAATCAAGCCTTTTATATACAGGATATTTGGGGAAGAAATGTCGATTCTTCGAAAAATAGCTGTTAAGACAATTTGAAGCTTATTTTGTCTAATAAACTACACGGATATTCCAAATGGCTAAGCCGCAATAAACATTCAAAAGTTGGTTAGGATATATGTTTTCTAGGCAACTATTTGCGTTGTAGAAGCATATAAACACTTCATTTATATCTAAATTGTTTATGATTAACAAAATAAATGAATACATTTGATCAGAAAGAAAAATTAACCTAGAAATAAAAAAGCACCCAATTTTCACAGTTCGACTGCTTTTTTATTTCTCGGTTAATTTTTTTCTGAACTTATATATTAATTTATATTGTTAATAATAAACATGTTACATCTTTCTGGTCTGTTTACATGATTCTAGAATGCAAAGTTTTGCGTAGAAATCTTATTTTGAAACCAACATTTGCGCGTTTATTGCAGCTCAGCCATTCAAAATATCTATGTAGTTTATTAGACAAAGTATGATTAAAATCGTTTAAACGGCTTTTTTCAAACTTTCGACGTTTCCTTCCCCGATACTCTGTATATCCATGCTTCTTTAAAACTAAAAACAATAATTTGCGTACTGAAAACTAATTAATTAAACCCATGGCAGTATAACTGTTAACATAAGTACTGTCACACATCTTTCGCAGGATAAGGAGTAAAATTTAAAGGAAAATTATAGTTCACATGAATTTTGACAAATTGCGTCTTACTTTCTATGATATTCAAATGGTAACATTATATTACAATATTCAATTGGTTAACAATTTCGGCTAAAGAGTCTTGTTTGATAATTCTCCAATTTCGTATTGTAATAAGATATCTTAGGATACTCATGTCGTAAATAACTATTTGACAACTATTATGTTTAGTGTATGTGTCTAGCAGGTTTTGTATTATTCTGAGAAACTGGATCATACGAATCACGTTTACTACGTTATTCACACAGGAGCACATGAATCTCAAAAAAGTATTTAATAATATAATCCTTGCTGATGAATCAACGTTTTATTGATGATTTTAATTTTGAAAATTTTCATTAGTTTGGATGTTTAAATATAGGTATCACATGTAATTACATGTCTGTTAAATACGATAGCATTATATGAAGCAAGAAACATTGTTTTTCGTTTGATCATTCAACTTCATCAATCACTCAAAATTACTTTAATTTTCTCTGCTTATCAGTTTTTTTAATCTCAGATCTTCGATGAAGACATGAATCAAATAACATCGTAGATATTTTAGTGTTTTAAAAATAATAACGTGAATAAATGCTTATATTTATTGAATTGGTTTTATAATAACCTGTAAAAACATGGGTTTTCTGTTGGTTTTGGGGATGTTGAAAACATTCAAATAGTAAAGGTAATGTTAAGCTGGTGACCTTTAACATTGTTTATTTGATATTTTTCTTAGGGATAGTTTATAATGGTTAAACGTTTTCAAAGAGTGCACATTAGATACCTCGAATGGCCCATTTCCCTTTAATGAACCGCTACGTTCTCCCTGTACAGATGGTCGTGCAAAATTCAAGGTTTTGATAGATTCGTAGAATGGTGGCCAACAAACCACCTTCGAACTCTGACGATACTGAAATGTAGTCTGTGTTGGGAAGGTCATATCACTTGACCACCAAGTTCGTTCTATGTATTTTCACTGGGAAATGCTAGAGCATTGATATTTACTAAACTGTAAACAAACGCTAAATCTCTTTGGATTGTTATAACATCTGTTTTGCTTTCTTTTAGTAATATCAACTCGTTTTACCAAATACGTGAGTTTGTTATATTTTTATACGCTACAATAATTTAATTTTACAAGTATTTATTTTCAAGCATTTAGGAATTCATGAAATTTCATTGTAACGTTCGCCAATATAAAAACCTTTTAAATGTATATTAAATATATTAATGTTTAAAAATATGTATTAACAATGCGTAGATTTAGCACATAAAGCTCTGATTTGAATATGATACAATGAAATCATCAAATTAACAGTTTTAGAAAGGAATGATAAATTGAATTGAAAATATTAACTTAAAGTTTATATACGTTTATTTAGAAATTTCTATACTTGTGTAAATATTGTCATGTGTGATTCTACTCATGTGATCTTTCAAAACACAAAATTGTATATATTTCTGTATTTGAAAACCTTAACACTACCTTCATCCAATCCAGTGCAGTTTATAGTAAACAGCTAAGCAATATGTTTCCCTATTTTTTAATGGTAATGGTTAAACAAGAGGAACAAATAGTTTCTGACTCTCGGTGTTAACAGGGGACTTTAAAAAAAATTAATAATACAGTTAT
The DNA here is from genome assembly GCA_011170035.1 of Teleogryllus occipitalis. Taxonomy (NCBI): domain Eukaryota; kingdom Metazoa; phylum Arthropoda; class Insecta; order Orthoptera; family Gryllidae; genus Teleogryllus; species Teleogryllus occipitalis. The sequence continues at coordinate 91,863 of BLKR01000995.1, forward strand.
TCGGTTGCTCAACATCCCTTTGATAGAAAAACAGAAACAATTGTTTGGGCGTAATGCACCTTGAAAAATATTTTTTTATAATCAATTTCTTTCCTATTTGATAAACATATCGACTTGCAAATTGTAGGACTTAAAAGAGAATATAAAACCAAATAAAAGTTATGCTCATACTCGCCGTAAAAATACGAATTTAGCATAATTAAATTGGCCACAGAATTTGTTTACAAGCAAGTGCATTTTAAGCGTATGTGGCAGGCAAAAGCGCGGCATTGGAGAACTGTTTTTTCAGTATGCCCATCCCACGCTCTTCTGCTAGCGCGAATGAATTAAGCGCAAACAAATGGGGTCTACTAAGATGTTAATTTCTTATAAACAATTACATATATCTCGAGAACGAGATATACTAGCACCGAACGGATTCCGGAATTTTGCATCACATTTAAACGCCATTCAGATTAGACAATAAAAAAATTTGCAACAATTGCAAATTTATAAACAATTTCCAAAATTTGCAAATCTAAAGTGGGGAGAGTCTCCCGATGTCCCAGAACCAAAAACAGCGAATTAACAATTTTGCAACAATTTATAATTTTATAAACAAATTCGAAATATGCGTTAGAACGGTCGGGAAGGCTCCGCAAATTGTGCCTGAAATGAATATCTCAAAATAGCAGTTTGTCAGGAGTTACAAATCGATTACTAAAAGTTAGCATAATTGTTGCTAAAATAATAAATATTTACTGGTCTATAGACAATCATTCTGGACGGAAAACCCCGCTTAGAAATATTTTTTTCGTCGTGGCGTACGCGCAGGCAAACTACGTCCTTCGGCAGGGAAATATGACGATATTTCCGTCTCGTACGTAAACGAACTAGCCCCCTCCCCCTGAGACAGCGTTCTTTCTGCCCCTTGGGATGTTGCACCAATCACAGACAACTGTGGTTCTACCTGCTAGCGATTGGTCAACGCGTCCCTCCCCCTGCCCTCCTCCAGGCCGAGGGGTGTCCAGGTTTGTCGACGCGGTGTCGAAGATAGAATTTTGAACGACATTTTTTCTGAGGGAGAGGGTACATATGTAGTAATGGCTTTAGAAATACATCTGAATCTAACTTAATACTAATACAAAGGTTGAGGAAACCAAGAAGGCACCTCATAGATTCTATTCTAGAACTAAGAACAATTTACAAAATATATGAACTGGGTATTTGTTTTTGATGCGAGTAGAGTGAGTGGGGTTTTTACAGAGGTTGAATGCAGATACATTTTGGATGTGGTGAATATTGGAGAAGATAAGTAGGCAATGTGGTGAATGATGGGATCGAGGTTGAATTCCTTATGTATAGCTGACAAGCTAGTTTCGAAAATCTTGCCACTGTCGGGACTCGAACCTAGGACCTCCCGATAAGAGGCGGAAATTCGAAATTACGATAAATTTTATTCAAATAGACCAAGTAGGAGAAAACCAAGTAAGTTAGTGTAGCACGAACGTGCGATGCGAGGAATGAAGTAAAACGAGGTGAGAGAAAGACCGCGAAGACGGAGGCCAGCGCCCGTCTCATAAGCGGGGAAGGGGAATGAGGTTCCCGTCGCGGGAGCAGCCGGAAGGCGGCCGCGCGCATTACGACTTCTCAAGTGGGGTTGCGGCAGCGGCAGCGGCAGCGGCAGCGGCGGCGGCGGAGGCGGGGAGGCTGCGGTGGCTGTGGCGGGAGGGGCGGGGCTGTGCCGGGCGAAAGCCACCATTTGTAGGCGGCGTGGAAGCCGGCGACCCTCGCGGAGACAAATGAAATAACGCTCGGCCCGGTATAACGCGCGCGTTAGGATAATGCAGCCTCGGAGGCAGGGGTGGAGTGGGGCCGGAGGCTGGATCGCTGGCAGGGCGGGGACGGCTGTACAAGGACGACTGCGGGAGGCGGATACGGGGCGGGCCGGTGGTTAAGCGGAGGATGTGCAGGGGGATGTATGGGCGAGAACGGTGATAGGACGAAGCGGGGAGGGATTAGAAAGAGGGATGTTGGATGGTGACAGAAGGGTCGAGGTCGAGGCTAATCTGGGGCTTTTTTGCGGGAGAGGTGGCTCAGAGCATCAGCTAATGTCACTGCAGTGCCTCTTACCGGGAGCCCTAGGGCTTCACTCTCAAATGTGGCAGCATTTTCGACACCAGCTAGACAGCTAGGTCGACTTCAGTTGCTGTTTGGAGGAGAATTCAAGCGGCGGCTGCCCTCATCGGTAGTTTTCCTTGGTTTCTCCGGTCAACATCAGGCGAATGACAAAACAGTACCCTCACGAACGCACCACGTACCGTGCGCAATCTTTCCTTCCTATGTAGTTAAGGCTATTATCGTTAGCATATTATTATTATTATTATTATTATTAATATTATTATTATGTCTTTAAATAATTTAAAGTTAATATTAGTAATATGTAAACTGTAGAGTTCTGCCACCAGGTTGTATATACCTACCTGCAGAATAATAAATATCTATCTATCTATCTATTCCTTGTCCTATCCTCCCCTTTACACACACCTACACATACATGCACTTCACTACCACACATGCCGTAAGACCGGTCGGGAGCTTAAACCTTGTCCTGGCTGGGGTGGTATCCTGCTGGTGGGAGATACATGGTTGGGAAAAAACCCGCTACGCCACAGTAGATGGGCGCTGGATCTCGGCACCCAGCGGGGGAAGATCACAGCCATCTCCCAAGGAAAAACCACTACACTTACGGGACTAATGACCTTAGCGGTTGACGCACCCGGAACCACCAATAATCAATCAATCATCAGGGGCTTTTGTGGACGGGGACAGAGGAAGAACTGAGGCAGCGGGGAGCCGGGGACGGGGAAGGAAGAGGGGTGTGGTTTGTGGCGGGGAGACGGTTAAGCGGGGGCTTGTTGGGGGCGGGCAACAACTCGGGGATGGGGAGAGAAGGGGGTGCGGTTAGCAGTCATCTGGCAACCCAGCATCCTCCATTCCGCCAACGCTCTTTCTTGTGCACTCGTTTTTCTTGCACTCCGTGAAACATTTTGCTCCTTTCTTTCCCGACTCCGCCACTATATTCTACCTCTTGACACCTCACTAACAAGGGAGTGGAATAACCGTTGTGTGGACTTTCGAGATGTGACATAGCGCATTATGCAGACAAATGTATAACATACAGATATTGATGCTATTTTTTTTATCAGAACGTTGCCATTACCAGATACCTCTCATTAACGTATGATACAATAATTTTCAGTTCCTTAAAGTTATTTTATGTCCTTTAATATTTTCAAATGGGTTTTGGGGATTCGTTAGCTGACACTGGGGCGCCCGACAACGTACTTGATAGGCTTTCATTAATTGCCTTGCGTGTGTATTGTAGGATACTTACGTTTTTCACATTGATATTGCGTAAACGTGTCCATGACAACACATCTTCTAACCATCGATGGTGAAATCTTATATCATGACGTTTGATGTGTACCATCTAATACATCATGTACTTTTCAGAGGCACACTCATTAATGTAGATGCACACTTAATAATGTCCAGTAACCACATTCGAATATCTTAAACAGTAAAGAATATTTGTTGTATTAATAGTTATTGAATCGTATTTTAATGAGAACGTATTTGATAAGGATGGCCTTTGCTTTCTCCGATTAATACCAGCTGAATGCCAGTAGCAGTACCCTAACAAACGGACTTCTGGATCTTTCCCGCTTTTATTTTTCCTATCCTCTGCCTTTACACACACACATACACACACACACTTATACTAACAAGCACTACTCTACCACACATGCCAAGAGACCGGTCGGGAGCTTAGAGCTTGTCACGCTCGTATCTCTCCATCCAGCGGGGGAAGAGTACCGCCGCCTCCCGAGGAAAAAGCATGCCCATTAGTGCCACCACTTACGGTACTAATGACTCTAGTAGTTGACGCACCCGGAATCTCTAACAATCAATTTCCTTCAAATTTGTTACTAATGATTGATGTGATCTATGTGATTGTGGTGCTCTAATTAAGCTTGAGCCCGAGATGCTCGACATCTCTCTTTCTCTTAGCACCATCAGGCTCAAATTCACCGCACCCTTTCGTAAAGCGCAAGTGATTTATTCATTTGGTCGATTCCTTTACATTTAAACTCTCTATCGCTCCCGCTTAGTCTCTTCACGCTTATCTTCACTACGTTTTGCAGTTCCCTTAAAAAGCTCCCTTGGGGTAACTGCACTGCTTCCTTCTATCTCGCCAAGTTTAAATAGTTTTTAGAGCTCTTGCTTCAAACCCTCTTATCGAATCTCCACCCATGTAGCTACTTTTTTGATTTCAATCTCAAATATTTTCATCATCTGATTTAGTGTTTCCGGGTGCGTCAATTTACCGGACGCGTCAATTTAATATTTACAATTCGTTGCCATGTTCGAGTCAGCCTTCTCACTTTCTATGACGCGACCCCGAATTCGATTTCCGGTCGAGGAACATTATAGTGTACGTTTTCCTTGCAATGTCCCAGTATATGTTGCTGTGTGACGATGAGAAAACTCATTTCTCAGGTTGAAAAGACTTGAATAAGGCGTGGGGATGTCTTCGTGCTAACCACACGAACCGTCTTTACTCTTCCCCTTAACCCATGGTCGTGAGGCCGGGACGCTGCTAGTAGGCCATGGCCTGTCGCGACAAGTACAGACAGATCTTATATGAGACCCATAAGTATAGTGCATATTATATATCAGCATTTGGCGTAGTTCTCCCCTCGCTGGAATGTGACATTTAGCATTGACCTATTATGTGTCGGCTTGCTGAAGATTTTCCTCTCCAGGTCCCTTTCCTAGCGACACACCGTCCCAGGTGGGACCTTTAAGCACCCGACTGGTATTTCGGCATGTGCAGTAGTCTAGTGCATTTAAGTGTGAATGTGAGTTTAAGGGAAGAGAATGAAACAGGGATGAAGAAAAGATTGCGTGTGGTCTGTAGATCGTTTGTTAGGTTTCTGTTCCAGCATTCGACTGGTAGGTATCAGAGAAATTACGAGAAACTACCGATCAACGCAGTCGATCATTGGATATGTCCTTCTTTCGACCTATCTACCTAGCTCTATTTTATTTCTATCTATCTATCTATCTATCTATCTACCTAGCTCTCTCTTCTTTCGACCTATCTATCGACAAGTACTACCATCGAGGGTACTTGTACCATCGGTTGCTGAAATCGAAGTCCGAGACATTGCAGAAGTAAGATCAATGGTGTCACTCAGGCACCGCTGGCAGTTGTGAATCTTACGCTAGACCTCGGTAGCAAATGTTTGTTTCGCTAATCAGATGTGTGTTATTAGAAATGATCGCACTTTTGAACCCATACTTCTTCGCCGAACCATAATCCTACATGAACATGCCTTTGCGTAACCCATTTTCCGTCTCTTTTCTCTTCATTTTTTCCTTCTAATCACTCCCTAGATTCTGTCATATTTTTTCAGAGATCAAAACATCCGGATGATAATCACGTAAATTTTCATAATACTCGTAAATAATATATCAACGTAACGTTTTTAACACCTGTATGAACTAAAAATTCATTTTCTCATATTTTACACAACGATATGAATTGCGATATGAAAATAATTTCTTATTTAGAAGTGCGGAAACATTGAATATAATATGTTTAATACGCAATGACGTGCTCAATAACTACATTCTGTATACATTGGCAGTAATATTTCAATCAATCTCTACAACTATTGTGAACTTGCTGAAAAAAAAAATGGTGTGATAAAAATTCTATCATCACAGGTTTAAAAGCCAAAAATTCGCTTCACATTTAAACGATAATTGTGGCAACGGACTGCCGCAACACAGTTATTCCTTTTTCCTAGGCACACTATCCCACTAGCTTCGTTACCCCATTTCTCACACTATCCTCATTTTTTGGCACGTTTTCTGTCCGCCCTAGCATATTTCAGATTTTTTATTTTCCGATAATAGCTACTTTGTATTTGACACGTCATCAAACATACTCATAAGAAAAAAGTTCGTCATCATTGTAAGGTACAAGGGTATATAATGTAGTTTCTGTAATACCTGGAATATATTCGTTATAATCCAGTTAAATAGGCATTACAATTTACTGTGACAAAATCTGCCTCTCTTTAAAATGAATCTCCAATTAAAAGACAATAATTTGGAAGGAGAATTACTTTTTGCCGTTAATGATCATGAAGACTTCTCATAAGGGAAGATAGAACTCAAAGGGATGAGTTACATCCCGAGTAGTGCCTTTCCCGCTTTCAATTAATGATGGCAAGTGTGGGCATTTCAGCTTCACTAAAAATCCTTTTTTCTTTCCGTAATATCCACTCCTACTTCCCACGTTCATTTTTTACAGCTGCTTTTCGCCTTCCAGCTTCGTCCCGCCTGCGGCCGTGTCCCTTGTGCCAGCTGCCGGTGCCCCAGGCTGCAAGTCCGCACCCAGACAAGGCTCTGCCAACGGTGCGGGCGGTCTTTTGTTCTTGTGGTCGTCACCGCAGCATCGTTCTCGGCTTCATATACGCAGAGTCATGTCTGCAGAGATTATAATCTGTGAGAGGATTGTTCAAATGAAACTGCGATTATCTTCAATAAACGAGAATAATTGATTGTTTAGTGATTCCCAGCGCGTCAACTGGTTAGGTCATTAGTCCCGTAAATGCAGTGCATATTTTATATTGCAAGAGGAGGCGGTGATCTTCCCCAGGTGGATGATGAGATCCGGCGTCAACCTACATGTCAGCTCGCGGGATTTTCTCCAACTAGGTATATCCCACCAGCGAAGCACCACGACAGCCGGGACAAGCTCTTAAGCTCCCAACTGGTTTACCGACATGTGTGGTAGTGAAGTGTATGTAAGTGAAAGGATGAATAAGTAAGGGATGAGGACAGGTCACGGAAGAAGAAAGATCGCGCGCGGTCCGTGGGGTCCGTTTGTTAGGGTACTGCTCCGACATTCACCTGGTGATGATAGGAAAAAGCACGAAAAACTACCGATCAGAGCAGCCGCCCGCTAGAATTCTCCTCCAGACATCGTTTGAATTCGACCTAACTATGTAACTTGTAGTCACGTGATAGAGAAAAATAGAATGTAAATGAGAAATTGCGAGAAAAAAAAGTTATGGAGATAAAAAGGAGCGAATAAAAGAGAAAAATGAATAAATGGTACAAATTGATAGATATTCTGAACTGAATGTAAATTCCAAACGATTACCTAAGTTGATGAGGTTCATTTAATTTGCGATTGATATCTATATTACTATTTTCTAATGCAAGTAGAAATTTAAAGACAACAATGCAGTAGACGGTCATGTGTGACATGACGGTAGTTATGTTATATACCCAGAAACTCAGGAAAAATAAAAAAGCAATGAAATAGTTTCAATTTTGAATGAAGATTGAAAATATTTGATTTTTGTTCTGCATATTCTCATATTGTTCGTATCCACTGAATTAACGTAATAAGTGACTTATCGTAGTAACTGTTTACATCACAGTTGACGTCATGTGTCAACAAGGCTCTCAGAAACAGACCCGCCTGCTATTGCTATTCATGAGGTGGGTAATAACATTTGTTTTTAATCTTCTTGGTATGTAAAGAACTGTTATATCTATGTCATTGCAGTATACGTGACGAATGTTATAAAATATTTAATTTATTGCTATGTTATGTTATAAAGGAAATTTTCTTGAGCAGTGTGTGTGATAGTTGTTGATGACCATTTTATGTGGTTCGGTTCAGCAGCATTTTTGCAACTGCAGGGCACTAGTCTAACTTGACACAATTAGATCACAGAATTTATACGACAAGAAGGCTTCCCCTTGCTGTTAGTTCGTCAACTTATAATAACACTTCAGATATTAGCATAGACAACATTGAATTAAAGTGTGAGTTAACATTTTTCTTTATGTAGTGTTTAACATATTTTTTTAATTTAATTCTACATTTTTTGTTAAACTTACATAATCTCTCATACAACTTCTCCGTAGATTCAAACACGTGAAACATTCAAATTAGAACCTATACAGTGTAGGGCCGCGTACGCCTTCACTCCACTTTACTTAACGTCTGTAGACTAGGTGGTTGTTTTTGAAGTCATTTCAGCCGCGACAGATTTCATTTATGTCGCTATTCACCTGGTAGTGTCAAATTAGTTCCTACACACATGTAGAGAGAAAAAATAATTTAAAGGCTTCCTAAAACAACGGTCTGTCCAAAATAGACATACTTCTTACAACATGAGGGTTTTACCTGAACTTATAAGTCCATTCTGGGTATAAATAGCATATTACACTAAAAGAATAGTATTCAAAGTTTTGTATAATGCTAATAACACAATTTCAATAAAAATGTTGGATAGTCCCTTGTTCTACTGACCCCTTAAATGAAAACGAAAAGCAGAGGATAAAATCATGCAACTGCAATATAGTCAAAATGAGAGTAAAGTACAACATAAGAACAAGGGAAGAACTGTGAAAAAATGACTAAGTACTGAGAAATGAATAGAAACGTTTACAAAAATCTGAGAGTGCGCAAAATTTAATATTCATTCTTCCCTTCTTTTTCTTGAATTAGAAATATTCTCTACATCTCGAACTATAAACGAATGCATCACCAATCTCTCCCGCTGGATTTCGCGGTCAAACTCCCAACGCAATAAAACACGTACGAAAACGCACCGAGGCGCAACCGGTACGCACCCCTGCTCTACCTCGCCCCCCCCTCCAACACCACCACCACAGCGCCAGCCAGTATCCTCGTCCACTTTATTTATATTTATATTCACTCAGTGCGCCGGAATATGCACCTTCCTCTGACCTCTCTCAGTCGTCTTCCACTTGGCCAGCTCCCGCTCCTGCCCTCTCTCCCGCCCGCCCTGTTTCGTCTCGCTTCTGCGGCGTAAAAAGGCTCCCGCTTTACGCGCGGTTTCCGCGTTAAAAAAGAGAAGCTTCTGGAACATCCTGCTTCACGACGCTGCCTGCGCGGGCGAACGTGCGTGAAACTCCCTCGCGAGTTGCAAAGCAGGGAGCAGTGGGGGCGAACGTGGATCTCGGCGGCGGAAAGATTGTTAAGTCCCTTGAGAGAGTACCGGGAGCGGTAGCTCAGTGCATCAACTGATGTCACTGCAGCGCCTCTGACCGGGAGGTCCTAGGTTCGAGTCCTGACGCCGGCAGGATTTTAGACACTAGCTTTTCAGCTATGTCGAATTCAGTCGCTGTCTGGAGAAGAATTCTTGAGGCCGACTGCTCTGATCGGTAGTTTTCCATGGTTTCTCCGATCAATACCAGGCGAATGCCGGAACTGTACCCTAACAAACGGACCGCGCGCGATCTGTCCTTCCTCTTCCTTGTCCTATCCTCCCCCCCTTACACACACACTTACACTAACATGCACTACACTACCACATATTCCGGGAGACCGGTCGGGAGCTTAGAGCTTGTCCCGGCAGGGGCGGTGTTCCGCTGGTGGGAGAGTCCTGGTTAGGGAGAAACCCGTCTAGTCGACGGTAGGTCGGCGCCGGATCTCGCCATCCAGTGGGGGAAGATCACCACCATCTCTCAAGAAAAAACATGCACTACACTAACGGGACTAATGACCAAAGCAGTTGACGCGCCCGGAAACACGACAAAATCAATCAAAAATCAATCTTGAGTGAGCGATTGAGGTGAGTGATTGACGTGAGTGAGAAAGGTGAATGAATGTTCATTCCGGGCGCGCTTTTCTATTTCTTTTCTTTGGACATTATTCCTCTAAGGGTAGAGCTTGTTATATCTCGGGAGGTAGCGATATTGCTCCCCAGCTGGAACCTACAGCAGAGAACCCACGCCAACCTACATATCGGCTTGGGGATTCGTTCGTTTAGAGGTCTTCCCGGAGCGGATCATCACTCTAGCGTGGTCGAGCACTAATCAGCTACTTACTTCTGGCCATTAAGTCTCATCAGTGAAAACAGAAGAATTTGAATGGCCGGAGTGATGAGTGGTACGGTTAGTAACAGTTCACGGGTCTAGATAAGTATAAAACTATTTCGTTAATCTAAAGAAGACATCCCAGAAATTGTGCACTTCTGCAAACTAGGCGGACGAATCTCTGAGCTCAGGAATAATAAGAAGTTCAATACCCTGGCACGATGAGAAGAAACTTGAGTTGTGCGGATGTCATGAACTGTCATTGAAATATTTAAAACGTCTTTTTCTTGACCTGCGTTCTTGGAATAAAGAATATCATCTACTCGTTCGTGCCTACTATTAGCTTGTTGGGATATTAAACAGAGCAGGTAACTCCGCATTGCGTCGTTTGAATGGTTTAGAGTTTCAGTCACTTTGTTCTCGCCTGGACACACTGTTCAATTTTAAGATTGGTCATTGAAACCGGAGGTCTCAAAACATGGAAAGACTAATGATTCTTATCGGAATTTTTAGTATTTGAAATCTGCCCAGAGTGAAGAATTTACATTATTGAAAAATACCGAGGTGACTTGTACTTTAAAATCTAAATCAAAAAATATTGGGTGCTCTCCGCGCCACCAGTTTCAAATTTAAGATTTCTTTCAATTGAACTTAATCAATTTAAGCAAAGGACTACATATCGGTGACAGGTTGATGATAGCATTTCTCGGAAACGCCTGGAATGTTTCTGCTTCAATTCTTCTTTCGTGCTTCTTTCTCAGTCATTGTTTTCAGATTTTCCTTCCATATACTCAAACATGTATCACCCGGTTGCAAGATTTTTAAGTACAGGTACAAGTAAATTATTACACATTTATTACAAGCAATGTTCGTTGAATCAATTATGATGGCAATATTGTGCATAATTTTTCCTTTAATCAAATCATCATCCATCCTACAATTTAACGCACCGAAGAAAATGAGAAACAAAATGTGATGTCTTCTGTTGAAATGTGAAGGGCTCAAACTATGCTATCGCAGTTAATTTTGTAACTGCTTTGTGTCATCATGAAACAGTATTTTTCTTGGAAACATGTATACCTGTGTGAAAAAAGGGTTACGTCGGAAAGTGCTTCTTACAAGAGTTCTCTTACAAATTTAAGTTATACTTTTGTATTGTGATCTTCAAAATATGAATATTGCCCACTGTGAGTCCTAGTTATTTCCTTGTCTCCTGTTTGTCCGGTCATTTTGTTGATGCAAATAAAAAGTTGAAAACGTCCAAAACGCTACCGGTGGAATGGGAATGAGAAATATTTCCGATGCAGGACCCGACGCGGCCACAAAAGGCAGAGAATGGCAGTTTTTATGGAATGTTACTTCAATTACGTTGTGCAGTGGTGTTTAGTTTGAATGCGCTTGAATTTAGAGTGAATTGGGGCCATTCCTAAAATTTACTGCCTCGAATGTGTTGTCGCATTGTTTATTTATCAGACAATTGTTGGTGTTTTGAGAGACAAAGCAAGAATGTCTGAATACACTTTTGAGATACAATGAAACGTTTTTAATTATGCATTTTATGCGTGTGGTTAACGTAATCTACTTTATTTTGTTGAGATACAGCTTCAAAAGAGGTTTTTCTAGAACTGATTGAACTATTCGAGTTGGAGAAACATGAGTTCTGAGAATAATTTAGCTGTATAGAATATGTGCGCTGAATGAAGTCATACTATATTCAAGGGCTACGAAGGTGCTTGGTTCTTGAGAGAACAACGTTGTATAAATTAACACATTTCATTACTCCAAAAGCAACATACAAATCATTGATTCACAGGTAATCTAATTTACGGATAAAAGTATTGCATACGCTCTTAAACAAGAACGTGTTTACCTCTAACGCGTATATTAAAGTATTTGACTGACAACAAAATATTTGCTTTCATTTAAATGATAGTATACATTATATTTAGATTTTCGAATATTTTTCATGTAAGCGTGTGTATTATTTGTGACTCCTGGTACATGTGTGTTCACATGTGGTATGACGCCCTCTCGTTTAATCTCTTCTACATATGATTTGTGTGTCTTATATGTGTTCTCTCTCTCTCTCTCTCTCTCTCTCTCTCTCTCTCTCTCTGTCTCTCTCTCTCTCTCTGTCTCTCTCTGTCTCTCTCTGTCTCTCTCTGCCTCTCTCTGTCTCTCTCTGTCTCTCTCTGTCTCTCTCTGTCTCTCTCTGTCTCTCTCTGTCTCTCTCTGTCTCTCTCTGTCTGTCTCGCAGCTGTCTGTCATCCACAGTATCGATCTTTTAATAAATTCATTTTAAGAGATTTTAATTAATAAATGTAGTTATACTCATGCGAGCAAACCACCCATTGTAAATATTGTTGTGCTTTAGTTTAAATTACACAGAAACGATTAAGTACCTTCAATTCCTGGTTTGAGAAAACACTGCTAGCAGTCCAATTGCGAGACCCGGCACACACCTTACCAAATTAAGACATTTGAATAAATGGACATGTATCATTGAAACATATTTTTAAAGATATCGAATGATCTCTTTTACGTATTTGTGAATGGTGTATAGGTTCTTATGTGTCTGAACCTCGGAAACATCTGCGAGAACACAGCCTCGTGTCTTTCATTTACAATTATCCACGCTTTTTAATGATGTAATTGCCAAATCAAGACAATAAATTAAATGTTTAAGTAAAACATCATTAAATATATCAGTAATCATAAATTAAAATATCAGTAAAACATCTCATTTTTAAAGAAATTGTTGGATCTCTTTTACACGTGTGTGTGTGTGTGTGTGTGTGTGTGTGTGTGTTCCTATTTGTGTTAATGGTCATCGTTTGCGTCTGCGGAAAGTGGCACCTTTTACTGACAATTATAACATTTTTTAAAATTTAATTACATTCACTTATTCACGTATTTAATTACCAAATTAAGACACTTGAATAACTCAACATGAAGTTTCATAAAACCATCTTAATTTTTTAAGAAATTGTTTGATCTCTTTTACATAAGCGTGTGATGCGTGTATGTGTAACTATGTGTGTTAACATGCGACCTTGCGCGCCTGCGAAGACTGGCATCTTTCATTGACAATATTATAACTCTTTCATGAATTTAATTCAATTCACTTTTCAGGAATTTAAGTCAATTCACTTTTCATGAATTTAATTAAATTCATTTTTTATGAATTTAACTCAACTCACTTTTTATGAATTTAATTAAATTCCCTTTTCATGAATTTCCAAATTAAGGCACTTGAACAAACGCAAAAGAAGTGTCATTAGAACACCTTACTTTTTATTATATCATTTGATCTCTTTTAAGTATGTGTGTGTGTGAATTCCTATGTGCATTAACGTGTGATGTTGTGCGCGTGCGCAGCCTGGCGTCGTCGACGGGCGACCTGAGCGCCGAGGCCGTGCAGCTGGAGCGGGCCATCCGCGCCAACGACACCTTGCGCGTCAAGCGCTTCCTCGACCTGCACCACGACAAGTTCCAGGTGAGCGCCAGCCGCCAAGCGGCCCGTCACTGCTGTTGCATGATGCCCAGACAGAGGGCCGTTCACAATCAAAACGACGGTGGGATATAAACAAACTGTGTATTATGAAACGATGATGTAATAATGGGTATTAATACACGAGTGTAATTGCAGTGCCTCTGACCAGGAGGTTCTAAGTTCGAGTCCTGACGGCGGCGCAATTTTCGACACTAGCTAAGTAGAATTCAGTCGCTGTCTGGAGGAGAATTCTAGCGGCCGGCTACTCTGATCGGTAGTTTTCCTTGGTTTCTCCAATCAACACCACACGAATTCCGGAGCAGTACCCTACCAAACGGGCCACGGACCGCGCGCGATCTGACCTTCCTCTTCCTTGTCCCATCCTCTCCCCTTACACACACACACACACACACACATACACACACACACACACACACTAACATGCACTACACTATCACACATTCCGGGAGATCGGTTGGGAGCTTAGAGCTTGTCCCGACTGGGGCGGTGCCCCGCTGGTGAAAGAGTCCTGGTTAGCTAGCCGACGGTAAGTCGGCGCCGAATCTTACTATCTGCCCCTAGGGGGGGGAGATCACCACCATCTCCAGAGGGGAAACATGCACTACACTTGCGGGACTAATTATCTTAGCTGTTGACGCGCCCAAAATAACTAATCAACCTATTACCCAAAAATACACGAGTGTGAAATTGCGATACGATATTACGATACGTATCGTAAACATCACACCAGTGTGTTAATACCCATTGCATTGAGTTTTTTACGGTACTTTTTATACGACTTTTATAACAAATTTACATTGAATCGTTTCGTGGAAGTTAACATGTAGGAATAAGCCACGGCCACCTCATCCTCCCCTCACGTGCTGCCGCAGGTGGCTGTGGTTACTAGTTCGCCTGCGATGGAGTACTAGTCTAGTCAAATAGGGTCAAAGTGAAATTACGATCCAGTTTATTTTCAATAATATTCCACGAAAAAAATACTACTAATGAAAAATTAAAACTGACAAGCATAATATATCATCAAATGGAATTTTAATGTACACAATCGCACGCAACATTTACTTACATTCTGCTAATTCTAATCGTTTTTGTGTAAAATAAGGTTGCTCTGCCAAGCGAAATTATGTTCAATTGTTTCTTGAAGTAACATTTGCACACACCATTTTTCCGCACTTTCTGTCACTCGAACTCTTTAAGCTTTTATCGTTGTATTTATTCAGTGTCGTTTCATATTTCCGGGGTGGACTGTAAAAGTTGGAGAATATATTTCTTTGCTTCTTGTAAGTTGGTACATATTTCTATTTACGTTGTGGGTAGCTATGGCTTAGGGACTGTTTACGCTGCATGTTGACTCATACGTCTTGCTACGGTTCAGATAATTTCAGATGGTTTCCCCGTAAGTTTATTTTTTCTTTAAAAGGAACATGTTCTGAAAAACTATTCATCATAGAAAATTAAGTTTGATAATATTTGAAGTATTCACGTGCTCTTGTAATTTATTTTTATTTTCTGGCCATTATAAGCCCACATTCCTGTCCAGAATGCACATGTGTACTTGAATACAATTTAGTAATATTAAGATGTATATGCTCTAAACAAATAGCATTTACATAAACCGACGATGTTCCAAACATGGCACATTTGAATGTTTTAGATAGATCCAAAATAGACAAAAATACCAATTTGCCTAGAAAACATTGTAGTTCATCCATAAAAATGATAAAAAATTATTAACAATGAATTCCAACTCAAATTATGTCTGTACAAGGTCTTGTCAAGGTCAAATGTACCAAAAATAAAATGACGGGCACTCTACTAATATCTAAGGCAGAAATACTCAAAATGAAAATATACACGTTTTATTTACAGAAAATAAATTGTGATTTCTGACGTTAATATGCTCAAGGATATCATCAGTAAAAGAAAATTGACTTATTTTTATAGTTTTCGAAATTGCTGTCATTTCTTATAAAGTTTCAAAACTATTCAGTTCTCCATTTATTGACATCTGTTTACCACATCACCAATTCACGGCAAACAAAAGGTTTCTCTTTCTTGATTTAAATGTTTTGGACCTTCATGTTTACTTTAGAAGAGAATACATACAGTAATCGCTTCATTTTTACCACATCCCTCTTACAAAGGTCTACTTACCGCGCAAGATTGTGATGTGCCTCCTTTCCTGGAGCGTGAGATCCGGTCCCGACCTACACGTCGGCTTTCGACGTTTCTTTCCTTCAGGTGCCTCATCGGAATAACATCCCATTCGGGTCCGGCAGTAAGCTACCGACTGACCTTCCGAGAAGTGTAGGAGTGTAAACCATGCAAGTGTGAGATGTGTGTAAACGGAGAGGCGGGAATGATGATAAGGAAGGAAGAATCACGCATGGTCTAACTCATTTGTTAGAATTTTTCTCCATCATTTGCCTGGTATTCTTAAAACAAGCTATAGAAAACTACCGATCAGAACATCTGGCTCGTAGAAGTTTCCTCTAATCCGTGTTTAATTTCAACACAGGCTTGTAGTTACTGGCGAAAAACCTCCAATATCAAAAGCAAACCTGAAGGCAACAGCGTTGCCGCGGAGCCATCGCAGTGTGTCCCCGAATGAGAGAGTAGTAATTTTAGTATTTTCCAATGTGTTTCAAACATTTTACCTCTGTGTTATTATTAGGGACAGAATTTTTATGTGATTACATATCTTTTGACTTTTTACTTACCATTCTCAAAACTGTAATCTTGGCTAATTGTCGTGGTCCTAACATAATAACCAATTTCTTAGTTACATATTTTTACATATTTAATACTATTTACATATTTTGATATTTTCGCAATTTTTTTATTTTACCAATTTCCTTCAATTTTATTACATATTTTTTATGAATAGAAGTATTTGAAAAAGAATCAGAATTTTTTCCTACGTAATTATTGAATGCTTTCGACTCGAGTTGTGCTACGTGAAGACGTCGTCAGATATTCTGACAGTCCAGCGCGCCTGTTTCAGTTATCTCAGTGAGGGTTGTGTGCGTCTGCGACTCAGATCATTTTCACCTTTAGGCATGAAAAATATTGCTGTGTATA
Source organism: Teleogryllus occipitalis (assembly GCA_011170035.1). NCBI lineage: Eukaryota > Metazoa > Arthropoda > Insecta > Orthoptera > Gryllidae > Teleogryllus > Teleogryllus occipitalis. The sequence continues at coordinate 108,376 of BLKR01000995.1, forward strand.
ACAGCATTTGTGCCCACGTAACGGGCACACTGTACCGGCCAACATTGTTGTGGCCCACTGTGGCCGCTGAAGTGTCGCGCCGTGAGCACGACCAGTAGGGAAATGAGAAGTTCGGGAAAACGCCACCACGCGCAGGGCAAGCGGCGGCGCCTGTCTTGTGGTCACCGGGCCGTGTCGGCCAAACGATCGCAGGGGGGGAGTATTTCCCCTCCTTGCCCCGCCATGGAGGCGGGGAGTAGAAGACTCGCCCTGATGCCTCAGGGGCATATTTAAAGGGCCTCGCCCGGGGCGGTAGGCAGTGTGGAACAATTCGAGAGTGACGAGTAAGTGCCTAGCAGTTGTGGTGACTGCGATCAAGTGCTTGTGTCTACGGTGAGTTTTTCTTCTGGCGGACTGGGACCTGGACTGTATAACGGCTTTGATTTGGATTGTGGTTTTCTGGGAATAAAATTGGTGAAAGAACTGTTGTTGTTTCAATCTTGTACATAACAAATATCACTGACGCTGAATTTAGTGATCTTTAACCCCAATTTCGGAGAAACTTTGGCGATTGCCAATTGTCACACTTTCATGAGAAGGTCGTAGATATCGCCTGTGTGTGCCATGCCTCTTATTGCGTCTGGTTGGGCTGCTGAACTACGGTCCGGGTTAACAATAAATTAAGCTTGTATTGCTGACGGGAAAGTCGTATGGTGCACAGCGTGCATCAACTTCCGCTCTCCAAATGATATTTAAAACGTTTGTATTATTTTTAAAATTTCTTTAGGACATTTTTATGAATTTAATTTCGTTTTATGCAAATGTGTTTTATAATTAGTGTATTTTAATGTTACATACTTTATTCTATTTTACATATTTATTACATATTCTTACTGTTTTCGTTACATATTTATGTACATATTTTGAAGTTTCATACTACAGATTTTTCCGATCTCTAGTTATTTTCTTTGACCTTTTATCACCTTTTACCTTTCGCCCACGCATTGTTATCGACCAATTGTCCTTAATCCATTAACTAACACGTTTGATGCAGAGTGGCAAGCTAACCTACGCATTTCAACGTTTCCTTTATTCCGTTGATTTATTCTCGGTGTATCTCATGGCATCAGCCGTACGTACATTCAATTACATACATACGCACACTAACACATGTGATGTGTATGTGTTTGTAAGTACGCAACCTATACCGTGCATACGCATGGCTCAATATATATTCCACAGGAAAAACATAAAATGGAATTGAATAAAAATGCTTGGAAATATATAAACGTTAACATTTCTCTTATCACAAAAGTTTTAGTTATTTTTCCTGAAACTAAAATTATCCCTTAGTAGTTTCAATTTACAGAATATACACATCTACTGTATACTTCTGACGGCAAAATGAATCAGCGTTCGAGTAATCTTGCATTACCAATGATGGTAAACAGGAGGATTCAGACCTGTCCTCTATGTAAGAATAATAAAACTGTTGGCAACCCGCAATACACAAGTGTAAGGAGCAGATTTGGCTGCTGCACACAAAGTTGCAGGAGCAGAACAAGACGAATATACAGACAACCTTGCACCGACCCGTTCCACATATTACTTCGTGTATGACACCACATAGCACTCACTCGATTAACTGATTATCATTAGCTGTCTGGTTATTTCGCTCTCGTTATATTATATACATTTTGTCTCTCATCTGGCGTCTTTGTTTCGCCCTCCCCCTACCTTTTTCACTTAAAAAAAGAATTAGAAAATCCTGTCGTTTCAAATTCTTACCTACTTCATATGCTTTTTGTTAGTTTATAACAACGAACAAAACTAAGACGATTGAATTGGAAAGTTACAGCTCTACACTTGCCCCGACCGGGAATCGAACCACGGAAAACTATCACGTTGTTCATGAACCACACGAGGGGAGTATAATAATAACTATTATTATTGTAGTATAAAATTTATTCATGAAATCCTTTGGATATTATGAAAATTGAATGATACATTATTATAAATATTCTTGAACAACGTTGTTTTTCCTTTTATGTGCAAAAAATCTAGACACTGCTTTGGTAGAAAGCACCGACCGCATAGGTCAAAAAGTCTGAAATACAGATTGCAGAAAAAAATATATTTCCAAGTGTTTCTAATACTTTAGTTTCTATTAAAATTACGTATAATTTCTTTCTAATGTCAATTTTAAGAAATGCTTCTTTTTAATACTTTTTAATTCTATTAAATTCATTTGATTAACAGTTTTACAATAGATGTTATTATTTTTTAATTATTTATTTTAAGAAATGCTTCTTTTTAATCATTTTTTAAATTCTATTGAATTCATTTGGTTCACAATTTTACAAAAAATGTTGTTACTTTTAAAAGAGTACATTGTTGCTAATTATCAACCTCACTTAATGATCATCATTGGTTTATTGCAGAAACCCCTTTATTCTATAATTCTGATCTTTCCTGCAGTCTCTCGTTGACGTTGTCGATATAATCTTTCATTGCGTCTCTGCTATGTGTCAACAAGATCTTTCTCATTCATTCTGTCCAGAGCTTGCAAATCCTACCGTTCGAAGGAACAAGGGTTGGAGTGGGGTGTTAGTAATAGCTCCACCAAAGCCAAACAAATTATCTGCTTCGCACCAGTGGGCCAAGTGATTACAACGTCACTATTCATTAAATAGGGTTAACAGAATTTCACTCTATTGATCGCTAATGGTCTGCGAAGTAACGAACTCTATGAATTTTATTATGTCAGCTCCGCTCTCGAAATTGAATCCAATACCAACTGTAGTTAAACTAAGAGTTCCCGTTTGTGGATCAACAGAAATGTATATGTAATTATTCTGGTGTATATTGGCGTAGATATTGTTTCAAACTTTCTGTACAATTTTTAGGTTTGAGAAAACAAATGTGTTGCTTATTTTAAAAGCTTAGATCTGTTGAGCGGTTTTGTGTTCCAGTATGACATGATATTCACCTCTTAATAGCCAAAACTTTAAACCATACTCGAGATATTTTCCGGAATGCCACACAAATGGAGAATATAGTAATAATACTTATGTATTTACATATAGTTAAGAGAAAAATTTTAATGAATTCGGTTTTTACGAGAGAAAATAATTGTAAGCTCTCCTAGTTTTACTAAAGTTTCACTTTTCTTTCTCTAATAAAACATCACTGTGTTAACATGTACTCTGAATTCATAAATATTTTCCTGTAGCCGATATCGTACGTGTTTTCGTGTTCTCAAATGAAACCCAGACCAGAAGTAAATGGCAGGAATAGAAGAGATCAGTACCTGAAGGTGATGGATTTTGGCTATTACCAGTGGCGTACCCATAGGGTGGGGATCATAGAGCTACAGACCTTTTTCCCAGAAGTCATTTGGTATATATTTTAAATATAGCACTCTCACTTGTTTTCTATACTAACAAAATCTATTCGATATATCAATTGTTTACGTTATAAATATTAACTCTAAGGCAACAAATAAAAAATAAATTTAATGGTCAGCATAAATGATTTTTTAAATTAAAAATCATCTAGCCAGCTATTCACTATAAATATACCCCCTCCCCGAGAAAAATCCTGGATGCGCTTATGATATTGCATTTTTTACCTGGACGAACATTCTACTCTGACATATTTGATTGGTCGCTTCCATAGTTTCCTTTTATCAGTTCTTGGCGGAAGTTGAAGCAGACCCTCAGCAAGGGCACACGTTTCGCACGAGATATTTCCTTCCTCAACGTGCCTCTCATCCTTAGAGCCGGTTGCTAACCTTATCTCTCATTCTTGCGTGTTGAAATGTTTGGGGTGTATTAAAAAGGGGCAGGTCAGTGAAAACTTTGAAAACGGATCGGAATCCACGGTAGGCTCAGTCGTTAATAGTGAGCTCTGAACAAGAATTTTGGTCACTAAATATTTTCTAATAATTGTGATTTTCTTATTTGTTTCCAAAAAGTTGTTTCTGAATTAATTTCTAAACAAACAAATTTCTTTCATGAGATTTTGGTTCATCGCGCTTCGTAAACAATAATACAGCACTGGGCTTCACCAACGATTGAATGCTTGATGTTTCCTAGAGCGTCAACTGCTGTGGATATTAGTCACATTAGTGTAGAGAATAATTTTATTTCAAGATATGGCGGTGTTCCTCCCGTCTGGACGTTGAAATAGGACGTCGACCTACACGATGCTTGTCGGATTGTGGAGAATTCCCTCTTCTGGTTTCTCCCACAGCGGAGCAGCAACTCAGCCGCGATCTGTTCGAAGGTCCCGATTGATTGAACTCTTCTGGCTCAGCAACTGATATGGTCATTATTTCCTTTATTGTAGTTTCATCGCGGGAGATGGCGGTGTTCCTCCCTCTGAATATTGATATCGATTCCCAACCTACTCGTCAGCTTGCGGGGGATTTCTCCCTCCAGGTTACTCCCCCAGCATAGCGCCAGCTTAGCCAAGCTCCCGACTGGTCTCCCGGCATTTTTGTAGTGCAGTGCTTTTAATTGTGTGTAAGGTAAGGACGAGGAAGAAGATATGATCACACGCCATCCGTGAGCCGCTTGTTAGGGTTATGTTCCAACATTTGTAGGAGAATCAAGGAAAACTACCCATGAGAGCAAACAGCCGCTAGAATTCTCATCCATTCAGGGGCTTAATTCAACTTAGTTAGCTAGCTATTTTTTATTGATTTTTTGTGTTTGTACATAGGTCATATTAAGTCCAAACTTTACACATGTTTAAAAGTGCTAACTTATGTTTAAAACTTATTTCTAAGACTTAAATCTAACATGAGTTTGAGGATACCCTATTGAATCCTCTATTCAGGTTCGAATTCGGAGAAGGTTTTGAGGAATATTTGGTGGGATATCTGTTTTTTTAATTCTGGAATGGTTAGGATTTTTTGTGAGTCTAAAGGTTGCCATGGAAGAGATTTGAGGTAAATAATAGTAAAAGTTGGTGGCTAAGAACGTGATGCGACGTTCAATGAGTTGAGTTCTCTATGAAGCTGATAATTGAGCTCTGTAGCTAGTGTGGAGATATCCACCACCAACCTCACTACAACCCTAGCGTCACCCGGTCAGTGACGTTACAGCGACAAGGGTAACGCTGGCTCTGAGCTAAATGTGCCGGCACGAGGTGTTCGAATATCGATCCGTCGTCCGTCTCGATCACCCCATCCATTCTCTCTGCGCTTCCCCTCGGTCGGCCGTCAACCCGATGACAGCTGATCATCGGGCGTCCCCCTCCCCCGTCTTCACCCCCCCCTCCGCCGCCCCCGCCGTCGCGGTTGCCGTCAGCGGGCGCGCGCGTCATCCATACGTCACGCAGCCACCGCGCGGGCGTCAGCCTCGTGTCAGCGATACGTCAGCCGGCCGGCGCGTGGTGGCGCGTGCGTCCGGATGTAAATGAGCTTCCCGCGGCAAACACGCGGGGAATCTGCCGCGGATGCAGCACGCGATCATCGCTTTAATAGATGTTGCAATAAATACGATGGCTGGTACGTGTGATATTTCACTTTTAGACTTCGGTATTTCTGTGTTAATTTTTATTGATTATTGATTTGTACCTCTTTATCACTCTATTTATCTCTTTTTATACAATCTCTTTTTTAATTAGAAATATTTTTTACAAAATCTCTACTGTAAAATTGTGAAGATATGAATAAAAACCTTTTTTGTGTGCCAGTATAAATGCAATGAATTATGCAATGAAATTTTTAGTGAGTGTAATGTTGCATTAATGGTTCGTCTATATAATTTACTTCTTGCTCTTATTTTGAATACTATATATTCGCACTTACATATGTAATTCATACTATTTATACTGAATCAGATTGTTTGTTAATTTATTGTGTATTGAATCCTTGTAATTACTTTTCTTGTTCAAGCATGACGATTAATTTTCAATTGGTAACATTCATGTATGTTATACTTTCAAGGAAGAGCTCTTATATGAATCTAAAATTATGAGACATATTAATAACACCAAGAAAAACCTTTTTTGTAGTTATTTAACATAATATTCATTATTTAAGGTTTTTCATATTTTCTGAATCAAATACTTCTTTCATTTTGTATAATTAATCTCCTCTCTTTTGTAAGGTTATAAATTTGGCCATTTTCTAAATTCACAACAAAGAATAAATAAAATAGAGCACTATATCTATGGTTAAAATGAACTCCTTCAGCTCTTCACATTATAAAGGATTTTGAAATATTCTATGCAATCGCATATCCCAGAATTTCGCCACTTACTCAGGAAACACATTTTCCTCAATTCAAAAACCCAGAGTTTTTAATAAAACATTTTACCTCATTTCTTTTTCTTTTCCAGACATCAGCGAGCACATTTTCTGAACCGAATATAAAAGCAGATGATGCCCATCCATAAACATGCTGTCGAGTGAATATTAACCTCATTCCCACACGCGGGACATTAACACCTTCAACGGGGGCGTGATGCAGCTTGTAGGCCCATTGCGCGCCGAATGCGTCTCCTGTTGGATTGATGAGCGTTATTTCCATACGGGTGGTACGCCTGCGGCCGTGTTTTGAATACGGATGCGAATTTCATCAGCTCCAACCGAAGTGACGCACATCCTCTTAGTCTGACAGTAGGATCTGCGTCACGTGACGTGTTTGCATGTAGTCGCGGGGTGAGCTAATGGCAGAAAAATCCGCATGAGTTTCTGGACCATCTGGAACATAAAATTCCAATGTTTTACGCGAGATAGATGACACGAAATGATGATGACAACCATGATTACATCTCTAAAATAAGATTTACGAAAGACGATGCTTCCTATCCGTTGGACTCTGGTCGCTTACGGAAATTGCCCTCGTTTTTTTTATTTCTTCCGTTAGGATTTTGGAGTTTTATTTGTTCGTGAATAATTAGGAGTAGGAATAGGATTACTAAACAAAGAATGAAGAGTTACAGTGTGATTTAATTCTCCTGTTGCACTGCAATTTTGATGGATTTTATATGAACTTGTACTCTTCCTTCTTTAAAATTGTGAAGTCGTGAAAATTGTGATTTGGTATTTTAGTTCAACTACTTCTAACCCGAAAAAGAATGTAATTCATTCTTACAATTTCAATGTGGTATTTGTTTTCTTTATAAAAACATATTTATTAATAAAATGTATCTTTTTAGTTGCCCAACTGGGATATCCTACATCCATCCATCAATAATTAAAATTAATTATTTTTGACTCTCTAATTAGAATATTTCATGCGCTCGGTTTAAATCATTGAAATATTGAGTTCTTTTCCTGGCGTCGTTTTTCTTTGCTTACGCATAGTGTAATATGCATTATTTATCTCATTGATACTCCAGTTTACTCCTTTTGTACCACATGAACCCAACGAATTCTGTTTTGAACTTTACAGTAAGTGGTATTAAATATATTCTGCCGATGACACTCCGGTGCTTCTTTCGGCAAAGTAGCAACTTCATTTCACACAGTTCTATTTTGCTTTACGATCTTCCACCGTGAGTCCTAATTCTCTGCTGATCATAAGAATCCGATTGTTTTAATTGAATAATCTGGTTATTTCCTATTGAATTGTATTTACGAAAGTCTTATTTTGTTAGTCTGAACTTTTTCTTTGCAGACATTCTCTTTTGATTATTCCTAATAAAATTTCATAATAGTTCTGTTAAAAGCAATGAATAACAAGTGTGACAATCAGCGAAATCGCATGTACATCTATCGCCAGCCCGTTTTCTTCAACACTAAATTCTTAAAGAGAAATCACAATTTAAACTCCATTCCCGTATACAGATTGCTAAGTAGCTTTACACAAAATCATCCTTTAGCAAGCAAACCCTGTTTATTAATTATGGTTAGGTATCCGTAAATTTTCCTGAACCAATTATGATGTAGACAGTGAAGAAGTTGAAATAAACTATTCCGAGCTGTGAAGGATGGGAAAGAGAATGCAACATGAATATCACATGACACATGCATGCATAAACAGGATCTCTGAAGCGCTGATAAATGACCTCTGAAGCGCTCCCAAAAATGTACATAAAATTGTTTTGTCATTCGTAATAACGTCTTTTGTTAATAATTTCAATAAGACACACTTAATGTTAAAAAATGATATTTAAATAACTATTAATAGGGTATTGAAAAGCCTTGCATATGCATTGACGCAATATAATCAAATTTCAGATCTTAACTACACAACTTCTGAGAATTTTTTCTTTTCAAATGACTAAAATGAATAAAGATTGAAGAAAGATAACACGGAGGACAATATCTCCGAAATTCATTTGTTCAGAGTAAGAAGCAAAATAATAAACGTTAGTGTCTCGAAGGCGATGTGGGGGAGGAGCGTCGTAGAGGTAAAACCTTCCACGAATTTGACGATAACAAATCCTATACGGAGAAACTGTGATTCTAGTTCCTCATTGAAATGTCTCTACACAACAAATTGCCATATAAACCCTCATAATTAAGTGTTTCTACTGATTTATTGTTCTAAGATCTTGAATTCACCCTACCAAAAGAATTGTCAATGTTAAGACTACAAATATAGCTTAAGTTGCTGTGAAATAATCTCTTTCTTTTTCACTATAAACCTCTAAAGTGTTTTTATCATTCAGATGGTCAACGGATTGACTCTCATTTGTGCATTTCACATTTTTAATCTGTCATAGTGTGTGGGGTTGCAACTTCTCTTGATTTATACGTGAATTTGTTTTCTGGCAGGCTAATGTAATGAGGCTTACTTAAGGCGTCTGGATTAAATCTGCAGGATCCTACCGAGAAGGTAATAGGAGAGGTACCTAGAAACTGTCTGATACTCAGAGGAACTATTACATTTTGATCACAGCAAACGATTGTTCGGGGCGGGGTTAGATCGGCGTGGATTGAAACATTTCTCTAGGCCTCAGTATATTTCTACACAATTTTCCAAACCGTGGTCCTTCAGATTGATTGATTGTTAGTAATTTCGTGCGCGTCAATTACTGAGGTCATTATTCCCGTAAGTGTAGATAGTGTTTTTTCATTGGGGGGTGGCGGTGTATCTTCCCCCACTGGATGGCGAGATCCGGCGCTCACCTACCGTCGACTAGCGGGGTTTCCTCCAACCAGATATCTCTCACCAGCGGGACACAGCCCCAGCCGTGACAAGCTCTAAGACCCCGTTCGGTACCCCAGCAGTGTGATAGAGTAATGCATGTTAGAGTAAGTGTGTGTGTGTAAAGGGTGAGGATAGGACAAAGAAGAGGAAGTAAAGATCGCGCACTCCTTGGCCCGTTTGTTAGGGTACTGGTCCGGCATTCGCCTGGTGTTGATCGAAGAAACCACAGATAACTACCGATCAGAGTAGTCGGCCGCTAGAATTCTCTTCCAAACAGCGACTGAATTCAACCTAGATGAAAAGTTAGTGTCGAAAATCTTGCCACCGTCGAGACTCGAACCTATGACCGCCCGGTCAGAGGTGCTGCAGTGTCATCAGTTGATGTACTGAGCACCGCTCCCGGTGTGGCCCATCAGTATTTCCAAATATTGCTCGATATCTTCCGCCACCCTCCGGCATCAGTGTGACGTGGTCGTCACGGAATGGAATGTCTTGGGACAGAATGTCTTTGTTCCCCGGCATTGCGTCATTTTTATACGTGCTCATAACAGCAGTATTAGAGTTCCCTACCAATGATGAGTTTCAGATACGCTAACATCAATATGCCGAGCCGTTACAAATTGATCTCTGTCGAACTCCGTCAGATGGATCGGTTTTCCCCTTTTGACTCCACAAATAACTGTAACAGGCTCTGAAGCCTTCTAACCCTAACTAACCCTGAACCGCGCTCGCCAGATCCCATAACGATGGAGGGCGCATGGTTGTGTTTGAACCGCCTATCTTAGTTTTGGAGATTTCTAAACGATATCTCCCAATAATGAGCAAGACTAATTGTAAATAATGCAAATACGTAATAAAATAACGTATAATAATTTCTATTTAGTTATGAACTAAACAGAAAAAGGGCTCAAACGAACGTAAAACAATCCAACAATGTAATGATTAAATTTTATTATGTAACACTTAAACAGACGTTTCTCGGCTGTTTCAAAAATAGAACAATTCTACATTTATTTGAATATTATTGACAATTTTCATTATAAAGAGATGATGCTCGTTCAATGTCATCTTAATGGTTTAGCTCTACATCCATTCATCCTTTTTATGAATTCATCAATTCTGCAAAAGGAAACTGACCAGGCGCTTCGTTTTGCGGTGCGTTTTTGCTTAAATATTTTCTCACACGTGAGCAATTGCGTCGACAGATTGTTCACGCAAAAGTGTTCTAAAGGCGGTCCATACACCGCTCTCGCGTGCAGTGTGTGATTAATACTACAGATAGCGTACCAGTTCGTCAGTGTAAAACTACGCTGTGGTCAAAACGATCTTCTTGTTTCCTTTAAGAGAAGATTGAATAACAATATTTCCCACTGAGTTCTATAAAACGTGCAGAGATAATGAAGTTACAATAAGAGGCCCAGAACCAAATCAAGGGCCATCTCAGCATTGGCTCAAAGGATCAGGGAAACTGGACTAAAAACCTGATCGAGATGGGGGTCATTAACCCAGAAGCTGCGGTACAATAGTTGCTGCAGGTTTTTTTTTCAGAATTATACAGTCCAAATGGTAAATAATACATTAAATAGCGTTGTTAAAATTAATGTTACTTTCATTTTGACTCAGTATAGTCTCTAATTGTATAGAAACAGTTATGCATCAGAAACGATTTTATTTTGAATTTACACTTTTCTATCGAATTTAATAGTTCAGTGTCATCTAACAAAGTGTTGTAAAATAATACGCATCCCTTCCCGACAGACTACCCGTAACCACGTAACCGCACAACAGATATGGTTGCCGTGTGCTGTCTTCCCCAGAGGCTGCGCGGGCGCGCCGGAAGTCCTATTCCATGGGCAGTATCCGCCGGCGCCGGTCCGCCGCACGCACCGCCCATTAGGAGCCGGAAGCGGAAGAGGGGTCTAGAAAAAGGAAACGCTCCTGGAAGTGGTCGCCTCGTGTCAATGCCCGGAGAGTACAACCGTCTGCTTCTTTTCAGCTAGACTACTCACGATCGGGGATGTTCAATGGGATGGCGAAGCGTGACTTCTCGTATTACTAAAGACTCGTTCATTCACTGTATATGGTTATACTACCGAGTGATTTCTCATGGAGTTCATCAAGTACTATAACCTTGATAGGTTGTAGCGTAGACTCTATTATTTATTTCATACAATATGCCACAATTAGTTAATTGGTTAGCATCCTTACCAATAAATATGTGTTTTCTTCCATCTGACTATGTTCATTTCATGATTTGACGATGGCTCTGCTTGATATCTTATCGCAAATGTATTTGGTCTGCCATACTGAGATTGAACCTGAGGAATATCCCAAACAATAGGGTCGATACGTTCTAAACAAGATGAATTTTATTATGTATTGTAATGAATGTGAATTTCAATGTCTGTTATTTTGGCCTTTTATTTATTTTAATGACTCATTCTTTTATTCAATTTCGCCTAAATCAAAACGGAAGATCGAGTCCCAACTGAAGGATGATTTTCGAGACTTGCTTGTGAAATAGGTGGAATTCTAGCGAAGAACTCTCTGATCGGTGGTTTTCCGTGGTTTCTGCGAAAAACACACTGTGAATGCTGAAGTAGTACACTAACAGGACTACGGACCGCACGCGGATCTTTCCTTCGTCTTACTTGTACTTTTCTCACCCGATCCATACACTCAAATGCACTACACTACCACGCATGTCGGGCGCTTAAAGCTTGTTTGGGCTGCGGCGGTGCCCCGCTGGTGGGAGACACCTGGGTGAGGAAAATCCCTCCAAAACGACGCGGGTTGGCTCCGGATGTCACCAGCGAGCGGGGGATGATCACCGTCACCGCTATGAAGACATTCGCTACTCTTACGAGAATAATGACCTTAGCAATTGACGCGCCCGGAGTTACTAATCAACTAGTCAGAACGGAAGAGAATATCATATTTTATTAAATCATATTCAGCTGGGTAATCTTGAATTTGGAACTATTAACTAAAAGTTTCACTCTGTATCATTTTTAAAGTCGCAAGTTTTAATGATCAAAAAGTGTCTTTGGGCCACGGAAACGCGCTTTTAAGAACATAGAAGGCATCGTTTCCGACTTTTTCTAGAACACGCCTTCCTAATTTTTTGCGACTGTTATGTGTGTTGCAGTAAACTTTTCGCTGTCATAAAGTGCAAAATTATATTTTTTGTCTTAAAACTGTTTTATACAGGAAGGAAGTAATTGCTTCTCGAGCAGTAGCACACTTTAGAAATTTTGTCAATATTTTCTTATAGTAAATTGCAAAAATAGTAATGCATCCTTAACGTATTATAGATAGAGAGGATAGAAGATGTTTAAGAATAAGAGAGCTACTTATTGTTATTTTCAATGGTAAAATATTTAAATTGCCAAATATAAACTAAGTCTTCACCTACATTGGGCGTTCAACGCTTTGTTATATTTCCGTTAGGGATTCCCCCTCCCTCATTATTTGTCGCTGACCTGGCCATCCTGGTGTACTACATAATACACTCACTCCTTTGCACGGCTGAGGTCCATTAACCCAAAACGGTTAGCACATACACAATTGAAACGATTGAAGGCGTTTTCATTGTGAACAATACTATTTATTTCAATAATAGCAGCTGTCGTAGTCGTTTTTGTGACTTCCAGACAGCAAAAACTGATGATGATGGCTAAGCCATCGAAAGCTGCTATTATTGAAATAAATAGTATTGTTGACAATGACAACGCCTTCAATCATTTCAATTATGTAAATGTCAACTATAACTCACCATTAAACCAATATAGCACATAGACAACTAGCGGCGACAATTGTCGGGCAAGGAAAGGTGACGAACAGGCCGTGGATGCATTGACAGCGCTTTCCTTCTGTTCTCATGCGTGCACCGACGCATTGCGGCCATAATACCTACTCTCTAAAAAAATACTTCCTTTCTTTTTTTGTGGCTGGGGAAGGGAAGGGGAAGAAAGGAATATTCGTTTATGGTAGTTTAAAAAAGCCAGGCTACTACACAGAAGCTAACACCCATAATCCCATCCAAGATGGGATTCGAATACGCAACTGTTTAAGTAGAAACTGCTATAGAGCATTTGGCTTGGTGATCTCAGCTACCCAGATAAGTAGATTTTTAACTGTTTTAAGTATAAAAAATAATACTTTGTTAAGAATTGGTTTATGAATTACTTATCTGTTCATCAAATTTCACTGTAACAACTAAAACATGTAATGATAGATAGATATTTATTATTCTGCAGGTAGGTATATACAGACTCGTGGCAGAACACTACAATTTACATATTACAAATATTAACTTTAAATTACTTAACAATGTAACTTTAAATTATTTAAATACGTAATAATAATAATAATAATAATAATAATAATAATAATAATAATAATAATAATAATATGCTAACAATAATAGCCTTAACTACATGATAAAATTACTTTACACATTTGAAGGTAATTATCACTAACTTTATTACATTTCAAATGAAATATTTATTAATAAATTCCAATGAATTTGTTCTCAAATTACTTTCATACCAATAAAAATTCATTTTTTAAATATTCAAAATAGTTTGCCTGTATTTTTCCCAAACCTGATATGATTTGTGAAGCCTTTTATACCCAGACCCATGTTTCTTCGTGCAGCTGTACCCATTCATTCAATGCTTAACCTTCATTGTCAGCGAGTGAAGGCGTCCATGATTTAAGTACTAGAAAAGAGAAAACTTCAATATTTTGTATATTTCTCACAACTCATTATTACGTTATTAAAATTTTTAAACGCTTTACAAAAAGTGTACGAACCTCTTCCTAAGAAATTTCATTAATACCGAGAAAAGTTCTAAAAGAAAAATCTCATTAACAGAACCAGTTTATAAGCTTTTTTAATTCAAAATTTCTGTTTTCTTTGTACGAAATTTCGCTGAAGAAAAATTTGTACAGACTTGTCGTTAACAAGAGCAACTTATAATAGGTGGTAAAATGTGGTTTGTTTTCTTTAGAGAAGAAAACTTTTTTAATAAGTTGCAGTCAAAATATTAAAGGTATTAATTTAAATGAATGTTAGAAAAGCACTCTATTCAGCGGGCCATGAATCACGAGTGACTATTCCTTTGTATTTCCTCCCCCCCATCTACAATCACCGATTCAGACAGGATGCCGTAGGAAAGATGGTTTCGTTCTTTTTGCTTTAAGAATCGACAAACACGTGCTGAAAAAAAGGCCATAATAAAATAGTGAATATTTTGTTAAAACAGTTAAGAAGTGGAAAATGTATAAATTTTATGGTTAGATATAATATAACCTTGCGTGCATATGTGCAGAACTTATAATCATTTATTTTTCACTTATCACATCTTTATTTGTCTCATCATTTTATCTGCTGTAATGACATTTATGTCGCTGACCAGTATAAGTAGAAATTAACGAAGACTTTAAAATATTAAAAATCTAAGAGATAACTGTGCTAATTTGCAGAATTCGCCCATTTGGCATGAACAAATGTGATCCATGCCTCCACACCCTTCGAGAGCTGGTTCGTAACATTTATGGGGACAAAAGAGAGAAGTTTATTTTCTTGTAAAGTATTACTGTCCCAAAGCCTTCATAGTCAAATTTGTTTTGTGTACAGAACAATTTTATGGGGTCGGAATTTTTATGCAGTATTTTTAGTAAGAATTATTCTTCTCTCTCGGAGTCAAGTTTTATAACCTTAGTGTGTGATCACCCTGCACTTTGAGAGATTGACACTCGATAAACTGTATTGTAACGTTGTTTGAAACTTCGGGGCACCCTAATGAGATTTCAACAAGCCCGTGAGTGGATAATTACTCTGTCAACTCGAGAGAGGAAATTCACTGCGTAATAATGTATGAGTCATAAAACAACTCCTTTGTCACGGATCTTCATTACCGCATCATTCTCTTCGCATGTATTTTTGAAAGAGAACTCCGTGCACTATCTGAATTTTGGAGATGAGGACGATTAATAATTAATGTTATACAATTCCATTCAGAGAGTAATATGGCGATTTTTTTCCTGTATAATATCCAAAATAAAATTTGTATTTTTGCATAATATAATATTTGCTTATTTAATTAATTAAAATGAAATAGGATAGTAGTTTACATTTCGTATATTTCTATATGCCAGAACAGTAATGCAGAGTATCTTGCAAACGCTGTATCTTCTGGTGCATGTATTGTTGCTCTTGTAGTACTGCTTCTTGCTCTTGCGTTTTCCTAACTAAAATATTAAATTCATATCTTTTAAATAGTTTTAAAAATTTACTATTTCTTAGATTTTTTATTTTTTCTCGCGTTCTTCAAATTAAATGTTTGCCCGCTTCCAACGCTTTGTGTCTTCGTCTCACTCATCCTCGTTACTGCGTTTATGAGTGAGGGTAATGTAACAGCAAAGACGATTGTTGTGGAGAACTATGTTGAAGCTCTGCGACCCCTGCGTGTCATTCAGGTAGGGGCGCCCAGATAACACGGGGATTGAGACTTTATATCCACAGGAGCCCCTTACTTCAAACAAAAGCTCCGCCCCCAATACATAAACAGTGTTAATTTCTCCATGCAACAGAAATAAATTCAAGTGTTTAATTTTCTATTTGTTTTCTTTTAAACAAAATTCAAGGCCACAATTATTTCGGGATCTGGGGCACGTTCACCTAGCTGCTCCCTTTCTGGCCACTCTAGATTCAAGTATTACATGATGCTGGATTGTGAGGCTTCAAAACCACTGCGTTGCTGGCCGCGACGCCATTGCATCGGTTTAGTACTTCAAAGCGTTGAAGCAGGACTGAAACTTGCAATCCTTGGAGGCACAAACCACATAACCCCAGCCTCCGTACACGTCCGTCTACTTTCCGTCATGATTTTATGGGGTCTTCTTGTCGACCTCAAGGCTCTCTCCAAATTTTGCTCGTATTTCTGTCTTCCATTTCATTGACTGATAGGTATTTACGTGCGCGTTACTACAATGGTCATAAATCCCGTTAGAGTAGTCAACGTTTTATCGCGGTAGGTTGTTATATTCCTCTCTCACTGAATATTAAGATCGGGCGCCGCCGTACACGTCGATTTGGGGGGGGGGGCATTTCCCCTTACAGATATCTTCGCCAGCCCAAGCGGGAAAAACTCTAACCTCCCAACTGGTCCCACGACATGGTAACGTACTGCATGTAAGTGTAAGCAAAGAGTGAAGAATTATACCTCTTTAGAATATGGTGTAAGTATGTGTAAATAAAGGGTAAGGATAAAATAAGGGAAAGGGAGGAAAGGTCGCGCGGGCTTCGTGGTCCGATTGCTAAGGGACTGCTCCGGCATTAGCCTGGCATTTATCGAGCAAACCATGGAAAACCAACGATCATATTATCCGTCCGCTAGAATACTCCTGCATTGCATTCTAGTTAGATACGAATATCCATCACCGTCGGAACTCGAGCTTAACGACCTCCCAGTCAGAGACGCTGCACAGTCAGCGGCAATGTTGTCTCAGAGCTTAACTGACCCGGTCTCTTCCTTCTGTTCGCCTCTTATTACGCAGACACCCTCCATGGTCTCGTCTGTAGATTTTTGGTCCTCCTCTCCCCCCTCCCCCGTCTTCGTCGCTCGTCACCAACTCCGTCACCGTCCCCCATTCCCCGTATCCGTCCCCATCTCGGTCCCCATCCCCGTCCCCGTTCCCGTTTCCGTTCCACGATCTCCATCCCCGTCCCTCGTCATCCAGCCCCGTCCAACCCCCCATCCCCGTCTCTATCCCCATACCCCGTCCCCGTCCCCGTCCCTCGTCCTCGATCTCCGCCCCCATTCCCGTCCCACGTCCTCCATCCCCGTCCCCCGTTCCCGTCTCTCGTCCTTCATCCCCGCCTCCCGTTCCCGTCCCTCGTCCTCCATCCCCGTCCCCGTCCCCCGTCCGCATCCCTCGTCCTCCATCCCCGTTCCCCGTTCTCGTCTCTCGTCCTCCATCCCCGCCCCCCATTCCTGTCCCACGTCCTCCATCCCGTACCCGTCCCCCGTCCGCATCCCTCGTCCTCCAGTCCGTGCCCCGTTCGCATCCCTCGTCCTCCATCCCCGTCTCCGCCCCGTCACCCAGCTGAAGCGCCGCGGCGACTCGCCCACGGGCCCATCTCCATGGGATTAATTCTCGCCTCGCGGCGGGCAGGCGGGCGGGCAGGCGGGCGGGCGCGCGTCCGGACGCAATACGCGGCCGCGTAAGGCAATACTGCGCTTTAAGCCCTCATTTATTATCCAAATTGCAGCTCTCAGACAAATGAGGGAGCGGCGGGGCGCGCGGCGGCGGGGAGGCGGACGGGCGGGCGGCCGCGTAGTTCGCCCCGCGGCCGCGCGCCGCCCCGCAGCGCTGCCAGTGCAGGCAGACGGTCGTGTCCGGCCCGGACGCGATCCCATCGCCATCGCCCCGGGTCGTCTCTCGCCTTCTCCCCGCCCCGCCCCACCCCACTGCTCCCCCCCTACGCCCCGCTCCCGACAGGACCGCATTTCCTGCCCGCGCTCCCGCAAACACGCTGCTTCTCAAAGTCGCCCCTCGTTCCGCCCGGGCCGCCTGCCGCCGGCTGCTCGTCACCGCTGAATTGTTATCGTAATTCTCGTTGTACGAGAACTGGGGCACAGCGCGGGTTGCGACCGTGCTACTTCTGAGTGGGTTTGCATATTCCCGACTGTGTGCCTGGACTGGCTGTCTTTGTGCGTTTGGTCGTATTTTGTTTGTAGGATGGACTAAAATAAGTTGTTATTTAGAAATATCGATAGCTATTAAAGAAGATTTTTATTAATATAATAAAAGGAAAAATGTTTTTGGTACACGTGTCGTTAACGGCTCATTTTGTATTTATTTTTATAATAAATATATAAACTGCTATAGACATAATTTGTTCGTTTCGAAAATAACGGCATTAGTTTCTTTCACTTCTTGTTGGTAATTTCTGGCATTCAGTAGGAATATTCCTTAACAATAAGGTGTATCCATCTACATCTGTAAACCATACATTGTATGATTTCATCGTACATATCTGAGTATGTATATAATATTTTTATGAACTTTTCAAAATGTTTAAGTAACAATAATGGTTTAATTTACAGGTCGGTAGGTAGGTTGTGTGGGGAATATTGGGACTTTGTTTTTTAAACTTGTAGCTGTACATTCATTCAGCCACCCGTGTCTAATATATCCCTTAATTTTCTAGTGAAAAGTAATAAAAAATAAAGATTGAAATCAACGCAGATGTGATTCTTACCTGCACGAATTATTCAGGAGCGTCAATTCGCTATTTTAATTCCAGTATTGCATCAATAGATTAACCTAAAACTCTTGGTTCATAGGGTTATGTTTCTCACTATTAAATTGTTTCATTCTGGGTGATTTGTTTAATTGTTCAAAGCTCACTAGATTTATGCACGTAATTCCCTTTTTTAAAATTATAAGTTTATTGCTTGTTCTCTTTTTTCCTAGTATTCCTTCGCATACGTCATATCTGTTAAGGGAATTCTGATACATTTTTGTGTTATTTACTTGAATATTGACCCGTAGGCGACGTAGAATATCCGGCAATACATTTTCAAAAACATCGTAAATCAAATATTTCTTCTCCAGCGCGACTGCACCGACACCGAAATCAATACCAACACCTAACACAACTACGTCATAAAAACAGACACCGAAATAGTCGATGCTTATGCTATAACCACTACACGGTCAACATCATCCACACCCAACCAATTTACTGTTTAGTCGTCACGGCAGCCCTAAAACAAACCGCCCTCACGCGCCTTCCCCATCCCACGCCCGCCACTATGATCTTCCTCGTGGCCTCCACCGCAGCCCCGAGCTATCTCCTCTGGCGCATGAGCCCCGGCAGTAACGACGCCCCGCGCCCCACGGCCCTAATGCACCGCGCCACCTCTTCCGCCAGCCGCCTCCCAGACACGACTCAGGAACTACTTGGAGATAGAGGAGGATGGAGAAGGGAACGGGAGTAGCAGGAGCGGAAGAATGGGGAGATGACTGAAGGAAAGATGAGATGAAGCAAGTCAGTGGGGAATAGAAATGTGGGTGAGTCGAAGAAGTGAGACGGAATGGAAAAGTGGAAATAGTGATGAAGTAGAGGAGAAGGAGAGAAATTACAAAATAGAAGAAAGAGAAGAGTAAATAGAGGGGACACAGAGAAGTGGCGTAATAGAGGAGAGAGTGAAGTGATAAAATAGATATGACAATTGGAAGAGAGGGAAGTGAAGAACTGAAGGTGCCAAGGAAGTGAAAAAGAGAAAATGTGAGATAAGTGAAGAAGAGAAGGTGAGGTAGAAGTGAATAAATGAATGTGAAAGAGAAGTGAATATGTGAATCAGTGAGAAGTGACGAAATAAAGGAGAAACGAAAGTTACAAAGTGAAGATGAGAGGGAAGTGACGAAATCAAAGAGAGGGGTTAGTGACGAGAGGATGCGTGAGAAAAGTGACAGGATGAAGACAAATTCGAGGAGAGAAGACTAGAGGAGTGAGTTGAGGGATGAGGGTGGATGCAGAGACGAGCAGGAGATGGAGGCACCTGAGAGAAGCGCCCCAAGCGAGGGAGGTCACGAGGCCAGCACTCCGTGACGCTGAACGTGATGATAGAAGTGAAAATGTGAATGAGAGAAATGACAAAGTGAATGAGAGAAATGACAAAGTGAACGACGGAGAAGTGACGAAGCGAAGGAGAGAGAGAAGAGACGAAGTGAAGGTGAGAAGGAGATGACAAGAGGCGTGAGGCAAGTGAGGAGAATAAGGAGAAAGAAGTTCGAGGAGCGGAGACGAGAGACACGAGGGAGTCTACGTACGAGGGTGGAAGAGAGAAGGGGAGAGGTGGCAGGCGGCAGAGAGAAGCGCCCGCGGCGACGGGAGGTCACGAGGCGTGCACTCCGTGACGCTGAACGTGAGATAGAAGTGAAAATGTGAATGAGAAAAATAACAAAGTGGATGAGAAGAATGACCAAGTGAACGAGAGAAATGACAGTGAATGAGATAAATGAAAGAGTGAATGAGAGAAATGACAGAGTGAATGAGAGAAATGACAGAGTGAATGAGAGAAATGACAGAGTGAATGAGAGAAATGACAGAGTGAATGAGAGAAATGACAGAGTGAATGAGAGAAATGACAGAGTGAATGAGAGAAATGACAGAGTGAATGAGAGAAATGACAGAGTGAATGAGAGAAATGACAGAGTGAATGAGAGAAATGACAAGTGAATAGAGAGAAATGACAGAGTGAATGAGAGAAATGACAGAGTGAACAAGGAGAAATGACAGAGTGAATGAGAGAAATGACAGAGTGAAGGAGAGAAATGACAGAGTGAATGAGAGAAATGACAAGAGTGAATGAGAGAAATGACAAAATGAGAGAAATTGAATGAGAGAAATGACAAGTGAATGAGGAAATGACAGGTGAATGAAGCGAAGAAGAGAGGACAGGTTGAAGGTGAGAGGGAAATGACAAGAGGAGGCGTGAGACACGTGAGAGAATAAGGAGAAAGAAGTTCGAGGAGCGGAGACGAGATGCACGAGGAGGTCGAGGGACGAGGGTGGCTGGAGAGAAGTGCAGGAGGCGGGAGGCGGCAGGGAGAAGCGCCCGCGGCGAGGGGAGGTCACGAGGCGTGCACTCCGTGTCGCTGAGCTGGTGCCGCGCCTGGGTCGTAAGTGGGCGCAGTGGTGGTCCTTGACTTTGACGACGCTGCTGGGAGAACATCCCCGCCACCGTCTCCACTGCTGTCGCCCTTGGCTGCTCTACCGTTGTACTTGCTTTGCTTCGCAACTCGGCTCTTCCCAACTTCCCAGACGCTGCTTTCACCAACACAACACGATTCTCACATAATCATTATTGTGAATACTATCGCCAAAACCCTGATTTAATAACCTTTTGTGAGTTCGTTATAAATATTTACTTTCCACTTATTCAAGGCAGTTATAAAATTAAAATGTGTGTAATATAATTCTTATTATTGAAGATTATCATTATAAAAACGAAATGTAAGATAGTTACCGATCATGAAACATGCGCATGTTCTTCAGACTGGAAGCTTCCAGCACGCATTTTAGCTGTAATCAGTGCCCGGGGAAAGGGCTTAAACCCGGAGTGAATTAATTCGGCAAACGGAGACGGAGAGATTGATGCTCCAGCTGGAGTGAGCGAGTGAGGAAGTTGGAGAGAGGTGTGATCGGGTGACCTGAGTAGAGGAGCGGGGCACGGAGGTACAGAAGATGAGCAAGAGTGGTGCAAGAGCGGGAGAGGGTGCGGAAGGGCGCGCAGGACCGCAGGCGGGAGCGTGGCATGGAACTTGGGCGGGAGCGGAGGCATGGGCAGGAGCGGAGGCGGGGGTGTGGGCGGGAGCGAGGGTGGAAGGGCAGGAGCGAGGGTGGAAGGGCGGGAGCGATGGTGGAAGCGGGCGGGAGCCGAGGGTGGGCGGGGGCGGGGTCGTGGGCGGAGCGGTGACGTGCGGAGCGAGGGTGTGTGGAAGGGGCGGGAGCAGAGGGTGGAAGGGCGGGAGCGAGGGTGGAAGGGTGGGAGCGAGGGTGGAAGGGCGGAGCGAGGGTGGAACGGCGGAGCGAGGGTGGAAGGGGCGGGAGCGAGGATGAAGGGCGGAGCGAGGGTGGAAGGGCGGGAACGAGGGTGGGCGGGGGCGGTCGTGCGGAGCGTAATGGGCGGAAGCTGAGGGTGGAAGGGCGGGAGTTGAGGTGAAGGGCGGGAGAGGTGGAAAGGGCGGGAGCGAGGGTGGAAGGGCGGGAGCGAGGGTGGAAGGGCGGAGCGAGGATGGCTGGCGGGAGCGAGGGTGGAAGGGGGGCGCGAGGATGGAAGGGCGGAGCGAGGGTGGAAGGGCGGAGCGAGGGTGGAAGGGCGGAGCGAGGATGGAAGGCGGGAGCGAGGGTGAAGGGCGGGAACGAGGTGGGCGGGGGGGGTCGTGTGCGGGAGCGTGGGCGTGGGTGGGAGCGAGGGTGAAAGGGCGGGAGCGAGGAGGCGCGAGGGTGAAAGAGCGGGAGCGAGGGTGGAAGGGTGGAGCGAGGGTGAAAGGGCGGGAGCGGGAGGGCGAGGGTGGGGAAGGAGCGGGCGAGCGAGGGTGGAAGGGGGCGCGAGGGTGGAAGGGCGTGAGCGAGGGTGAAAGGGCGGGAGCGAGGGTGGAAGGGCGGGAGCGAGGGTGGAACGGCGGGAGCGAGGGTGGAAGGGCGGGAGCGAGGATGGAAGGGCGGGAGCGAGGGTGGAAGGGCGGGAACGAGGGTGGAAGTGAGCGAGATGAGGGCAGGAGCGCAGCCGAGAGCGCTGACGGACGAAAGTGAGCGGGCCGAGGCTGACGCGTTGTTGTGCTTTGGCTTGCAGGTGAACCTGCACGGCAGCCTGCTGGATAAGTCCTCGTGCGAGTCCCCGAGCCAGGACGTGGAGATCCTGCTGCGCAAGTCCAAGACGCTGCTGGACCGGTGAGTACCCCCTCGCACCCCATGCACGGCCTCGCGTGCAAAAGGACCTTACTAAATCGACCATTAAATGTCATATTCAGCAAAAAAAACTACACTGCACGTACAAAAAAATCTAAATGTAATCGTGCTGTTTCTTTGGTTTCTTTGAGGCCTGAGGCTGTCGCGAAAGGGGCGTCTTTTTTAATCTTCTCGAAGTCATGATGAGCGGCGAAGTTCAATTAATCGGGTCGTGAATTAATAAGAAATACTGTCTCACAATATGAAAACTGTCTATCGTTTCATACGGAATTCTCATATTTACAACTTCATGGAAAATCCTTTATTCTCATGAATCTTCAGCCACAATTAAATTGTTCATGAAATTATATTTCACAGGAATATGTATCATTTTGCATTGAAAGATTATGTGGCAAACGCTTTGATTTGCGTTCACTGCAAAGCTGTGAGAATTTGTCATTTGATAGGTTCTACACAGACATCGATCAACGTGATGCGTAGAAGAAAGCAAAAAAACTAATGTAATTTGGAACTTTTCATAATAGAGTGTATGATTGAAATAGAAGATGCAAAATATGTTTTGTATTCTACTTATGTATATGCACTTCAGACTTAGTAGTCAATGTTTTAGAAATGTGGGGAATTCTTAAGCTATTTAACCATACTAATCATGAAGTATGTAGCGTTCTACTGCGAAAATCTAAAAATAATAAGAGCTGAAAGTCTTTTTCAATCCCTTTTCATTTGAATACGTTTAAAAGATTGATTTAATTTCCAAAACATTTTCCACATCCTTAATCATTTGCAGGGGTGTCGACTATTCCCTGCGAATGTAAATTGCACAAACCGTGAAACCATTTTACCCATATTTTATGATAGTATCCTTTCTCAAAGTTTTTTATGATACTATCTAACGTGTGGAAAAACACACTTGCATTATCTCTACATTTATTTTTATTGAAGATTTTTGTCACTATTCTATATCCTATCATCATTCACACGTCATATTGCTCAGTCAGTAATGCAATATGTATGAGGGGTTTCGTCTGTAAAATCATTTCACTGGCGAATGTTCCAGATAAAGAGCCGAAGTATCGATTATTGGTTTACGGTTCGTTACGGTGTTAGTTTTCATGAATACTGCAAATGGCATGTTCGATTTTACGCAAGAATACCGCTTTACAGTTTTCTGGCATGATCCATGAGAATGTTACAACCCCCAGGATTTTATCGCGTCCCTCCGCATTTGTATTGATCGTACTGAGGACGTGTAATTTGTTCTTCTGAATTATTGGAAACTGAGCTAATTCAAATTACCATTTGTTGAAATGTTTGTTTGATTTTATTTTTTGGCATATTATGGCTACACATCGTGTTAGAGAAAGTAATTTACTACATGTAGGAACGAGATTTACCTTTTTTTGTTACTAGGGTCTCACAATATGAGTTTCTTGTCTAATAATTGCCCATTTGTGTCATAGCATGTCAATAATATTTGTTTGTTTGTTTTCTTTCGAGAAAGTAAAAATCTGAAAGGAGCCTATTAGTGTACAGTTTAATCGCATTGTAAATTGCTGCCATGAACCATAAAGCTGTCACGTGGCGAAACCGTATTTCCTCTCTTCCTTGGAATAATTGCATTATTCCACTCCTTGATTTTCAGCAATTCATTAAAGATTGTAGAATCTCAGTAATCCTCTTACTTCTTTTGTGCACCTCGTAACGAAAATTCTGATCTATCTGAAAAATATACTACAGTTTGCTTTAAAATGTGCTCGGTACCTTGATTCTCAACTGGCAATACATATCTTGGTCTTTTGCAGCATGATGTGCGAGGTGTACATTCTGTTTCTCAGATAACACAAACATCTTTCTGCGCATAGTGGATTATGTGCTCATTATGACACCAATGAAGGATTAAACAACTTTCTCCGACTGAATCGAATAGATAAGCAGTCAGATTACAATATCTTATACATTTTGCAGATATTAATTTGGACTTTCTATTTTTTTAAATTTTAGACCCTCTATTCAATTTCACTCTACTATCGTATAATACTCATATATTTTTAGAAATATTAAATCACATCATATATGTTAAAGCTGTAAAGAGGCCGATTTTGATGTTCCTCTTAATCGGCTCCCAGTGAACGGTTTTCAACAAATGAGGTACCAAAAAATTTAAAATTTAGGAGGGAATGAAATTATTTATTGGATAGATCACAACTTTCCTCTATTAATAAAAAGCTACGAAATTTGCGTTGTTTGAAATCCGCGACTACAATGGAAACTGGAAGATGGCGTCATGCACATCTTCGCAAATTGGCGGGAAATGCGGGAAGAGTAAGATGGCCGAGCGAGTTCTTGCTTTGAGAACGTGTTGCGTTGTGAAAAGGATTGTAACTGTTTCTACAGACGAAATTACGATTATTACCAATTATAAGTATATAATGAACTTATATAGTAGCTGAACTCGCGCGATTACATCACTCATGAGAGCTGTAGAAAAATTATCACCGAAAGTACTGCATTTCCTAGAACATTCATGTTTTCTATTTAGAAGAGATATACATAGATACACGGATACATAGATACACGTACATGGATATTGTTGTGTCCTATAATTGCAAATACTTATTTTATCGTAATGCCTGAGTTGTTGAATGTCATCACTGAAATTTTTATGGAAAAGAGACACACACTTTCTTTTTGTTTCGTATTTTTTCAGATTACTTATAATAATTGGACTATGGAACATTTGTAGGTTTTTGTTATTTTGAACATAAATTTTAAGGTAAAATTTATTCGTATAAATGTTGTTTAATGATATTGACTTTATTGTAATAATATTTATGAAACAGAGATGAGGTGTATGTTCTTTTATTTTGTTGTAAGCTGAATTATTTGGGTAATTAATGTTCTGTAAGTTGTTAGCTATTAGTAGTTAAATGGTAAGTACTATCAGTGCTTGATTTATAGAATTTTCGGTGTCGAAACGCGCCCGCAAAATAATTATCAATTTAATATAAATAGTTATAATACTTATATCACAATTTAATAATCATCATACCTATTAAGGGTAACAGTGGTAGCACTGGCTCCATGTGAATGAGATCAATTAGGGTTTATAATGATATTTTAGTATTTTTAATTATAGTTTTATTACATTCGTAAAAATTATACAATTAAGTAGAAAATTATTTAATTTTCAGTTTACGAAAATTGGTCGAACTAAAAATGGATGTTGCCAAGAGTTTGCCCTTCGTTTTTCCTTTGTCTTTTCCTATTTCGTTTCCGAGATGCCGGAAGAGTGTTGCCAGAGGTACAGCATTTTCGACGCAGGGTTGTCAAATTGGGCGAATTCCGCTTTTGGGGCTGGAAAACGGCTCTCTCTATCGCGGGGCAAAAATTGACTTCGCGAAATATCGCCCAATGGGGGGAAATGCACCATTTTTTATGCATGTGGAAAATCATTTAATTTTGAGTTAACGAAAGTTGGTCGAACTAAAAATCGATGTTGCCAATTCTTTGCCATCTGTTTTTTCTTTGTCTTTTCCTATTTCGTTTCTGAGATGCCGGAACAGTGTTGCCAGAGGTACCACATTTTCGACGCAGGGTTGTCAGATTGGGGGGAACCCCACTTTTTGAGCTGGAAAACGGATCTCTCTCTCGCGAGACAAAAATTGACTTCGCTCAGTGGGGGAAGGTAGATATCGCCCAGTGGGCGTACATGCATCAAAACATGTGCGGTTTTCAGATTACGACGAAATTTTCAGAAAACAACAACAACGATGGTGACAGTGAGTTTATTTTTTGTAGTCTTTACTCGAAACATGATATTATATTAATCATTTAATTCGTATTAATCAGTTAATTCGTTCAAATTTACTTTGAGAAGTGAGTAATGTTATTTTTTAGACCTACGATATAGAATGTGTTCTAAGCGTCATAGCGTCTTTGTCATGTATAACATGAGTGAATAACGTCAAATGGAAACAGGTAGTTGGCGTCAGCGCAACTTAGTACGTTATCGAGAAATAGAAGAAAGTTTATCTTGCTTAGAGAACGGCGCGTTGTGATATCGTTAAATGATTGTTTGTTACTATCAATTGTATGTATTCAATGTTCTTCCTTATATATTATTCTTGTGGTATCTACGGAAAACATCAAAGAGGTGAGGGAGTTCCGATGCTTATTTGGAAATTGTATTACATATATTTTGTTATGTACATTGAGGTAAGGTTGACAGCTGGATTTGCTGCTATAACCCAAACAATATCCATATACATACTATATGTAAACATGAAGATTATCTTGGCTGTCCGGGTGACGCCGCGTTGAAGGGAGAATTGCCGACATGATTCTGGCCGCGGAAGCCTACGACTTCATATGTGTAAACATCTTGGTAAATATAAAAGATAATGTGTATTAATGGATGTGCAGTATTTTTTGTCTTAACTTTTCTAAAGCAATTCATTCTGTGCGATATAATTGCTCGGGTTCAGCTACTCTTCTAATATTTTAATACAAGTGTAAAACATTATGGAAAAGAGATTCTAGAAATTTCCAGCAAAATTGACGAGTGCATTCTCATAGAATATTCTAAAGTAACACATATTGTGCACTAATGTATTAATTTTGCCCTTGTTCGGATTTTACAGACCCCATGTTAAAAAGTTTTGATGTACGCGCGCTGGTATCACCTACTTGTAAACAAATCGCACCGACAACGTCGAGTTAAATTTCATTGCTTCGCGATTGTCCCCTGCGCGCGACCAAGTGCTCACTACCCGCCGCGTCAAACATAGACTTCGTGCCAACACCCCCACCCCCATTGTCCCCGCGCGGCTGTCGCGTTTGACCGCTTTGTCTTGGCGCGGCGCGCGGCCACCCGCGCACGTGCACGTGCCGGCCTGTTTTACGCGCGAGGGCGTTCGCTCGCACGCGCGCACGTGTGTGGAGGTGTGTGCATTTCATTAGGTGGATTTACTCTGCGATGATACGAAGCCGAGGGCCTACGCGGACGGACGGGGAAGAGATGAGGTAGGGGTGAAGGAAGAGATGAGGTAAGGGGTGGGGGAAATGAGGACCCGCACTCGGCGGGGGGGGTGTCTTTGTGGGGGGTGAGTGAGGGAACTGTCGAGGCCTGACGGGACAGCCTGTATATTTCATGGGCGAGGGAGGAACTCGACAGGGCCGGTCGATACCACGTTGCGAGTAACCTGGTGAAAAGCGTATATTGAATTGGACGCGGTGCGAGCGAAAGAGAAAGTGAGCGTGTACTGTGTGAAGTGAGATCCCATAAACGTAGTCATTATTCGGAAGAGTTACACAGTAGAAAGCAGTGATTTGGTGCATTTACGAAAGAGCAAGAATGAGACGGTAAAAAGGAATGAGTTTGACAAACGGAGCAAAGGAATGATCAAAATTTTAAAGAGTAGAGTGCATTTCTCGTAAGGTTTTTGTTGTTTTGTAGTTTAGAACAGAGCGTTGGTTTACATTTGCGAAAAAGTAGAAAGAATGTGACCGCGGGACATGTGAATAAATTTGATAATGTATTAGAAAGAAATAACTAGATATTATATTTTAACCAGACAAAAATAAGATATGAAGGCAAATTAATAGTTATGAATTTCAGAGAAAATATAAATTGTGACTTTATTTTCGACATAGCACAATGTCATTAATATTATGTGTATATTTGCGCATATATTGTGTATATATGCGAGCCAGAACTTCATTGATAAATACAAGTAAAGAGCAACCTACGAAAACAATTTCATTTGTATAATGCTGCAGCTAATGAAGCAATGAAATATTTACTAATAGTTATCCGTCAAGAAGAAAAGAGAGAAAAACAAAACAGAAAGGTACAACAGGAAAAAATAAAAATTATAGCAAACTAAGAAAACAACACGAAATATAGAAAATTATAAGGAAAGAGTAAGTGAAAATCAGAAAAGTACGTGAAATAAAGTGTGTGAGAGTGACGGCAGCCAGACAGACATGCGGAGAGAAAGGGGGAGGAAAACAAAACAAGTTCAACAGGGAAAAACAAAAATTATAGTAAACTAAGAAAAACAACACGAAATACAGAAAATAGTAAGGAGAAAGAGTAAGCGAAAATGAGAAAAGTACGCGAAATAAAGTGTGTGAGAGAGACGGGAAGGGGGAGGGAGTGAGACGTGACGAGATAATGGGGGACGAGCGAGTGAGGGGCGAGGGCAAAAGAAGGCGGATACATTATGCATGTGTTATGAAGGGGCCGCCGCGCCCCAGCCATGAAGCGCGATGGCTACGTCGCAGAACACGGGCGTAGGAGCGGCGCCGGATCTGTTAATGACCCCGGAGAGGGAGATGCCGGAGGTTTGGGGCGACATACGCAATTACGGCGCGGGGTTAGCGCTGAAGCGGTGGCCGCCACGCGACGCGACGCGGGCTGGCGGTGGCGGTGGGAATGGCGGCGGTGGAGGCATAGGCGGAGGCGGTGACATAGGCTGTGGCGTAGGTGGTGGTGAAGGAGGGGAGTGGAAGCGGAAGTGGAGGTGAAGAGGATGGCAGTAGCGGAGGCGGAGGATATGACGGGGGTGGAGACGGGATTGGGGAATGGAGAAGGAGATGGAAGCGGAGACGGAGGCGGGGTCGGAGTTGAAGATGGAGTGGAGACGGAGGCGGAGATAAAGCCTAAAAAGGAGGACGAGGCGGAGACGGAGGTGGAGGCGAAAGAGAAGGTGAGAACAGAGGACGAGGCGAAGGCGAAGAGGGTGGCTAAAATGATGCCGGTGATGGAGACGAAGACGAAATGAGAGACGGAAACAGATGTAGAGAGGAAATTGGAGGTGAAGTCGGAGGAGGAGATGGAGACGCAGATGAAGACGGGGGTGGTGAAGAAAGTGGAAGCGGAGACGGAGTGGTAGGTGAAGTTAGAGAGGAGACGGAGAAGAAGACGAAGACGAAGGCAAAGAAGATGCAGGCGAAGGAGTAGACGGGGGCGGAGGCATAGACGGAGGCGGAGGCGAATACGGAGGCGGAGGCGTAGACGTAGGCGTGGACAAAGGCGCAGACGGAGGCGGAGGCGTAGACAGTGGCGTAGGCGTAGGC
The DNA here is from genome assembly GCA_011170035.1 of Teleogryllus occipitalis. Taxonomy (NCBI): domain Eukaryota; kingdom Metazoa; phylum Arthropoda; class Insecta; order Orthoptera; family Gryllidae; genus Teleogryllus; species Teleogryllus occipitalis. The sequence goes on from BLKR01000995.1 coordinate 138,043, forward strand.
GGAGGTGTAGACGGAAGCGGAGGCGTAGACGGGGGCGGAGGCGTAGACGTAGGCTTGGACGAAGGCACAGATGGAGGGGTAGACGGTGGCGGAGGCGGAAGAGGACGCGGAGGAGGAGGAGGCAGTGACGGAAGCGGAGGCGAAGAGGGACATGTGTAGGCGAAGTCGAAAGCGAAGAGGATGACCCAGAGGGCGGCTGAGGATAGGCGGAAACACAAACGGAGGCGGAGGCGAGACCGAGGCGGAGGCGGCGAGCCATGGGCCAGCAGGAGCGGCGTGGGGGCGCGGCGCGGCGCCGCGAGGCGTGTTAGCGGGGGCGGCGCCAGCAGGAGTAACGAGGGCGGCGGCGCGGCGGGCGACAGGGGAGCCGTACGACACCGCCGCCGCGCGAGTCGAGTGCCCGCGGAACGAGGGGGCGGCGGCTGGCGGGGTGGGGGGAAGGCGTGAGCGGCACTGACGGGGGAAAAGGCCTGGGAGAGGACGACGAGGGCGGTGCCTGGAAGAGGACGGGCCCGCGGGGACGCCCCGCACCGCCTGGCGCGTGACGACGGGCAGGACGGCAGGCCCCTCGCCCTGGAATCGATCCCCACGTCAGGTATCGGAACGCGCCGGGAGGCCAGCGGGCGAAAGTGGAGGAAATGTTTGAACGCGACAGTGGTGGCTGATATTCAAAGCCCAGTGGGAAGTTTGAAGGTTCCTTTGACGAGAAAGAAGTTGTAAACGAGACGGGATGTTCAAGGGTTTCTCCATAAACCTTACAAGCCTCTATAACATGTACAGATGTCGACAATGATCTCTTTTTGCCAAGGAATGTGTAGTCGGAAATTAAATCTCACAGAGTTAAATATAATTTCCCACATGCTTGAATGTAGAAAGCAGGCAGTCTGGATTGTGAACGATGGTTCATGAGACCATGCTGAATTCTGCCAGTCATCAAGCGTCGATATTTTATGGTCGTGGCACCACTTCTTTTGCAGGTATGTGTTGGCTTCCGTTATGAAGGGTTTCACAATCGCAAAATTGCAAAATGCAAAATGTTAGCTTTGTGAAGCTCTCGACATACTGTTTTTGTGGAAAGAGTATTACTGGGTTTCTGCAGTTACTTTTACTGTGATAGTTTTACGTTGTCTGGCCACAATCCTTTTTAATGTTCGTTGGTCTCTGTCAGTTAACTTCGGCTTTCGCCCTCTGTTACTCTTTGCCGATGAAGTTTTATCATGTTTTTTTTGTTCGCTGTCGCAACCATGGACACTGTCGCTCACGAAACGTTAAAAAGTTCAGCTGTTTTTCACAGATGCTTCACCGCTCACTAACGATTTGCCCTCTTTCGGAGTACGAGAGATCAGACATTTCACCCATCAATTGTGTTCACTGTCCTCTGTCACACTGCACCAAAGCCTCTGATACACTGCAATAAAACCTTCAATATACGACACGCCAAATGTTCAATGTAGCTGCGTTGCAGAGTTTATACGACCGCAGTATCGCCAACATGAAAAATTATGTACTATATTGCATGGTGTTCGTAGTATTTTGGTCATTCCCTGTTTGATGAAGGGAAGATCGTGCGCGGTCGTATTTTAGGATCTTGCTTCGGCATTCGCGTGTATTGATGTGGAAAACCACGGAAGGCTACCGATAAGAGCAGTCGCTATTATAATTTTCCTCCAGAAGTTGAGTTGCGCCGAGCTACATAGCTAGTGTTGAATATTCGCCACCATCGGAACTCGAACACTAAAATCTCCCAATCAACAATGCAGTGGATGGTTGGTTGGTTAGTGATTCAGGGCGCGTCACCAGCTTAGGTCATTAGTCCCGTAAGTGTAGTGAATGATTTTTCCTCGGGAGATGGCGGTGATCTTCCCCCGCTGGATGGCGGGATCCGGCGCAGACCTACCGTCGGCTAGCAGGGTTTCCCCTTTACCAGGACTCTCTCACCAGCGGGACATCGCCCCAGCCGGTACAAGCTCTAAACTTCCGACCGGTATCCTGGAATATGTAGTAGTGGTGTGCACGTTAGTGTAAGTGTGTGTGTTGTGTGTAAGGGAAGAGGATAGGACAAGGAAGAGGAAGGAAGGATCGTGCGCGGTCCGTGGCCCGTTTGTTAGGGTACTGCTCCGGCATTCGCGTGGTGGTGATCGGAGAAACCACAACAATGCAGCGGAGGCAACGCTGTCGCTATTGAGCAATCTCAACCGATATAATGGTAGAAGTAAAAGTGAGGGCGGTAATAAGCGTAGAAGTGAGGGCGGGTGAACGCGTGCAAGGGTATCTGTGGGAACGCCGGGGACAGCGGATGACTCGGGCGCGAGGGAGCGGGAGACGGGCGGACCCCTCGGCTCGGAATCGATCCCCGCGTCAGGTATCGAGAAGCTCTGCAGCCACGCTGGCAGGGGAAGTGGAAAGGAAGGCGTTGCAGGCATTTGTTCGCATCGCTTTGCTTCGCTTCCGCTCTCGTAAAACTCTCTTCGTTGCGACTGTTGCCTCTATAGCGTTTCGACGGTCTGCGGGAGCTTCTGTTTTTGTTCTCTTATTCATCCTGTAACATTTCACAAAATTTGAAAATGGGAAGTTGTGGGCCTGTTTTCTACCGTTACAATTATTTTCAATTTACTCACAACGAAAGTAGCTCTTTTTTATCAGCAAAACTAAACTTACAATCTTAACTCAATGTTTCGATAATAATCACTACCCTAATAATAAAGCCAGTTCCTTATTCACTAAGTTTTTCAGTAATGGAGTCTATTCATTATTTTTAACAAACGATAATTGAAGACATTTTATCAATGAGGCTAACCTGCGGAATGCAGTGAAAGGTAAATAAAGATGTTTGCTCATAGTGGACACTACTCTCAATATTAAGTTAGTTCTCCTGCGATCTATTTAAAAAATTCCGTTATAACTTTTGAAATTGGCCTTGAGTCAGACTATGATAATTGACTTTTCAGTAATGTGTTCATTTCTTTCTATAATTCTCTGTTCTTCTGGAAGCTCCTCTAGATTTTTACGGTTCAATAATTAATTTTCTCGCATTTCCGTCTCTATAGAGTAGTCATGCTTTCCAGTTTAGGCTCAAAGCGCTTTTCACATTAGATCTCGGATTCTTGTATCAGCGATTAACGCTTGACGTCTAACCTTTCCGCCATGCTCTACAACTTTCCGTGCCTCGATTTAGTTATCCCCGTTCATCCTCTCGTAATGTCTCTAATCATTGTATCACATTCCATTGTCAGGGCCTGGGAGTTTCCGATATACATTTGCGCTAACCTATTCTCTGGTAATTTTGCCTTTCAACGCATTGTCAGTAGTTGTTTACCTCCGGAAAAGATGTCTTCGAATCCATCAGTGTCATCTTCTAATTCATCTCTCCCTCATTATATAAATTTTTAAGCGGAATGATTTTTTAATGTCTTTTCATTTTTTACTTCTTTCTTTACTCTATCCTCTCTTTTCTCGCAACGCCGCAATAGTTAACAATAAAATATTTTCTATATTCACACCATAGTTTATAGCTTCTCGCCCTTCCTTTCGCCATATAGTAAGAGTACTGTAATGTTATGAGAAAAACCGTCAGAATCCCTGATTCGAAATAGTCGAATTTCCTTGATATCAAAAAATCGTTTGACGGCAAATCGTCAGTTCATCTGTCCAGCTATTTGTGACCAACTCTAGCGGCTAAACCTTAAAGAGGATTTTCACCAAAATTGGCATTCCCCCATCGATCTAATTGATATCAGGGCTCCCTGAGTTTGAAATGGATATTTTAATTATTGAGGATACTTTGTATGAAGCCTCAAAAACATTTTCAAAATTTTCTCAAAAATGGCTCCAATTTTTTTTCCTGTGATGGAGAAAAAGGCATATAAAGAAATGGTCTCCTCGCCCAGCCCAGACCAACCACGTTCAATTCTCGCCCCGCCCAATCCCCCCCGCCCAATCCTCCCCGCCCAATCCTCCCCGCCCAATCCTCCCCGCCCAATCCTCCCCGCCCAATCCTCCCCGCCCAATCCTCATCCCGCCCAATCCTCGCCCCGCCCAATCCTCGCCCCACACAATCCTCGCCCCGCACAATCCTCGCCCCGCTCAATCCTCGTCCCGCACAATCCTCGCCCCGCACAATCCTCGCCCCGCACAATCCTCGCCCCGCACAATCCTCGCCCCGCCCAAACCTTGTCCCGCACAATCCTCGCCCCGCACAATCATCGCCCCCAATCCTCCCCGCCCAATCCTCCCCGCCCAATCCTCCCCGCCCAATCCTCCCCGCCCAATCCTCCCCGCCCAATCCTCATCCCGCCCAATCCTCGCCCCGCCCAATCCTCGCCCCACACAATCCTCGCCCCGCACAATCCTCGCCCCGCTCAATCCTCGTCCCGCACAATCCTCGCCCCGCACAATCCTCGCCCCGCACAATCCTCGCCCCGCACAATCCTCGCCCCGCCCAAACCTTGTCCCGCACAATCCTCGCCCCGCACAATCATCGCCCGTCCCTCTATTCCTGTATCCTCCACCGCACAACCTCGCCGCTCCCTGACATCGCTCCCCAACGTCACCCCGCCCTATCCTCACCCCACGCAATCCCCACCTCATCCCATCTTCTTCCCTCCTCTCCCCCCTCTCCAAACTCGTCAGGTCAGCAGCGCGTCGCCACATCACTTTGCCAAGCCCCTGCTCCGTTTCATCCCGCACGGCTTCGCCCCCGCCACGCGCTGTCCCCGCGCTGCTCCTCCCAACCCCCAGGCGCCGGCGCCTATGTCAACAGCGCACCTTGCGCCTGTCGCCTCGCCGCGCGCCAACTCACGCCGCCGCGCGCCGCCTCCCACCTGCACCCCCCGGGAGCCGCAGCCACGTCCCGGCCTGCAAAGCGCCGAGCAGCTGCCGGCCGCCCAGGGGTGCACAGCGCAGGCAGATGAAGGGTCGTAGTTGTGGAGCTCTGCCCGCAGCGCTCTTAGGGGCCTGCCATCTGGGGGCTTGCTGGGAGGTCAAGGGGCGACTGCAATTGGCCGGGAGCCGTTCATAAATCGCAAAACTGAACACTGGGAGCCTGCTAGGTCTGGCAGGCCCCCTGGTAGAGGTTTATAAATACGGCCCTACACCCCTAGTGGAGGACGGGACACCTCAAGGACGACAAATTTAATTCATATTTAGTGGGCACTGACTGTTTGCATCGTAATTCCTTCATGCATAAATTCAAAAAATGTATGAAATGAAATAATATGATGGAGTACCTCAAGATCTTTCCTACCACCACTAAATATGATTGTTGCTACCCTTCATGCATTTTTGAATTAATAAATAAATTTTCAGAAAGTACTGGACGTTCGTTTTTAAAAACATTGTTCAATAATTATCTACAAATAAAACTGTCTCTGGGATCAATTCCTAATATATTCTTTAACTAACGTAAAGTTAGATAAATACTCGCAGTAGAGTGTAATTGCAAGCTGTGGTGATAAATCGCATTGTGATATAAATTAGTATGATATAAAATATTGTTTAACATATTTGTTTTCTTTTTCCAAATATCCGTAAGAGGTATATCAGTATAAATAAATATGTTAAATATGACTAATATACATGTGAATGTATGTGTAACGGAAGTCCACCCGATGATCTAAGGCCGACATCTTTGTGCGATCAATTTCTATTAGTGTGTTACGTATTCATTGCTCACCGAAAATTGAGAAATTAATTTGCCAATTTGAAGTGTTCCTGCCTTTTAGAGGGTTTATAAAATTAATATTTTAAAGTGATCAGTATGGCTATAACGCTATTAATAATATAGGTAATGCAAAAGGTGATTATCATGAATGTCAGCACTCCATTCGTGACGTTAATATTCAATTAATTACAAATGAGATTCTCCCAATAAACCTCTTATTCAAAAATACATTTTTTGCCTTGTCAAATTGGACAAATTTTTGTAAATAAATGAGGGTAAACATTGAATACAATTGAGAGAGAGATGAGCTCTAATAAAACGTTATCTGTTTATGCCGAATATGATATTAATGTGTGAAATTAAATCATTTAAAGTCGTTATTTTAAAGCACATATTACAAAATCATATTTTCATTCGTTAACATTACACCTTATACATTTTTACCACTTTAAAGTTTTGGTCAAAGGTTTGATAATAAGTTTGTATTATTTCCTAACAAATTAATTTTTATTTCTTTCTTTAATTTTCGTAAAATGCGTCGCAGAGTCTAAAATTGTTCACGTTTGTCATTCATTATTGACGAGTAATATACAAGTCGAAGTCTGTCAATGACACTTCCCATTATCTATGTGGTTTCTGGTTTCAATTCCACTTTATTGGGGATACATATTTCAGTCACAAATTTTGCAGACAATACTTTCACAGCATGTGCATCAAACATAGTAATAGCTATTTAAAGATGATACCCGAAAAACTTGTAAAATTCCATAATTACAAATTAAAAGCACAAGTATTTACTACAATATACAAATTAACGTTCATTGACGTTCACTCGAAAGATATCGTTGTGAACAGTGAGAAAAATTCAAAATCATGACAACTTACTATTTTCGAATATATTTGCCAACTATTACTATACATTACATTCCACCAATGTTCACAAGCTAATCTTGAAAATAAATAAAGAATAGTATCTGCATTTTAACTATATCCCATTTGCACGAAGGACTTGTTTTTCTGAAATAAAGGATTGACATCATTCCTGTAACTTCTCCTCGACATATTTTTTTCGGACAAGGAGCTGGTGAACATTTCTTTTATAAAAGAGATCATGTGTTACCGATATCCATGGAGTGTTATTTGTGTACAACGTTAAGAGTTTTGAAAGATATTTTTTCTTTACGTGTGTGGTTTAAAAAAATAAAATATTGTTCATTCGAGTTCAAGTTATGAATTTCTCTCTTCGTTAACTATCTTTATTCGCAATTCTCAAGGAAGTGTGTTAATTTTCTGTCTCAAAAAGAATGTATGACATATGATGAAACTCATTAAATGTTGCTTCGCAGACGCTGTAAACTGTTTTTAAAATATTTTCATGTGTTGAAAATTTATTTTTATACTTCATTTCTTTCATGCTTAGCTTTCTTCAAATATGTTCTTACAGTATCTGGCATTGGACTTAGTAATAAATCGTATGAGCTGTTAATGTTACACTTCCATTCAAAAATTCTCAACACCCAATGGCGGTGAACATTAACTTCACACGGAATATGAACTGTTAATATGCATTTCAAAATTATAATGGCCGTACAAAATAATTTCAGGTATAAATAATGCGAATAGTTAGAATTTAGCACAGCTATTTTACCTTTTGTTTTCTAATATGAACATAAATGATCACCTGTAAGCTCTTCTTTTGCGTTATTATCAATTACTATTATTAGATCATTCTCAATTAGATTGAAAATTTCAGATTCAAAAGCTTTTACAACTACATTGGATTCTCCTGAGTTGTCTAACACATCCATATTTTTGTCCCCTAATTTTTAAGATTTTGAAACTCCACAAATTCAGTCTGATTTGTGTTCTGAATAAGTTTTAAGTCACATTAAATTGAAAATCGATCTTTGAGGTCTTAAGAAATGTATTGTGTAGTATTATATTTACATTTCTAGTTATATTCTTATTTACTTCATGTTCTTCAAATTCAATGTTCCAAGGCAATTTTCAAATTTATTATAAGAAATACCTGAAATACTTCGAATGTTAAAAATTTACAATAAATTCTGCCGCTCGATTTCCATTTCATATTGCTGGTTTGTAAACAATCAGGGTGCCAACCTCGTGTAAGAACATTATGGGACCATAGACTGAAAATATACACGGGGTACTGGGGTTTAATCAACGCCACCGGCGTAGATCTATTTAGGTTACGTTGGTTTAATTATCCATCTAGCCACTAAGTTTGCAGCGCTAAAACACGCAAAAGTACGTTTCTGGAAATTTCTTTGAATCTTCTGGCCTGATCCAAAAAGAATTAGTTCCCCTTTAGGAGACCGCACATCGTTGAATGACACCTCATATGTCTGGATTAGTGCAAGGGAAGTGGTCTAGTCGTGAGTGACGGAATCGCACATCCGAACATACGAACGTCCGAACATTCACACACTCGGGAGTTACTCAAATACTGTAAAGGGATGACACATAGTCCGTATATATTACTATCTTTTTCTTTTATTCAAAATTTAAATATGATTTTCGTTTTGGTTATAGAGAATAATGACGTATGGTTTAATTGTAATCTAACAATGTGTATATTTTTACCGAATAATAATACGACGTACGTAAGACACAAAAGTTAAATAAGGGATAGTACAGACGAAATGATAAGCAAATGGAGAGAGAGATGGAGAGAGAGAGAGAGAGAGAGAGAGAAAGAGAGAGAGAGAGAGGAAGAGAGAGAAAGAGAAGTGTAGGGAGGGAGTAGATAATCTGGGTATTTCGTGGTTTTATTGCTCTTAATAATATCACTTGAATATGTGAGGGTAAAACGTATCAAACTATTTCTAATACTGGTGGCAAACTAGCTTTCAGAAGTTTACGATAGTTCCTGAATTGGCTAGAATGTTTATTTTTTGCTACTGTTCTTGATATCTTAAATTAGAGGAAATACATAGAGCTAAGTAAATCGTGTTTCGCACGCCCACCCCTGTATTCATGTGTGCCACAGGCGGCACGTGACGTAGGTTCGTCGGACGTCGACCATTCCACTCCCTCTCCCCCTCCTCCTCCTGCCACCCCCACGCGGATCCCTTGCGCCCTGAGCATCTGCCCTCGGGCGCCGAGGGCGGTGGCTGTGGCGGCGTCAGCGGGGTCGGTGCGGTAGTGGGAGTGATGTGGCGGAGGGGTGCGACGGCGGTGGGAGCGGCACGCCGGCGAGGGCGGCGGCTGTGTGGTGGCGGGGGCGACAGCTACTCTTGCAGTGTGGCGGCGGCGGAGGCGGTGCTGCGGCGGAGGCGGTGCTGGGACGGAGGTGGGGCGGTGGCTGTGGCGGCGTCAGCGGGGTCGGTGCGGTAGTGGGAGTGATGTGGCGGAGGGGTGCGACGGCGGTGGGAGCGGCACGCCGGCGAGGGCGGCGGCTGTGTGGTGGCGGGGGCGACAGCTACTCTTGCAGTGTGGCGGCGGCGGAGGCGGTGCTGCGGCGGAGGCGGTGCTGGGACGGAGGTGGGGCGGTGGCGGGGGCGGGGCGGGGCAGTGACGGAGGCGGGGCGGGAGCGGGGGACGGTGTGTGGTCTTTTCAATTCGGAGCGGCTGCACGGGCGGTGCGGCGGATCAATCTCGCTCCGCTCCATTGTGGGCGAAAAGGGCGCACAGAGGGCCCCAATTGCCCTCGGAAATGCCAAAAGGTGCTCTTTCTAATAGAAGGGCGCGTTAGCAGGTTGCGATTTGATACATTCACGTTAAACACGACGGCACGAACGCCGATAGAACGAATCACTACTCACTAATTATGGGGAATAAACATGTCAAAAGAGAGAAGTGTGATTTGCACCAGAACAGCATATAAAAAGCAGTGTATGTGTGTGTGTATGAGTGTGAGTGTAAATGAGTGCGCGAGTATATTGAGGTGAACACAGGGAAAAGATGTGCGCTGATTATGACAGTAACAAACAATATTTTCTCAATGCAGCATAATGAGTTCGCGCAGAACGATCAGAACTTAACTCTTTTAGTAATCTTTTATGAGGGTTTATTTCTCTTTGTAAGCCAAACTTTGCACTAGATATTGCGTTTTCGCCTCTTTTTCACACTTTGTGGCCCATGGAGTTAAAATCTTCCAGGTTACCGTAGCGTGTGTGTTCTCCAGCCTGCACAGATATACCTTTCCGGTTTATCCGTGCAGGTTTACCTGACACGTATGTCGTAACGTAACCCGTATGTGTTCCGGGCCTTTGCGACGCTGAAAGTGGATGCCAGGGAAGGAGAATCAAGCGCGGAACCCCAGCAGCTGCTCTTCACTCTTCGCGGGTCGGTCGCTGGCCCGCGGGCTCGTACTGCGGGTTGCCGCACGCTCTCTACAGGCGCTGGAACGTGTACGGGCTTTCAGGTTCTCGTCGGCCCTCTTTGCCGCCCCGGAGCAGTCTAGGGCTGTCTCTAGCAGAGTGTCTAGCAATGCGATATCGATTATATAACATCGATGTTACCAAACGTCTATGTTCAAAATTAAAACATCAGTGTTAATAATACATTGACTAAAAACTATCTATGTTTATAAACATAGATGTCTCAAAATCTCTCATCTGGTAAATTAATCTACAGCATAAACTTCGTGCACAACATAACTGAATTTGGTAATGGCCATGCTCATTAATGTATAATTAAGATTTAATTCTAAACAAAAATGATTACAATAGAGAAACCTTTGCCCGACGTCATCTCAAAGGGTCAGTCATATCTTCGCGGAAGAGACCTGGATAGCCGAGGTCGCTGAGGCTATAGGACTGTAATTGCCTTGGTTCGAAGGATCTTGGGTTCGAATCCCGCCTCAGGTATTGATATAAAAACTTCGCGCATGAAAGGTGCGGGTAGAAAAGGGGAGGTCCTAAGACCAGGGCGCATTCAAAATAGGAAACACTAGGAAGGCATCGGGAGCATCTGAGACGGGAGATAGTCTGCTCGATAAAGGTAGTACAAGCAGCGTTCTTTTGTTTCATATACGAAAACTGACGGAGGTACTATCAGTAATTATTTCTTGGTTTAACTTTTACCAAATTGTTATTATAGTAATTTTTCATTTACAAAAAGCACATCTAAAACGTAAAACACAACTAGCGCAAAATATTGATGTTAAAAAAAAACATCAAGTTTAGAATATCGACGTTTGAAACATGGATCTATCAACAAAAATATCCATGTTTTGAAAACATTGACATCGCGTCTCTATGCCTGAGGAGCGCATGATGCAAGTTCAGAACTACATCCGAATGGAACGCCAAAATAAAACTTGTGGTGCCACACCAGCACACACTTTCTCGCGTGATGTGAAACGGTAGTATATTATTATTATACTACTTGAACACGTAGAAGTGTTTACAGCTGGCCAATTTCTTTAAACCGAGCGGAGTGGTTCAGGGCGTAGCGCGCTGACTTTGTATTCGGAAGGCCTGGGGTTCAATTCTCGTGCCGGCCATCCTGACCTGAGTTTTCGTGGGTTCGCTCAGTCATCCAGCTGAAACTGAACTGGTTCTACTGAAAGGTCAAAACTACGAAAACGGCATAACTAGTCGAATTCGTTAATTGCGTGAAGTCATGAATTCGAGACATCGCGAGTTCCTGGTTGGGTGAGATGACCAATTAGGAACCCCAGGACCTAATGGAGCCGAGGCCACTTGCCTTATACGGTACATAGAGTGACTAAATACAAAAAGTTTGTTTGCCCTTACGGGATTTCGAGCTCAAGTACTTACATTGTGCAAGCACTGAAACTAATCACTATCAACTGCATCCGTTTGACATTCTAATGTTCTCGATAATTCAAAATGAGAGTTGAATATTTCCGATTTTCAAAATAAGGAAGGTTTGAATCGAAATATTATCAATGCCATTGTATTAAGAGAATATTGCTCTATTTGAAAGTAAAAGAAAATTATATTTGGAAAAATCTTGTTCATGTAAGTTTTAAAAATGTTTTCTCTTTCATACAAAATTACCCAAAACTACTCTTATTTTCAAATAATTTTACGTGACATTTTTAAGATCTTCTTTTTGAATGAAATATTTCATGAAGATAATCTCTATTTCCAAACTTGTAGTTGTAAGAAGACGCCAAAAAGTTTCTAACTTGTGCAAATTCTTGACAATTCAGATATTTGAAAGAAAATCCAGACCTTTGCAATTTTAGGCGCTTACTTTGCGAACTTTACGAAAATTTAAAGAAAATATAACGAGCCATTTTAAACTTCTTAAAATGGAACTAATGAATATGTTCCTTTAAAAGATGCCTTGTTCTTTGAGATTATCCTCGGTTGTTATTCTCCATTTCGTTTTCCCACAACAAATCCACGCCTGTTACTAAACGAAATTTCAGACACTTTCAAGGACAAATCTCCTAACTAGTCGACTTTTTCCTCTAGTTGGTGAAGTCTCGATTGTTACTAACTTCTCAGAGATGACACAATGTTTTTTCGTGTACAACGTTATCCTATCCGGAAGAAAAAATAGTATTCTGTTTCCTTACGTTGCGTGTATGCGATTAAATATTTAGTCGAATTTCTTGTTATAATATTTAAAAATATGTTGTTGTCGGGAATGTTTAGTAATGCTTCATAAAATCTCCACTTTTCTAACTTCAAGAAATAGTGAAACCACTATTTGTTTGTCTCTAAGATAGGCAATGTATTTTAAATACATTGCCTATCTTAGAGACAAACTTTTGTCATTATTGAACTTGGAGTGCCCAGTTGCATGGAATGTTGCATTATAAAGCATTTTCCGATTTACTTTCACATAATGCTGAATGTTGTTGAAAACACAGACCAATCGTGAGAAACAAGGCCAATAAATGGCAGTCTGATGCAGGTGCCAATCAAACATGTTAAATCCATTGCCGCAGGTCTCTAACTGTACATAAATGCACTGTGAGTATGAGGATAAATACACTGTGGACACAAATGGAAATGAAAGAAATTTTATTAATTTATTCTAATCATCATTCCGTGCTTTCTCGTTTTTTTTACCAATCGAAGAGGTAAAGTGAAAGGATAAAGACCAGCAGAACGAAGAAGGCATAAAATATCAAAATTAATATCTAAAGTTTATAAAGAAATAAAATCATGAAGACCACAATCTCAAGTCCGAGGTCTCATAACCAAGCTGATGACTATAAATTACGTAAAGTTTTTTTTTTTACAAACGAGAAAGAACTGTAGATAAGGAAAAATAAAAATACACCAAATATAATTAAAGTCGCATGCCTATGATATTCCGGTATTAGGAGAATACCGAGCAATGAGGATCAAAAACGGGCTCCAGGCACGCATTGCTATATAATTCAAGGAATTTTGTTTGTGTTTTAAAGAGTATCCCATAAGTATTTATCAATATATTACAATCATTTTCTGTTTTTAGGGTTGAAAAAATCACATGTTTTGTTCATATTCTGAACTTACGATTCTTTCTGTGAGGGACCGAAATTACCATGTTCTTTTTATTTTGGAAGAAGAAGATAAAAATAAACATTTTCTGAAAAATTGCTCAATTTTTTTCTGCACTTTCTTCCTACGGATACAAGGGACGCTTATAAGAATGTCGTAGGTCTCATTTTAGTTGATCTCTCTGAATTTTCAAAAATCGCGAAAGTTAAAAATAATGCGAGAAAGTATGTGCTGTTATTGCACCACAAGTTTCAAAATTAATGCTTAGTAGAAATGTATATCTTAAAGTTTTACCCGAAACTATTTCAAACTATCACATGTGCATAGTGTAAAATTTATAAACTAAAGAAAATAAGCATATCCTACCACCAGGGCTAATCTCGGAGACAGAACATTGAACGCGCTAATAACAGAATTTGAAATCGACACGCTGACATATCTATCCCGGAAATAATAGAAGACCAGAAGAATTGAATTGAATTTGCCTTATTTTACGTGGCGAGACTCAGGCCATAAGGCCTGCTCTTCCGTCTGACCACGCAAATTTCGTTACACTCCTTTCAACAAGAGAAAGAAGGTATTACTTGGGCGACGAAACAGGCGATTTGAATTTAGCTCAGAGGCATCATTTAGGCTTGAGGATCTTTTACATGCAGTAAATCCACTAACATGGGACAGCCGGCTTTACTTCCCCTCCGAAGGAAGGCGTACGAAGGATTTTTTCGCCCTTAAAATCCACGGCTTCGAACCTTTTCGCAAACTTGGGTATAACAGTCCGATACGCTAAAAAGTTACACCATCTCCGCCGCCGAGAAGAAAGATATAGTTCGCGTTGAACGGTCACCGCGTTCATTCGGCGTTTACTTCGCAAGCGGCGGCCGCCTCCAATCCCTTGAACCCGTGCCTCCGCCGACAAAGGGCGGCCGTCGCACAGCGGACGGCGGCGTCGGCGCGGCGTGGGCCGGCGGGGGGGATGGTGGGGGGCGGCGGTCGGTCGGCAATCCCGGTCGCCGCGGGGCGCTGCTGGCCACCGCGATTGACCGCCCGGGGGCGGGGAGGGGGGAGGTGGAAGGGGGCGAGGACAGGCGAGGCGACTGAGCGTCCAAGCGACCGAGAAACGTGAGTGGAGGATGGTCGTGAATGCTGGGCCGGAATGGTCCTCTGTGCACCGAGTTTCGACTTGCATTTGCACCGTCGCTGTCTGCGTTTGCTCCTCTTACAGACACTGTGGGTGTTAGGCTTTGGTAAAACACCCGGACAATCGTCAGAACAGAGCACACAACATAATTTAAAGCTGAATGTCATTAATGGATAGATAAATTATTAAAAGAAAGAGTTGAAATTGAAGGCGAAAAAATGAAAAAGACGAAAGTGCGATGTGAAAAGAAAGAGACTGAAGAGTCATTATGGCATTTTTGTGTGTTGTATGCAAAATATGTATAGGAAATCCTATACATTTCGTGCTGCTTAATCTGTTATTGCAGTAACAGACGGAGTGGCACGTATTTGCCTAATGCCGCTACGTAATGTAATATATTATTATCTTTACGAACATAATTTATATAAATAACAGCTTTCAGAGGTTTAGCTATCAATAGCAGATGTTACCTGCAAGCCATAATTTTAGTACTTTAATGATGATTGCTAAAAGAAGAATTTAAATATTCTTTTGGTGATAAACGAATTAACAAGTTTCATTTCATTTTGCAAACTGAGAATATTGCAGATGTGTAACTGCCTTCTTGATACCTTGAAAGAATGCATCACTAGCCTTTAAGTAGATGCTTGAAGAGTTCAGGCATGTCAAGACACCTTTTAATCACTATCACAAAAAAATATTAGTAAGGGATAAGGGTAGGAAGAGGATGGACAGATCACGCGCGACCCGTAGCCCGTTTGTTAGGGTACTGCTCCGTCATTCACACGGTGTTGAACCGAGAAACTACGGAAAACCACCGATCAGAGCTGCCGGACGCTAGAATTCTCCAGAGTGGCTGAAGTCAACCTACGACCTTTACAGCTAGTATTAGGGGCTTTACTCGGCTAACTTCTCAACTTTATAGCTAGTATCCAAAATCCGGCTTGTTGATATTCATAACCTACAACCTCCCGGTCAGAGTAGCAACAGCGACAACGGCCATGCTGGCTCTGAGCGAAACCCGACGGGCAGGGGAGGTGGCGCGTGTGGCGGGGCGGTGGCTATCGAGCGCGTGGCGCGCGCGTCGCCGAGCGGTCGTTGGCGCGCCCCGGGGATTCGATTAGCCATTCAACCGCCACTTCACGCGGCCGCCGCCCCCGCACACGACACGGAAATGTTAACGTGGCTCGCGGCGCCCAGCGTTGCAGCAAGGACTTGCACGTGTTATTTCACTAGCGGTGTGTGAAGGATTGGCTGGACGTAGAGTCCGTTATGAATCAGGGGTCTTCTTTGTTTTGGTAATATTCAATATTACTACATTTGCAAAATTATTTGTTTAGTTTCGTAAAATTTGTGTTTATTTGGTTAATTTTAAAAACGTTTCTTAATATACTTTCCAGTCCCTACGTTTCCACGTAGTTACCTTTGACACGTCCACAAAACTAGTAAAAGAATGAAAGGTTCTGTAGAACAAGGAGTTATCCCATATTGATTTAGTTTGTGAGGGTTTTACTAGAATCTTTATAATATATCTCAGTGCATTTTTGAACTTTTAAGTACAGTACACTTGCATACTGGATTTAAATAACACATCACACTAAAAATAATATTTGAAGTTGTAGGAGGGTCATTTGAGAAGTCATGACAACTTTTTTATCAGTCAATAAAGCTGCAGTAAACAAAAATCAGGATATACAACTGAACGTTGCTGGAATGTTCTCTGTATTGCTGGTACTAAATTCGGATCCGGGTAAAAGGAGCTATGTGTAAGGGATATTGAAATATGCGTAAATAGAGATCATTGTTTATTCTTATTACATATGCACGAAACAAAACAGTACGAGTCGGCCCGGTGACCGAGATCGCTAAGGCAGTAGTGTCGTAGTGATCTCGGACCGAAGGGTCGCGGGTTCGAGTTCCGCCTCGGGCATGGTTGTATTTGTGTTCGTCCTTTCACCCCTTATCATCCCTTATCGTTTCATCTTCATAGTTGCCATACCGTTAACACCAATAGTGGTCGCTAGTGACCTTGATGTTGATGCGACCTCAAATAACCAATTAGATTGTACGTAACCAATTAGATTGTAGACAAGAACAGTATGCGTAATACGTCTTACGAGCTAACAATCTTCAAAATAATTTCCCAAGGCGTCCAAACATCCTTGCTAACAATGAGGAAGGCGCTTAATATGCCAACGATGAGTGTGTGTGCTGCGTCTATCCGCGACACTTCTCTTCGATGTGCTGTTAGGATGTCCTCCCCGTTTGCAAACCACTTTCCCTGCAGTAGAGACTTCAGTTTTGGAATGAGATCAAAGTCGCAGAGATTGAGATCAGGGGAGTACGAAGGATGTTTCAAGATCTCCCACCCCTACCGCCGCACAAGCTTCTGGACATAGGGTGCAGTGTGGCTTGTTGCATTATCATGGAGGAATTGTTGAGCTGGACGTTTCTTCCGCAGTGCACGACGCAGTGTGTGCAGCAAGAATGATGTAGTACGTGGCAGTGGCATTTTGGCCCTCAGGAACAGAATGATACACGAAAATACTCGTGCCTTCGTTGTCATTAGCCAAAATAAGCATGAACTTTGTGGATGATGGATTCTGGCGAAACTTGCGTTTTCGTGGAGGACCACGACGGCGATGGGGTATCAGTTATCTCCAGAGTTTTCGATCCTGTACTTTTAAATATTTGCCCGTGGTATTTCTTGGACACATCTCGGTTGTTGTGCGATTGTTCTGGGTTAAGGGATTCAGTTCAATTACACACACATACAATACACAGCGTTATATAAATACACATTTTCAAATTTTCCCAATTATAGAAATCTCTTCATGGACAGACTGACTGGCGGACGAACAGACAGACACGGACAGTCACACGGACGTTTATCTGTATCAGGGGATCTTTTTCAGTATCAAGGGAAGGTAAAACACGCATTTTCATTAAAATTAGAAATCAATTTTCCGCAGCTTATTCTACGAATATTACTTCGTGTATGCGTCTATTTAGGAGAAGTGTAACATATAAGGGAGCTACATTTTCTCACTAAATCACACCCTTTGTTTAATTTTATGAACTGTTACTGTTATTGCGTAAAACTTTTAAAAGTGCAAATTGTTTTAAGAAATTATTTTATAGAAGTGGCATTCCTTACAATTTTTCACACTCTATTAATTGAATGTCCATTTAATTGATAAAGTGAGCAATTTAAACCGGCTTCAGTGACATGCAATTACCAATTCGTCGGCTTCTTTTGGATCTGTATTTCCTGAATTGATAAATATCTCTGTTGATTTTCATCCTGAAAATTGAAAGGAAAGCCTATCAAGCCACAACACGAGGAAATACTTAACTCGAACCCGCGGGACTCAAACCCGCAGCCAGTTAGACAAAGCTCACTTCCGCACTGAGAAGTTAGCGGTGTCGTCTACCCGAGCCAGTTCAGTGATTTGAGTGTAAGAGTTTTTACAGTTCTTGGGCCGTTATAGAGCAAATAAAGGACGCGGTTTAAGTTTTTAAACAGGTGATAGCCGAAACCCATATCCAATGAAATTATTTACTTCTAATTTCGGCCGTGTATCGAAAAAAGCTTTAAGAAATACCTTTTTCTAGATTATGCCTTACGGTATTTGCTGTCATTAGTTTTCGGCGTTTTTAACGTACTACCGCCATGAAATTTTTTTAAGACGTTAAGGGCAGATTTTCAATCACATTTGCAGTCATTACGTCGATAACACAGAACAATGGTGCTACAGTAGCATTAACTAATACGTGTATTAGTGGGCTGCACCTATCTTGATACTGGGTTAGGTGGTTCAGGACATGAATTGATGACACTACAGTGCCTCTGATCGGGAGCTCCTAGGGTGCGACTCCCGACGCTGGCAGGTTTTTCGACACTAGCTACTCAGCAAGGTCGAATTCAGAGTGGAAGAGAATCTCAGCGGCCGGCTGCTTCAGTCGATATTTTTCCTTATCAATACCAGGCGAATGCTGGAGCAACACCCTAACAAAGGGGCAACGGACCGCGCGCGAGGTTTCCTTCCCCTTGCTTGTCCTATACTCACCCGTTACTTACACATTCACATACAAACACACATGTAGCGAAAGCAATCGGGTGCTTTGAGCTTGTTCCTGCACGGGCGGTCTCCGCTGGTAGAAAATACCTGGTTTAGAGAAACTCGGGAAGCGGGCGTGTGGGTCGGCGTCGGATCTCGCCATCGAACAGTTGGAAGATATCACTACCACCTCCTGCAAAAATGCACAACTCGCACGACCCTTATGAGTAGGGGTGCATTTTAGTAAAATGTCATTTTTTTTCTTTTCACTTTAGAACAATGCCATTTAGTACAGAGTTTTATTTTGTTATAATAAAAGGAAATTACCCATTTTTATAAGTCATTATTTTGCATTTTTGTTGATTTCGTCTAATAAGTCGTTTTTTACCTTTCCGGTCATTTCTAATGAATTTTTGAAGATTTCATCGATTTTAATGTCATTTTCAGTGGTACTTGCTTCAAGTAATGTATATGAGATGCAACAAATGTTCTTCACATATATACTCAGTAGCCTATTTGATTTGTTTGTTCAGAAATTGTTTTGACAGCCATTGTATGTAATTCTTGTGACGTATACCAGCGCCATTACCGGTTCGGGCGAATTCGGGATAACTAAAGCCAGGAGATTTCCTGGTAAAATACAGTCCAAACCAAAAGTTTGCATGCTGCGTACACTCAAATGAATGGAAGAAGCCTCGATTATCCAACAGCGTGAGTTTTTCATCCGAACTGATTTTCATAAGATTTTTTACGTCATTTTTCTTTGGTTTTAGGGCATTTTAAAGCATTTTCAGAGCATTTTATTGATCATTTTTGGCGATGTTTTATGTCATCAAAATTCACTCCCTACTTATGACCTTAACAGTTGACGTACCCTGAATCACTAGTGAACCAGTCAGTCAATCTAGTTTAATCGTGTTGCCGGAAGTCATGGTCGTTCCTTTCTGTTTCGCAGGCTGGACCCGGGCGGCGGCGCGGGTCCGGGCGCGGGGGCCGGCGGCGGCGTGGGTGGCGCGGGGGGCGGCGGGGGCGGGGCGGAGTCGCCCGGGGGCTCGTCGCTGGCGGGCCCCGAGCCCCCGCCGCCGCTCATCTTCACCAACGCGCTGCACGTGGCGGTGGAGGTGGGCGCGGTCGACGTGGCCCGCCTGCTGCTCAAGTACGGGCTGGAGCCCAACCAGGGCGGCCGCCTGCCCGCCCCGCAGCCCGGCCCGGGGCCCGCGGCCGGCGGCGGCTTCTTCTTCGGAGGAGACGCCCCCGCCACGGCCACCGCCGTCACCTCGCCCAGGTCGCCCGCTGCAGGTGAGATGCGTCACATCGCTCAGAACTCTAGTCCAAGGACGCGCTACAGAGGATAGGACGCACTTACACCACATCTCCCATTGCAGGTGAAATGCGTTACGTCTCTCCAAACATTATCTTTTATCAATATATGAGGAACAACAAATCAAAACGCATATAGTCCACTGGTGGAAAAAGTTGAGATTGATATGAAACTCAAAAATGTTTTTTGATTTCTTCAAAACGCAACTAATTTAATGTGTTAAAATGCGGTTTGAATAAATGTGAAAGCAGGAACCTGTAGAGCGTATTAAAAAACTACACGATTTCATATCCAACTCCGTTTTTCCATCAGTAGACAATATGCATTTTGAATAGTTGCTCCTCATATATACAGCTTTATCCGCATCATCGGACTGATGTGTGGAGTAACCGGCTAATTCCACAATCAGTCACGTGTCGGACTTTTGCATCCGTCAGATACCAACGCGAGTAAGAAAGGAACCTCTCAAAAACATCTAACGTGGTATTGGTATCTGTACCATAAATGTAATACTTTTTAGGTCAATCACATGAATTTTAGGAAATTTTAACAAAATATATTGTTTAGTAAAACTTTGAAATAGAATCCACAACGAAGTGCTTACAAAGTCCCGAAGTAAACTTAACCTCAAATAACATTATAAAAATACGATAACAAAAGAATTAAGAGTATCAATTCCAATTGACAAATTGTCAAAAAACTGTTCTCTTTAGATAGCTAACAAAGAAACAACTATACCAGAAGTGGAATGAAGTATAAAATTATAAAATGTGCGTTGGAGTCGCTGAGTTTCCCTTTGGGCAGCCGAAGGGTTGGGTGCGCGAGTGACCCGAGAGAGCGCGTGTCCGCAGGTGACGCCGCGCCGCCGCCGGTGCAGCGCCGGGTGAGCTGGGTCTCCCCGGAGGCGCCGGCCCCCGCGCTCCCCGCCGGCACGGCCGCCTCCTCCAGCGACCGCTCACCCGCCTCGCCGCCGCGCCCGGGCCCCGCCCCCGGCCCCGCCCCCGGGCCCGCCCCCGGGCACGGCCCGCGGCGCGCCGCCACGCTCAAGACGCCCCCGCGCCAACGCTCCTTCTCCCTGGAGAGCGACACGGACCTGCTGCGCCCGTGGCCGTCGGGGGCGGAGCGGGCGGCGGCGGCGGCGGGGGCGGGCGGCAGGGGCGGCGGGGGCGGCAGCGGGGGCTCCGCCGAGCGGCGCAGCGTCTCGCTCAAGTCCAGCCCGCTCATGTCCCCGCGCCCCTCGGCCTCCCCGCTGCCGGCCCCGCCGCCCCCGCCCCTGGTGCCCCCGCTCCCCGTCCCCGCCCCCGCGCCCGCGCCCGCCCCGGCGCCCGCGCGGACCGCCCCGGAGAGGAGCATCTTCGCGGAACTGCGGCGCAGCAGCGAGATCTTTAAGAGCATCCTGCTCAACCTGTCCACGCGCGAGATGGAGGCGAGCGCCCACGCCGCGGCCACCATGGCCGCGGCCACCGCCCGCGTCGCCGCTAGGGACGGGAGCGTCTCCCCCACCGCCAACCAGGTGAGCGCGCGTCACCCGTTGCGGGCACTGTCCGAACTAGAATTAAATCTAATGTATTTCTCATGAAACTTAACGTAAACATGTACATTAAAAAGAACTTAATACATTCAATTTAATACATAAGTTAAAATCAGTTTAGATTTAATGCAGAGGTTCTCCTGTTTCCCCTGTCTCTCGTCATTTATATCACCCGTCCATTAAGATCATTCATTCATTCATTCTTTCCTTCCAGATATGCCCATGAAACTTTGACTTTTCCATCTGAATGTAATGTACGTGTACATTAAATTGAATGTGCGCTCATTATAATTACTTTAATGTAATGCATATTAAAGTAATGCGGATATTTCTGACAGTGGAGCTTCAAAACTTGGTATCTGGAAGACGCCGCGACCTTGGCATAGTTGCCAGTATTTCGGCCGTCATACTGCACCCTTCCTCAAGGTAGAATGCACCTTTTCGTGAGGAAAGTGTCTGTTTGAAAGTATTCCATTTTGAGGAAGGTTATATCATGTCATCCGGAACGGCATCTACCATAAGTTTTCATTGACTCCGACCGCGGAAACCTTTGCCTTCATTGCGTATCTTCTATTTGGAGCAGACTTAATTGTCATCCAAAAACATAGATGACTCAAGTTTATCGGAATTTAAAATAACAGAAATATGCGCTTTGTGATATTAAATATTAGGATACTGGTATTCTTTATTTTGAATTAAAGTTAAAAATGTGTTCGTTATTTTAAAATTTCGAGCGTTGAGAATGAGATAATTCGAAGCCACATGAATGAAATTTTCTGTGAGTGAAATATCCAGCAGACGTTCCGTCATACGTTAGCATGCATCAGAAAACGTATAATAATAATAGCGATATTATTGACAAATCATAATGATGCGACCAGATACATGTATTTAAAGAAACAAGTTAATACAAATTCGTCAACTTTACTTATATAATATATGCTGAACTTGACATTTTATACATGAATAAATCATCATATTTCGTAGCGTGAAGCTGCTGCATGCATTTTCTGATTGAATTACACGCAAAAACTGCTTTCTGAAAAAATGTGGCTTAAGAATATATTATTCGCAACGCTTCATTTGGTTAGCTATCTCCTTAATGGTTACTGCGCAACCAACTGAACTCTTCACTAGTATTTGTATTTGCATTTACACTCTGGCTATGAGCGTACAAGGTGTAGAAATAAGGCGATTTGTAGGCATTTTAAATAAAGCTGACACATTCACTCAAAGACCAAAATTTTTCAATGATTATAATGATTATCCTGAATTTTTTATATAGATAGATATTATATCATAGAATTTTTTTAATATCATAGAATTTTTTACGTTTGTATACTAAATTAGTCCATCTGTTCACAAAATTTTCTATTCGTCCATATAAACCTAAGATAAGTTTATAAAATAATGATGAATTATTCCAAATAACATAATGTTAGCATTAGAAAAACCCAGGAATTGAAAATAATTTGCAATTTACTATTTTTACCGCTTTCATGATGGCTACTAAGTCCAATAATTCCAAATCTTGTAAATTTCTTGGCCTTTGGAACTCGTTGCACCTATTCTCGATGTGAAAGTTTTACAATTTTGATTATTGAATGGTTGTGATGATTGCCATTTTTTACAGAGATCGGGGTAGCTAAAGACCATTCATTGTACGAAGTAGGGAAACCGAAACTGCTTCTGCCAGAATTTTCTACATATTTTATCGTACAGAATGTATTTGATCTATTGGTTTACCTATTGCTTATATTGATCAATGTTGTTCTGGAAAATACAATCATTCCAGTTATTAATCATGGAATATGAAATAATCATTACACTTGACAGGAGAAATTAAAATACTTTGTTGTTCATTACTATAGTGATTATTGTAGATTTTAAAACATAAAGCAATTCAATGAAACCACTCAAATGTTCGGCAAACTCTAAGTACATAAGAGCGTGTTTGAACGCGCGCATACAAACGTAAGAGATACATAAATCACACATTACAATCAAAAAGTCTTGAGGAGCTGTGCAAAGTGTTCTGAAGAAGACAAATCAATTGTCCCTTCTACCCATCATAAAGATATTTCAACTGCAGAGGAATGGAGTTTATCATAGACTCAATTTAAAGATTATTCTTTCCTTTTTGTCCCAGCACTTGGAATAATATTTTTAAAGTTGATCCAACATTATTTCTGGGGTGTATACACCTACTAATGGTGAAACATTCCTCAAACAGATAATATATTTTGTTAGAATTTAAAATGTGTCAAATTAATTAAAACACACTTTAATATAAAATCAAATTCTCAGTTAACCCTTCGACTACCAATTTTTTTTTTTTTTTTTTTTTTTTTTTTTTTGCATTCCTGAAATACCAAGGAGGCTAACAAAGTTATCCCATGGACAATCCAATAATATGTTAATTTTTGCCACAAATGCAGAGACATTATTTTGGTTAATCATATTAAATTTTAATTTGAGTTACTTATGCATTTTTGGCAATTTTAACATACTTTAGTGTAAGTTCGTACACGAGTTCCCAATAACACGTTATAAAACTCTTGCAGTAAATATATTCTCAAGTCGGCGTAAACAAAAGCACGTTACAAAGAGGATTAAGTAAGTATTACTGCAATCTGTAATAAGATTACATAACACAGAAAAGTTTAAATCAAATTTTAAGTAGTTAACAAGGAAAGACAATGTAAAGTATGTATTGTAAACAATTAAAAAAATATTAAAAATGATAAAAAGTAATTTGAGGAAACTGAGTTCTTCCGCTGGTAGTCCAAGGGTTCACGTGTAATTAAATGGTCTATCAAGTAACTTAAATAGGTATAGTGGCTATGGAATTCCAACCATCCCTCATTTCGGGTATTTCTACACCTCGTGTGCTTGCAAGTGGTGCAAGGTGCTGACTGTGTGTGGCGTGTCGCCCCGGTGTCGTGTGGTGTGGGCGTGCCCTGGCGCCAGTGTGTTGGTCCCGGCTGTGTTGCTCGTCGTTCGTCGTCCACTGTCCGTCTCAGCGGGTTTTGTCCGCTTGTGTCTTCCGTCCCCCTCTCCTCGTCCGCTTTCTTCGCACTCTTTGCATTTCTTTGTTGTTGATTTCTTTTTTCTACGTAAATGTTATGACTATTTCCTTAATTTGTATGTTGCATTTGCCGACTCTGAAATATGCATTTTATTTTTTATCATGTGTAAATTAAACACTGTTTAATTTGTTTTTCTATGCTACAGTTGCTCTGCTTGACTTGATTTCCATGAATGGTTGACTATTTTTTCTCATGATTTTATATTTGTCTTCTGACATTTCGACTGTTAAATGTTGACTACTTCTTTCATTATCTCTTTTGATTTCATCCTTTCCATACACTTTACGAATTGCTTGCGTTACATCTCTTCCATTCTTTCTTGTTC
The DNA here is from genome assembly GCA_011170035.1 of Teleogryllus occipitalis. Classification (NCBI taxonomy): domain Eukaryota; kingdom Metazoa; phylum Arthropoda; class Insecta; order Orthoptera; family Gryllidae; genus Teleogryllus; species Teleogryllus occipitalis. The sequence continues at coordinate 162,600 of BLKR01000995.1, forward strand.
TGTTTCGGAAATGTTATTATTGCATGCATAATTTTATTTTATTTTTTTCTCGCATTCATACTTTCCTCTCTTAACTATTCTCCGCTTGTACCTCAGTGTTTATAAAATACTCTCTTATTTCCCTTTCCTTCGTATTTGTGCATCTTTCTATTTTATTGAATGGTAAAGTTCTCTACTTTCAAATACTACTAGGTATCGCATTTTAGGGTTACTTTATTTTGTACATATATTCTACTTCGGCTAAACTCTCAAGAATGTTTTCAACCAGATAAATTCTTGCATGTTTTTGCATTTGTGAATTATCATGTGTTTGTAAATTTTATATCCATCATCTCAAATATTCTTGTTTTGCATGTACGTATGTGCTGTTTCTTGAATGTATCAATCCTTCTGTCTTCTGCCAAACGTCCACTTATTTTCCTCCCAAAATCATAGAACTATCGAGTTGTGAGATCTAAAGGTACACTGCATTTTCGGTAGTGATCTAATTTACCAACAACAATTAACTAAATTCTAATTGTGACAAAATGTGTTTTTTGATGAACAGCTTTCGCTTTCCTTAGTCGTTTTTTGTGCGATACAAAAAGAAATAAAGTAAATCAAAAATCGTTAATTAGTATATTGTTGTATTGATATGTGGAAGATAGACTATTAATAATGACTTGTACGAGCAAATTGACTGCGTTTTGAATTACACTTAGTTCATTTTCGACATTACAGTTAATTAATTTTTTATGTAAATATTAAATTGATTTTACTTTATATCGTTCGCTTTCCTTCTTGGAAGATGTTACAAACAATGTGTAAATTCGATCAACATAGATGACTTTGTAAATTGGTTTATATTAAATTCATAATTTAAAAATGGGAATTACATGTTTTTTTATATAACAAGTTTGGCGATTGTTATATCTCCGCACATATTTTATTGAGCAGACTGGCGGATTTCCTAAGAGTAATTTACGATTCGTTCTAAAAAACACTTTGGCAAAATTATTAACCGTTTTCAGCAGTTAAAAGAAAGTGTCCAGCAGTGAACAAAGCTCTCAAAACTCGTGACCACGGTCGTATTAATTTAACTTCAGAACTGGTATATAACAAACATCAACGTTATGTATTTACTATGAGTTAATTCTCAGACATTTACATTACAAACTAAAGGTTCTAATGACAAAAATGTTTAATAATGAACAATCCCTTGATGTGTATGAAAACCAGTTGTGCTACAACAGCACATCCTTCTGCATATTATTAGGAACAGTTATTTTAATATTACCCCTCCTGTCCCACTAACACTTCAGCCATAATTTGTACAACTGAAACGACATAATTCAAAATGAAATAAAAACAAATAACATTTTGAAACACGAGAATCCGAAATGATTTAAAAACATAATGCTTGTAAATAGATTGTATTGAGAAATAAATCAATCACTTCAATATTCAGGATGTAAATAAAAGTTAAAAATTTGAAGTTAGAATATTGAAGGTTTGAAATTTACGAAATCCCAGAAATTGTAGCAAAAATTTTAAATTGGCATATTTTTCCAAAATTTCTTCCTTTAGACCAAGAAAAGTACAAATCTTGGAAACATACTATTCATTTATTTTGATTACTCTTAACGGTGTGTTAAATCCTGAACGGACGCCAGCCTTTAAGAGTGGCTATTTACGTTTCTATATATATTCTATATATATATACACGATACGTTGCTTTGTTTGAATTCGTTAGGTCGATGTTATAGCAGTACATTATTCCGATTAAAAATGTACAATACCAGTGCAGAAGTTACTTTGTTACGACGAATCTCCCCGCTCCGCCCCGCCCCTCCCGTCCCGGCCCCGCCCCGCCTGGCCCGTCCTCTCGCGCGGGGCCGAGCCGTTGTTCGCGCTGGCAGCGTGGCGTCCCGGGAGGCCGCGCGCGCGTCGCGACGCTGTGGCGCCTGCGGCGGCTGCAGCTGCAGCAGCAGCAGCAGCTCGCCCCACCGCACCAACTGCTGCTGGGCCAGCGCCGCTCCCACCACCACCACCACCACCACCGCCAGCGCCAGCACCAGCGCCAGCGCCAGCCCGCGCCCGAGGAGTGGGCGTGGCGGGCGGTGGGCGACGACGGGCGGCGAGCGGGGCTGCTGCGCGGTCCGCAGGTGGACGTGGCCGGGCTGCTGGCGGCCCACGAGCAGCGCCGCCTCACGGCCTTCCAGCGCGAGGAGCAGCCGTCGTCGCCGTCGCCCAGCTCGTCCTCGTCGTCGTCGCCCACCTCCTCGTCCTCCTCCTCGTCCTCCTCCTCCAGCTGCCCGTCGTCGTGCGCCGCGCGCACGCCCGCCGCCGCCGCCACGCACCACCATCACCACCACCACCACCACCGCCACCGGCACCATCACCACCATCACCACCGCCACGCGCACCGCCACCACCGCCACCGCGCAGGCAGCGTCAGCTCGCTCAGCAGCGGCGGTGGCGGCCCCACGGTCATCACGGGGTACGTCGCTCTCGCTTCCATTTTATTACTAGTGAATCTGGTCAAATGAAATATAGCGTGCCAGTGAAGTCTCCCCAGTAGAACCAGTGGCAGGAGAAACAGCTAGCAACGAAAATTATGTTTGTAGCACGAGCTGCAGATTGTAACAAAAGAAAATTGCATACTCGCCACAATCATAACAGGTGCTGCTAGTGTTGGCGCGTTCACTTGTTTCTCAGTGATCTGATTGTTACCAACATAAATGCAATTTTTAGTAGGAGACCCTTAATTGTCGTGTGCGATGCGGTGAAACTTTCCTGGCGCTCTGTAGATTCTGCGGTTTTTAGTTCTTTTCTGAAGGGTCTAAGTGGAGGGGGTAGCTGTCGTTTATGACAAATCGATTACATTGTTTGTGTTATAGACCATTAAATATTATTAATTATAAGTCATTAAATATTTTTCCTAATATCGTATTCTGATAAAAAATGTGTAAACAGTATGTAGTTTCTTGTATTATTTGTACTCGTACATCACTATTAAATCTTTTTCGTCATACTGTCCTGTAAATAGATCTGCATAACGCAACCCGACAGAGGAATGAAAAGGTAATCTTTACGGCCGCAGGCCGTTAAGAAACCACATGACCTTCAAACTATGTATTAAACTTCGAAAATAAATGGTAAACAACATAAGAAACGTGCACATACAAGGTAAATAACACATTCAAACGCAACTTTCAACAGTGCAATTAAGGTATTCTTATTTTCTAACTTAAAATTTCTAATTTGGTAAACAGGAATATTGAATGAATTATTATTATTATTATTATTATTATTATTATTATTATTATTATTATTGCTAATTTTTATTCCTTCTTAAATCAATCAAAGGTGCCGACGTCAACGTTCTTGAATCTCTTGACGTTCTTGCTAACTCGTCAGTGCTGACAGCTGAATAACTGATAAGAACTTTTAACTCTTGTCGATACCGATTATTCAATATACATTTCTGTAACTTTCGAGGACTCCTAACCTCTAGTTCTTTCAATAAGAGCAAATTGCCACAATTTTTTACTAACATTGTTTTCTGTATCTATAAAATGAATTCAGATGTCACTAAATAAAGTTTCTTAACTGAAAAGTACAAATGATAAATGTGGAACTAAACGATATATCGTTACATTTTTGTTAACTAGTAAACATGGTTTCCGCATTGACAATTTGGATCATAACGATGAGGGAGGGTACGTCTCAGATCTTTCTTTGGTGAATGTCAGCATAACTCTTTCATTTACTTTGTCAATATTCTCACATAGGCCAATGTTGAAAATCTTGGTATTCTTTCTCATACTTTATCCTGATTGTCAAGGGTAACGCGTCGAAACTAGCACCACTTGCAATTTATAAAATACAGCCCTGAATATCCTCCCTGTTAAAATGCGAAACATCTGTTTAAATAAGTGTAGAAACAAAACTACCGCGTCTCAAGCGACAATCGAATCGAAATGAAAGACTTCGCGTCAGAGGCATCGAAGAATCGAATCGAATTGAAATAGAAGAATGCGCTGCTCTTCTTCATATTAAAATCAAAGATGTTTCTCATTTATATTATTTTTCTTATAAGAATATAATATTACAAAAAGTATTGAACGGCACACGGTCGATAACCCAGGCTTAGTTGATGTCGGCTATCGCCTCGGTTTCAAAACGTCAACAAAACTTCAACGTCTGTTATTTGGTGTATTGGCCTAATGACGTTAATAACTATGATGGACGCGGATCGGTAAGAGAGTATATTTGTTCCTTTGTTCGGATCGTTAAGTCGATGTAATATTACAGTATTACGAAATAGTTATTTTTGTATCTAGACGTCTAAGTGAGTCATTAAGGCCAAGAATTGAGAGGTTAAATTGGAGGCCTGGCGGTAGCAAAGTCGAGAAGTTAAACTACCGAGTTCTTAAAGGCTTTTAGGAAACGAGTGACATACATTTATTATTTACATTTACTTACAGTTTAAAATTATCGTCATAAAAATTCAAAATTAATATTTAGAAGTTACTCTTTATTTTGTAATGCAGAGCTTACTTTATGTGTGGCTTAGTTACTGCTCAAACCGTTGTCTGCGTTCGTATCCAATTGTTTTCAAAAAATGTTGGAGAATTTTTGACAAATCTACCAAAAACTTTGGTGTCATTCTAATAAAAGCCGCAAACTGTATTTCGTTATTTACCAAACTACTTCTAATAAAACTTATGCCTTTTTATAAAATACTCGTATTGGGCACAAAGAAGATACGATATAACCGAATAACGATGAATACCGTGATTTAAACAAATTACAGCAGAATGAAGTTTCCAAACCTATTTTAGAATGCTATAAATTGGGAAAATGTATTAGAAGATTGATATGTCTATGTAAATTACACATTTTCATATCGTTTGAAATAATAGCATAGCCTCATGGTCATTTTACAAATTGTAAATTTAATATCTATAACAAAAACAAAATTTGATATAAGTCATGATCTCAGTTATTCAGGATGATAGATTTTTGTCGAAATGAGTCATCAACTCAATAATTTAATAACAATGCTAATATCTAAATTCAAAAGTTTGCTCTGCTTATTTTAACAGACGTCGCGGTATTTTAATGTATTTATTTTCTTGTGTAGATGATTTGTTGTTGCTGAAGGTTGACAATACGTACTCTTAAAAGAGTACAAGAGGAATACAAAAGAGGACTGCTTTTAGAAGGTATTCTCTTTTGTATCTCTCCTTTTTTCAAAAATGTACTCTATGGTACTTTGTTCATCATAACTCCTACAAAATAAATCGTTATAATTTTAATTTCTTGAAAATGATTACGTGAATTTCTCAAATAAATGATTCATAGATCTACTCGAACTCTGTTGTTCACGACTCGTTGAATGTCTTATCACAGTGGTGCTGCTAGTGTTTCGAGAATTCAGCAATTCTTTGATAGATACGACGTTCTTCAGAATACCAGTAGTTTTTATTTTTCCAGAAAGGAAAGATGAACCCCACATACCTCGATAAAACATTCACTACACTTACAGGAATAACTAGCGAAGCTTTTGTCGCGACCGGGAACACGAAACAATCAATCGATTAAAACCGTCGACCTGCACTGCCGAAGAAATGTGTTCCATGTGCGCGAACGATCGGGTTTGGGAACATCTGAGTCACAGCACTCAGTGACTCAGACTCGAACGAAACATAAGAACTTGAGAGACCTACACAATGATTAATATTTTCCCTGAAGGTTTATCGGACAGGAAACTCTTCCAGTTATCTGCAAGCTTATGCATTTGTGTAAACCCTGCATAATGAGCACCCTAACTTTAAGTACCAAAGGAATATCTTCTGAAATTTACTAAAGGATCGAAGTGTGGAGACCAGGTCTCGCAGCAAACTGGTTCCGGCGGCTGCCGCAATTTGGGGACTCTGCAGATTGGAATCTCACCCCTGGCTTTAGTGTTGTATCTTGGTAAAGATTATCCGAACCATCACATGTAGCACCTTACAAACCCTATTTTCGCCAGTCCTCTACCAGTTCCAACATGTGTGTATAATAAACGTATGTGCCAGCAGGAGAAAGCTCTTTAACGGGTCGCCAAATAACGTGGCCGCCTTCAAACAGCCCTTTAGGTCACGTGATCCAAATGCCTCTATGTGCTCACGAGCAACCAGCGTCATTGTGGGGAAGAGGAAGTGGAACTTGAGGGCAAGGAGAGTCAGTTCCTATCAGGGAGGTAAAGCAGACAGTTGCGATATGAATGAATAAATTTTGTTGGAGTTGTGTCTAACTCGTGAAAATGAACAGATGAAGGAAGAATCGGCATAGATCGTCGGTTACCATGGACGCGAGGTTCTTGAGAGAAGAACTGGGTTGAGTTCGCTAGAGAATGGACGTCTGAGTATAGGCCATAGTTGATATCTGTATAATATCAGCTAGATAAAACCGAAATAGCACCGAGTTTAAACAAGATTATTCAAAACCCTGATAGTAGCAAAACCTTGGGGAAGCAGATTCTCAAGAGAATACTGAGAAGGTAAAATTGGCGATTGATTCCTGATATATGAATTTATTAACTACATACAAGTACATTCGTACTTCTTTGGTGTTTAGAACTTCAAATGTTATTATTTAAACTACGTCAAAGGAAAGGACGCCAACCGACAGCGACGTTTGGTGAGAGGTAATACATTGACATCTGGTTTAGTTATTAGCATTACAAACGGTCACAAGCACTTCATGTGCATACGCTGTTGCGGGAACGTAAAGTTCAAAAGATTCGTAACGCAAACGTTAAAATTCCCGATAATGATACCGAGTGAGCTGGCTGAGCGCATGAACTGATGTCACTGCAGTGCCTTTCACCAGAATGTTCTAGGTTCGAGTCCCGAAGGTGGCAAAATTTTTGACACTAGCTTCATAGCTTGGTCGAATTCGGACGCTGTCTGGAGGAGAATTCTAGCTGTCGGCTGCTCTGATGAAGCGAATGCTGGAGCAGGATCCTAACATACGTGCCACGAACCGCTCGGAATCTTTCCTCCTTCCTTGTCCTAACCTCATTCCTTACTTACACACACTTACACTTACTGCAGTCCCTCTCACCGAGAAGTCGGAGGTTCGAGTTCCGATGGTGGCAGGATTTTTTAGACTAGCTACATGGCTAGGTCAAATTCAGACGCGCGCTGTCTGGAGGAGAATTCTAGCTTTCGGATGCTCTGTTCGGTAGTTTTCGGAGGTTTCTCCGTTAGCACCAGGCGAATGCCGGAGCAGTATCCTAACAAACAGGCCACGGATCGCGCGAACTTTCCTTCCTCTTCCTTGTCCTATCCTCACCCCTTACACACACACACTAACATGCACCACACTTCCACACATGCCGGGAGATCGGCCAGGGACTTAGAGCTTGTGTTGGCTGAGGCGGTGCCCTGCTGACGGGAGGTACCTGATTGGGGGAAAATCTCGCTAGTCGACATGTAGGTTGGCGATGGATCTCATCATTCAGTTAGGGAAGATCACCGCACGAAGAAAACATGATCTACTACACTTACGGGACATGCACTACGCTTACGGGAGTCGTGACCTTAGCTGCGATACAAAACTGCAGTTGTTTTAGTTATTGGAGTTATAAATGGTCGCGTGTCCTTCATGTGCACACGCTGTTGCGGGAATCTAAAGATGTCCGAATCTAAAAAATGCCCGATGATGATGATGATGGTGGTGGTGGTGGTGGTTTGAGAGCGCGGAGTGCGCCGTGCGCGTGCGCAGGCCCGGGGAGGCGGGGGCGCTGGCGGGGGCGCCGGTGGACGACGGCTCCATGCTGACGGTGAACCCCGCGCTGCCGGCCGAGCGCGTGGGCCACCTGGCGGACGCCTACACGCGGCCCTACCTCTTCACGCTGCCCGCGCTCTTCCTGGCGGTGGCGCGCGGCAACGCCACGCTCGTCTACCTGCTGCTCAAGTACGGCGCCGCCGTCAACTTCCAGGTGAGCACCGCCACCTCTCCAGTTTCTCCTCCTCTTCCTAGTCTTCTAAGTTTCGCCTTTAATTCTTCTTCTTCTTCTTTCCGGAGTTATTGGAACCAATTATTAAACAGACAATATTTATTCCGTTTAAAATTTACACATTTTGAGTTCTAAATAAATAATTTAAAAAAGACGAAATAAAGAGGAATAGAAGACGAAAAGAAGAAGTCGAATATTGATTTAGGTCTGTATTTATTGGTGAATTATTGGAACCAATTATTAAACAGACCATATTTATTTCTTTTAAAATCTACTTTTCGAGTTCTAAATAAATAAATAAAAAAGAGGTAATAAAGAATAAGAGAAAAATATGAAAAGAAGAATAGAAGACGAAAATAAGAAGTGTAATATTGATTTATATCTGTATTTATTGCGGAAGTATTGGAATCAACTATTAAACCGACAATATTTATTACTTTTCAAATTTATACAGCATTTCGAGTCCTATAGGTTCAGGTTCGTCTTCAGGTACATTTTTATTAATTCCGGTTTCGGTGAAAGTGTTTCGGTGAATTTCTCACACAACATATCCATCAGATAATTATCGACAAAAGGTGATGGACAACCGGAGTTAAAGAAAATTTACCGCTGAAAGGCTTTTTTCTCGTCTTCTACTTTTTCTTCTTCATTTGAGTTCAGTAAATGAACGATTGTATAGGAAATAAATAAGAGAAGACTATGAACAATTATTCACATATTTTATCATTTTTCCTTCATCTTATTCTTCTATTTACATTTTTATAAATCGGCAAATCTCATGCCATCTTAGTAATTTCTTTAAAACTGCGTAAGATGTAACTTTTCATAACTTTTTGTGAAAAATGTTGAGCATTCTTCGCATGAAAAAGTTGTTCTGGTTCTCTCTACTTCTTTTCGGAAGGAAGGTGAAACCACGGTCGTTGCTTGTGGCAGTCCATACGATACCCACACGTTGGCCAACATTTGATACATTCTACTTCGGCCTTCTTCAGACGCTAAAATACATCAGCACTGGAGATGGTTACTGTAGGTAGACACACACGTTGGCAAATAAGCTTCCGACGACACGGCATTGCACGGACAGTGAATAATTTGGGCCTCACAAACCAAGGACTTCATCACCATGTTATTCACGCTTATGTTTTACTATTTAGAAGACAAAACAGATTGACCATCATGGCTAATCCAAAGTGTTCTTGTCCTCGTTTTAGACTTTGAAGCAGTCCTAACATAACACAAGGGTTCGAGTTTTTCACTTCCTAAATATGTGAACTGGCTGAGGTAGTTTTAAATGCTTACTCTTTCTTTTTTGCATATAAAATTTCTCTACCTAGCTTTTAGTACATATTTGTTTATGAATGAGCATGTATGTTTCTTAGAGTGAATCTAATGCCTTCTTTGTGTGAGTCGTGCTTGTGGTGATGATTGAAAAACTCTTCCTATTTTGTCCACGACGGACCACAATTTTTTTCGAGTTCTTGAAATTAAAGATTACTTTTAAGTAATAAAAGTAAAGTAATAAGAGTAAAGAAGCCGATCTGAATGGCCGAAGTGGCTATAGCGTGTGCCGACACAAAGCCTCAATCGGAAGAGTCGCGGGATCGAGTCCTACCTTAGATATGGTTGTTAGTAACTTGACCTTTATGTATGTGTGTTGTCGTAAGAGGCTTTATGAGTCTGCTGACCACAGGCCGAGAAGCCCGCAAGTCAGCTTAGTGTAAAGAGTTAATATATGTCCCCATGAGGAACATAGTAGGTACTTGGCGTGGATAGTGGAAATCGGCAGCTTCTGAAAGCTGGAAAAGCCCCTGGAAGAAAATATTTTAGTAAAGGAATGTGGTATATATGATGACGATGTTCTATTACAGACGACTTAATATGACCATAAGTGAGGACTTTAAATTTATTTCGGGAAGTCTTCAAGGCGAAAGTCCATTTTTCAACAAATCAATACTTGAAATATTAATTGGAGTCAATGTTTTGTAAATTTCTTGAACAAAGAAAGCTACTTTCAATTAAATGTGGATAATATTTTTAAGTAATGGCAAAGATTACTTTAGATTAATACGATTGGATGATTGGTTCTATTACATTCGGTTACTACTGCATCATTCATGCTACGTTATGCGTTTACTGCAGGCTTAAAAGAGCATTACACAGCAATAATTTTGCTTCACTCTCATTTGCATTCTGAAGGACGTCCTGGTACTTGCAAAGCTGATTATTACTATGCAGTACATGAAATAATAACACTGTTTATACCTATATCCTTGATATAGGCGTTATTTAAATGTTTCATTCAACTCTACGGTGAGATGCATTCTTCAAATGAATTAAAACTCTAAAATCACTTCGATGAAATACGCGATGTCGAACGATCTTTGATGACGCTGCAGACCAATTAAGGCTACGGGGTGACAATCTTGTTCAGGGGCGTTGTACTGATATGGATCGATAGCATCGAGTGGATCGAATGTATCCGTTTTGAAAAGAAAGTACGGGTCGTTTTAAAGTTAGTTCACAGCAATCTAGCAGACATTCAGGTAGATTGACAATCAGATCAATGAACGTTGTTTTTTGTAACAATGTAACATTATAGAAGATATACCATAGCAAGTTATTTAAGAATCTCGTGTTTAAAGTAAAACATTTAGTAATTAACACTACTCCAAATATCATTATAGTGTCTTTTTACACCGCCACCTGTTACCGAGGAATGTTACCATCGAATGGTACATCTATACGCCGTCTATGCAACTATGGGCGAAGTCTATTAAAGAGAATTAAAGTGTCTATCGTTTCGTCTCTTTCTGTACTTCAATGCTCCTCACCTACTATATCAGAAATATCGTTCAATCCATTAAGATTCACCCAGGAACCGATTGAGAACATCATTGTCTCTTTCAACTGGTGTCACTGCAGTGCCTTTGATCGAGAGGTCCTAGGGTTCGAGTCCCAATGGCAGGATTTTCGACACTGGCTTGTCAGCTAGGTCGAGTTCAGTCGCTGTCTGGAGGAGAATTCTAGCGGCCAGCTGCTCTGATCGGTCGTTTTCCGTGGTTTCTAGGATCTACACTCGGCGAATGCCGGAGCAGTGCCCTAAAAAACGGCCCACGAACTCCGCGTTATATTTCCTTCCTCTTCCTTCTCCTATCCTCATCCCTTACACATACACTTCACTACCACACATCCCTTACACATGCACTACACTACCACACATGTTGGGAGGTTGGACAAGCCCTTCGAACTTGTGTGACTGAGGCGGTGCCCACTGTTGGGAGATACCTGGATGAGGAAAATGATTAGCCGACGGTATGTCGGCGTCGGATCTCGCCATCCAACGGGGAAAGATCACTTCCACCTCCCGAGGGAAAACATGCACTATACTTTCGGAACTAATGTCCTTAGCGGTTTCGCGCCTAAAATCACTAACAGTCAATCAATCAATCATTACCCCTTTAAACGACTTGGCCAATACTTGTATACCTGACGCATAGTTGACACTTTGACGCTACTGAGGCTTAAGAAAGACGTTACTTGTTTCAAGCCGGTTTTGGCCAGATGTTTGTCCTTGAGCCCCAGTGGGAACTGCTTGTCTTTGTGGTGCGGCTTGAGCCGCCGCAGGTCCATGTGCGTTGGCGACCGTCGAGAGAGCCGCATCGGGGCGGGGGGGGGGAGAAGTACCAGCGAAGAAAAGTCGTCCCTTGGCATAGTGGTCAAACTGCGCGCCTTCCACTTTTGGGACCCAAGTTGTGAATTCCGGTCAATTCATGTGGAATTTGTGAAGCACAAAACGGGTTTTTTGCCTCTCAATTCATTATCACTACAACCGTTTTTCTTCCCGGGTATGATTCTTGGTCAGAGCAAAAATTGTTGGATCTATCTAATTCAATCGTATCAGTTTCTATAGCTGTGTGACGAATATTCTAGGTAATGATGGGAACACGTCATGCTCGCCACATATCTCCCATTCCCCAGGCCTGGGAACAAATGAAGCAAATAACAAATGAAATCAGGGTACAGACCTGGGAACACCCCCAGCTGGCAAAATTTGGGTTAATCCCTCCCTAATATACCAAATACATAGAAACAAAAGTTATTTGTGAATTAAGAGCATCAAAAGATGGCACGTTCTGAAACTGCGCACGTTAATCGTGACAAGCAGATGGTGGACATTGTTTTGATTCTTTCTTGCTGCCGCATGATGTCAGTTGTAATGCAGTAACTACCAGCATGTTTTATTAGAAATAGCTAATTGCCTCAATCAAACATTTGCCTTTTTTAATGAAATGTTTCATTTTTTATTTTTTCCGACATCCTGGGTTTCTAATGATACCATAAGTAAGTTTCACATTGCAAGGAGCTGCTCAGTTACCTCTCGATTTCTGAGCGCTTACGAAATTAGTAACATTAAGAATACACACGGTTTCTAACAAGGCATGAATAAAGTTATATGATGAGTTATGCACTCTGTCCCAAGCTATATCTAAATGGAACCTTTTTATTCAAGCATTCTTTGAAAAAGAATGTTTCACAATTAATTCCTTCACTGACAACAATAGCAAACACTTTAATACTAGATCTGGGCTAGTGAGTACCAAATTCATCAAATGTGATGTATCTGGTTTTTAAAAGAGTCGATTCAATTTTAGTTTACTAAAATAACACGCCGTAATAATTCAAATCGGAGGCGGCCGTTTGTCTTAAGCACCTGCTAGAGAGACGACTATAAATGCGATTCTGGCTCATTGCCACTGGCGCTAACTACATGTCACTGTCCCTCTCCTCACAACTGTTTTCCATTGTACCTTCTTAGTGGGCCACGAGCCCCGTCTGGCCTGTCATCTGCCTGCTTCCTTGTAGACTCCCGAGACAACGTGCCGTCATTCTTGTAGCACATAATTGTCTCCGCCTAGCCGCCCTCTTACTGTAGCCTCCGCTTCCTTCATTACTTTCCATCTCTCTGTCCCTGACCGTCGCAACAGTCTCCACCGGCTAGTTTACGTTCACCGCCAGTATGTATACCGCCCTCAACACTACCTTCTCCGTCTCCATTGTTTCTCCTTGTAGTTGTGCCTCCTTCTCCTTCATCACCACCTCCACCACCACTCCGGTCATCCCACTTCCGCATTCACCGCTGCCACTGCCACCTCCATTATCCGTCCGCTTCCGTCCCGCAGTATCATGCCTCGCCCCTGCCCCTCACTTCGTCCCGTCACAGCCCTCGTCCTTTCCAGAACTTCCGCTGCATTCTCACCGCCTTCGTCATTCCGCACCAGCGTCGCCGCCTTCTCTACGTACTTTTGCGTCTGGTGCATACGCCAACGTCGCCACCGCCATTCCCCCTGTGCCTCTGCCCCCACCAACGTTGTCACCGCCGACACCAACACTGGCATCGACACCGACGTCGACATCACCGACACAGAGACTGCCTGCACCGAAACCAACGCCGTCATCGACACCGACACCGACACACTCCGACGCCGACACACTCCGACACCAACACACTCCGACACCAACACACTCCGACACCAACACACTCCGACACCAACACACTCCGACACCAACACACTCCGACACCAACACACTCCGACACCGACACACTCCGACACCGACAACGACGCCGATAGCGACACCAATACTGACACCGACACCGACTCCGACACCGACATACTCTGACACCGACACCGACATTGACAACGACGCTGATAGCGACACCAGGACCCACACCGACACCAATACCGACTCCAACTCCGATTCCGGCACAGACACCGACAGCGTCACCAACACCGTCAGTGGCACTGACACCGACACAACAGACACTGCTGCCGCCACCGCCGCCATCATCATTGTCTCCTTTGTCCGTCCTTCCGCCGCCTCTTCCCTCATCGCGGCGCCTGTCCTCACCGCCACCATCTTCACCCATCTGCGACCCTAGTGCTTTCTTTGCCGCCTCGCTACTGTCGCGGCGCTCCGTCGCCGAGATGTAATTACTTGCGTTTGAGTGCGCCGCCCCCTCCGAACACCCACGCCCACGCGTTCGTTCACAGCCCCCCACCCCAGCAGCCACTTCGCACAGCCGCCGCCGCCCGCCTCGCGTTCTGATAGCGACGGAGGGCCGCAGAAAGCACGTCACTACCACTGCTGGCGGTGGCGACGACGACGCTTAAAAATGCGGAATGCTGGGACAATGCAATTTAAGATAATGTGAGAAACGAGGCGTGAAAGTAAAAATTTATTTAGAAAGTGCGCAGGAGTTTTTCTTACATTGCTTCGCCTCTAAAATGATTCACGGGCGGCAGTGATATTATTTGGACTACCACTGGATGGTCCAAATAATATCACTACAAGCTCTGCACTTAAATTTACTAATGTCCACTATTGTACCTAAGATTTTATTACTGAGTTCGGCCATCTACGTTTTAGTAGTGAGGATGCTTAGGCGAAGATCATCAAGCTGGTTGTTTACAAATTTGGCGTCCTTGCAACACAAATTAATTAGAATATACAAATTCGTACATACACAAATGCGACCTAACCTTACATTCGAAATTACGAAGATGGCCCTGCGACTATGCAAGGTTTTTCACACCTTTTCATGCGACCTTCATTTCTTCTGTGTGTACCGGACGGCGACAGGATTTTAGACACTTTCAAATTCAGACGCTGTAGAAGAGAATTCTGAGATGATCAGTAGTTTTCCGTGGTTTCTCCTATTAACACGCTAATAGCGGAGCAGTACCATGCCAAGTGAGCCACGGACTGCGCGCGATCTTTCCTTCCACTTTTTTAACGTATCCTTACCTTTTACTTACACTCACACTTATGTGCACTACTCTACCAGACGTGCCGGGAGACAAGTCGGGATCTTAGAGCTTAGAGCCTTCTGGAGCGGTGTCTCGCTGGGGGAGATACCTGGTTGAGGGGAATCGCAAACCGATGGCGCTAGACCTCACCACCCAGCGGAGAAAAATCACCGCCACCTCTCACAATAAAAAATGCACTACTCGTACGGGACTAATGACCTTAGCTGTTGACGCGCCCAGAATCACTCATTAATCAATCTTGCATGTGTGTCAGTCTTCTTCCAACCCAGAGTGTCGCCTTCTCTACCACAACCCCCCGCGCTCGATTCGCGCTTCCTCTGTGCACACCGCTCCGCCGCGTCCGTCGCCCCCGCGCCGAAAGCTTTTTCGAGATTGCGTACTTCGCGCGTCGAGCTGTTCCCTGCGTTGCAACATGAAAATGACGCCTCTCCCCTAAATGACGTATTGTAAACTTCATTCTTCTTTTGACATGTTTCTAACGATACGTTGACAATAAAGGGCAGAAAAGTTGGGTGTGCTGTCATATGTCGGGATAAGCTCCATTGGGTAAAGAGTGCAGGAAATGCAATGGGAAACTTGATATCATACTACGATCTCGAGATCACCAAGGAGAAATTAGGTAAGTGTTCCGTTGTTACAGTCACATTTGCCGAATTAGACAGTTTCATGTAGTAACGGAGCATAGTATTTTTTCACAAATATCGCAAGGAAAGTAAACAATACAATATTTATTATTAGAGGAAACACGTGTTCCTCAATTTCATAATGTATATGAACGAGAACAAACTCTTTGGACTCGGAAGAAAAACGGGTCAGAACAGTTGTACGCAGAGTGCATGCGTCTCGTTATTAAACAATACTTAGGCGACTTGTTCAGCTTCGCCAACTATTTCGTCTTGTCTAGCAACACGTTTTTCTTACAATTGCCCAGAAACATGATAGATAAGGTCTAAAAATCTATGTTAAACTGGAAAATCCCAGTTGGGTACAATGCACTCGTACTTCGTTGTTTGACCCCACCCCTCAACTAATACTTCCTGAGCAATTATGAAATAGCGAATATTAGTTTAGATACTTCGTGTCAAATTGCGCTCGCAGGAGCTACTTGCCCGTTTGGGAAGCGCGGCGCTCCTGCGTGCACGGGCAACTTCCCCTGACTGCGCTCTCCTTTCCCCTCCAAATCCAGATGGGGAGTACCAGCGCAAGTTATAATGGCGTTGGTAAGTGCGATGCGCGTTCGGAATACTACTAATGAATGATTGCTTCATACGGAAACGTGTGCCGGATATTTTCTTTCAAACATCCGAAGTTTGAATTAAATTTATGAACGAAATAATTATTAAGAAATTATTAAATTATTATCTTATTTTCGTTTGTGTTGTGTTTTGTTGATTGCTGTATGAAACAACAATATGAAATAAATAAACGAGTCTTCGTAGTCTGTCTCCTTTGGTAAAACCTCCTCAGATATTTACATATTATATCACTCTAATGGGCGGGAAACTCTTTTAACGCACACGGTTGTGAGGTCTTAACCTGAACGTAGGAAATTATTGCAATTTTTGCACTTTTAAGTAATCGCAATTAAGAAATCAATATCCTTTCGTTTCAAAAATATTTAATTTTAGTCCCAATTGATAAGTTCAAATATTACTAATGTATTTTATGCCCTGAATTATCTTCTTAACTGTGCTTTTCAATTGGGTTTTATCATCTAAACTGTTGTTGTTGTTGTTCTTCTTCTTCTTAATAAAATTTACTCTAGTATGAATTGAAAATTCGAACACAGAAATATACACTGTAACAAAATAATAAATGTTATGATTAAGGGAATATGTCAACACACGTATCTGTAATGTAAAACATGTTAATTTACTTTCGTGTTTGGCAATGTTTCACATTTTGTTAATTAACATAAAATTCAATTTTGCTCCGACTTGTTATCAAAGTTTATTTAATGAAAACGAAAGCAGGAATTAATAATTTTATCGATACATTCATTCCTCTACTAAAAATGATCTAACGTGACTTTCCAAAATTTAATTACGATAATTTTATATTACAACATAAAAATCAATGCGAGAGAAACGCAGATTCCATGTTGTTTCGATTTTATTAACATGACTCAATTACCAGAACTATGTCAGTAGAATTACAGGCTCTTATACTTTTTCGCTGAGAATTAAGAGTGGTGTGCTCAAGGACACTTTACTATATAAACGTCAAACCGTACCCGCACAAGCCACTTGCCTCCCTGGGAAGCTCGACAATCCTGCGACTACGGGAACTTCCCCTTACTCCGCTCTAATTTCCCCTTCAAATCTAGAAAGGGGTGTACACGCGCAAGTTGAAGCGGCGTGAGGCAGAGAATAGTTGCTTCGTACGAAAATGTTTGCCAGATGTTTTCGATCAAACAGCCAAGGTTTGAATTATCATCATATTCCTTAGTACAAATGTTACTATTTCACTCGTAACTTTATGTTATAACTGTCTTATTATTTAAATTTAATTCTTTAAATATGGTTCTATACTTATTTATATACAATCAAATTATTGCGGGTAAAAAATTTGGAAAAATGACGTAAAATATTTTTTTTAATATCACGCCCTTTCGGGAACCTGTTTTGTTCCCATCATCAGGTACTATAAAATATACAAAGTCATATATTATTATGTAAATACAGTTTAATTTATTTGAACACCATGCCAGATAATAATGGCGCTCACCTCAAAAGTGTTTATGAAGTTTGACTTCTAATTATTCTTCTCGTCTTATTATTTTTGTATAATTTAATATCAATTAATATGGTTTAGTTAACATACATAGCCTAAGCACGACCACGTGTGTTGTTAAGTTGTGAGGTATCAAGTGAATTAAAGGGTCGTTGCTAGGAGTAGGGGAAAACCAAGCGCGATAATCAAACTGGATGAAATTGGTATCAAAAAATGAAGCATGCGTCATGTTTATTTACATATTTCATCCCGTCTGATCCATCATAGTTTTGTACCGAACAACAATGAAGAACAAATGACTGTTAAAACTGGTTATAGACATGCGTTCGTGTCACTACCGTCTTTTGCACACATTCATGTCTCACTTCTCATTTACTCACTAGTCCCACAACCGGTTCATAAAAGCTACGGGATACCTCGATGTACATGGAAATAAGACTGGCTGAAATGCAAATGCCGGCTTCTTCAGGTAGGCGAGATGGGAGGAGAAATATTATCACCTATTCCAGTTAGAACAAGGAAGAAGTTGGAGAGATGTTCCAGGCCTAGATGAAAAGGATGGGTGGTGTTTGTCGCTCAGACTAAAAGATAAATAGCAATATAAAATAAAAAATAAATTATTCTCTTGGAAAATTAACCCATTGTGTTTTCTTGTTTTCATTTGAAGATCATATCCATAGAAAATATAAATGCTTATCAGTTTTATTAGCTTGTCCTTAATGGAATGTTTACTTCGAAGTAACAGAGAACTGATAAACAGTTTTATAGGACTTATGCAAGTTCATAAATAATTATTTAAACGATTGAACACATTGAACTTCGACATTACTATCCAAAATCACTGGGGAAAATCCGTGCCATATGCAAACTCTTAGCATTACCGATGGGTGGTTGTGTAGCTGCCGACTGAAACATATAAGTTAGCAAATTTTATTACTTACCCGTAAAGCATTTAATAAGAACATACTGAAATACATTTAAATCTAAATAAACATTCGCTTAAATACACCATAATGAGATAAAACAGAATTGTGTTTAAAATAAACATATTTTTACATTTTACTGTATTGGCACATTACACATCCACACGTCATCTCGTTTCATATGTAGGATAAAAAGTCTGAAACAACATGAATTACGTATTCAACTGATGATCGCAATAGCGACAATTAATTCTAACACCCTCAATCGCCGACAGCAGTTAAATCAATCGCGCTCTTCTGGTGCGTACGCTCCATGTGTGTTTTTGTCAAACTCGCCTTTAAATAATATGTCATATTCGGAAAAGGACAGATAAACTGTCCTAGGCAGTAATTAAAGGTTGTAAACTATTGGGGCGAAGGAATATAATGGAAAGTTAAGTGACATAAATACCAAGCTGAGCATCTTGTGATAAAATGTCGCAATACATTGAGGGGGGAAATAGTCGTATTTCAATGTTTCAATTATCTAAAATTTTTCACATTTGTTTACTTAAGACATTCAGTTACTAGCATATAGCTCTCGATACAAAGCGGATCAAGAATTATTCTTTAAAATTATGATAAGATCTTTTTACGCTTAGGCAATAAGACGGTGATGTACCATCAAAACTACGGGCACGTAACTTCAAAAGGCTTGTAGAGGGGATTGCTGTAGAGAGAATTACCTGACAGGCTTGCTTTAAACATAAGAAAAATATTTAGAGATTATAATATGAGATCAGCAGGCGCACCTGCAACTCTCAATTCATTGCAATACAAAATACTAAAGGGCATTCATGTGACTTTTAAGGTGGGATTGCAAACGAGTTATGTTTCAACCGGCTGTTCAGTGAGAAGTGCGCCTTTTTCCCTCTCCAGTAGCTCTGAAGAGGCAGGAATTTGTTCCAATAAACGGAATAAAGATTAGCTGCAGCTGATTGAGCTTATGCAACTGGGATTGGGCCTATTTAAACAAACTTACTAAAAACGATATGTTTTACTAAACTATAACGGCCCACTTGGCGTCGTTTGGCAATTAACTGCGAACAATCGACGCGGAACCGCTGTGGTAACGTCCGCTAATCCTTGAGTCAGCCCGACGGGATGGGTCAGCTGGCGCTCGATCGCGATCGGCTCTAGACTAGTGAAAGACTAGTAGCTCGCGGGGTACCAACGGTTACCTGGCCAAAATTCTTGCATTTGAGCAGCCTTGCTCTAAAGTAGGACTGTTTAAATGGGCAGCCCATTTGACGTAGCCCGGGCCAGGGCTTATCAGCAGCAAGCTGGGTGGTTACGCTGCTGGTCGAGCCAGGAGAGGGGAGGGAAGAGGAGGAATTCGAACTACTGCAAGAGGGGAAGCGTAAAGGAGACTAGTGAAATGGCACGCATGCAACTGCAACGGGCCACCAAGGGCAATCTGGTCCAAATTCTTGCATTTGTGTGTATAAAAGGTGATTGTTTGGACTTTATATTACATTTTTGAATAGTTTCCCTACTTCATTGTAGGATTGGTGGAAACGTTTGAAGAGGAGTGCCAGTATGAAACTAGCATCACTATCTTTAATATCCATTCCTATGATCCGTTTTGCCCGAGGAAAATGTCGGATGTAAGTGACCGACTTATTTTGACGAACGGAATGGGTTACACTGCATTTAACCCTACCAAACTTTCCCCTTCTGATCGCGACATGTAATGGAATAGAAGAGATGTTTACGTCTCATTCAGTGCTGTTTAATGTGACGGGTTTGATATACCATGATATATTTCTAAAAGAAACTTCATAATCCATTAGTAAGAGAAAGTTCATTTTTGACCCAAACTATCAGAAAAAGTGTATCACTTCCCAACATCTATCGGTATTTTGGTCCTGTCAAAGAGTATTCCATGAAAAAGAGTAACATCAATTTTACGTATGGTTAAAGCTCAAAGAAATGGTTACTACATATTACGCTCGTTTTTTCTCAAATTTCATGTCATAATTTCTTAGCGATGTTTCGGTTGTCAAACGATGAATAATGGTATCTCCCACAGAACATTTTATTGATCAACTAATCCGCCAAGTTTTCTTCTACCATGTCTTTTCCTTCTCCTTCCCAGTATAGGTTAGTTCAGCCGAATAATCCAAGATTGTATAATATTTTTATGAGAACATGAAAGTGCGGCCGTGGTATCCAGAGCTCTTCGTACACAACACCAACTGCCTCTACTCAGGAGGGAATTTGAAATATTTGGTCATAAATGTTGTTTGCCAGTACGCAAACCGATCGATGGCTGGACTCTTTATACCCTTAGCGTCTAGAGTGCATTGTTCATGAAGAATCCCAGTACTGCAAAATAAATTTTTAAGAAATGTTTTAAAAGCTCCATGGTATATCATATATGATCAAATTTTAAAAGAACAATCTATAGAACCTCTGAAAACTTGGATTCTAAAACTTTCTTCTAATTTCTACTCTTCTCTTTCATCTTGCCCAGCCACTCCTTTGTACACTCTAGGTAAATCAGCCAATCTTTTTCCACGAATAAAATCAAGATATTCTAACGACCTACTACATCCTCCTTAATTAGCTGTAAAGCAGGTTCCAACATTTCTAAATTAAATATTTATGTTTTTAATTCAAATATTGTATGTAGTTTTCTGAAGGACCCTTCCTGGGTATCCTTAGTTGTTATTGTTTATATTGTAAATATTAGTCTTCTACCATTGTTCATGCATGATGAAATGTAATCACACAAAATTGTATACTATGTAACATAAAAACCCTTGAAAGGCATAATAATGTCGAACAAGGAAATAAAAACTATTAAAAAAAATGAAGAATCCCATTAAGAAGAGAAAAATGTTTGAGTTAGGTCATCGTATAATTTACCTCAAGAAAATTCGTAATTCTGCATGCAAACATGCGAGTTGCACCACTTGCACTGGATTTCGGTGGTTGGATAAGTACTTCCACAATGTATATGGAACTAAAAATGCTTAAGAAATTAACATTTGACGTTAATATTCAATATATTTCGTAAATTTATTGTGCACTTCAAATTTTATCAATTTGTGGAGTTCTTTCTTTTAGATATATAGGATAAAAGCTCTTTCGACCTTTTATCGTTCTCTTTTTTCAGCTTGGTGAAAACGATGGTCCTCACACAGTGTAGATCTCACATACAAATCGTGATTTTTGAAACATTTCAACATACTGGTCTTCATTGTTTTCGATGGCATTGACATCTAAACGATTTTATTTTGTAGGGATAATTAAAAACATTTTAAATTTTAAAGTGTCGGTTCTGTGAATGTTGTTCCAACATGTCGAAATCCGGATTCGAACAACACTTCTGACAATTTCTTTGCAGTCAAGTCACTTCGAGAAAACCTCAGGTTTTAGAGAAGTGAATATGTATGAAAATTCTCAGTTCGTGAGTCATCAGGGTATGTGTGTGTGTGTGTGTGTGTGTGTGTGTGTGTGTGAGTGAGTGTATGTAAACCAGTTACTCACTTGTAAAATTCTATAACCGAGACATTATTTTGTTTCAAAGCAGACCACAAAATCCAAAAACCAGTTACCAGACTCCGAGAAAACAATACCAAAAGGGTGTTTTAGCGCTAATGCTCCTAGTGTATTTAGTATTTTATCCACGTATGTTGTAAACTGGTTGCTACAAATGTGTGAATCTTAGTAGCGAGTACATCATATCACTCTTTTAATGCAATAATCTCTTAAATGAAATATTGTAGTTTTCCACACAATGTATTTGAAGATTTTCATAGCTGTAACTTGAAATTAACACATTCGCATACTTAAATTATGTAACGTCAGATATTACTGTTACATCCTTTTTGCAAAATATGTTTTATTGAGAGGCAAATAACAATTTTTATTTAGTTATGAAATTATTGAATTTAATGAGTGATATGTACTCGGTACAGCGCATGCTGGATTGTAACCACCCCGTGTTCGTGTAAATGAATACAGCGTGGGTGAGTACAACCGTCGCAGTGTCACGTGTGCGTTCGGAGAACGCATATGCGATTTTTGAGTATCGAATTTAATGACCAGTGTACTTGTATGAGTTTAGTTTGTGCTCGTCGTGTACATGTATGTATCCGGCACGCGCTCGCATAAATGAAGCCGTGCGTGCGTGGGTGCGCAGGACGCATACGGCAACACGGCGCTGCACCTGGCGGTGTGCCAGGCGGCGGTGCCCTGGGAGTGCGTGCTGGACCTGGTGGAGCGCGGCGCACAGATCTCCCTGGCCAACCGCGCGGGCGTCCGCCCCGCCGACCTCGCGCCCGCCAGCCTCCTCGCGCGCCTGCAGGTAAATCTACCCCCCGTACAAGTCCTCCTTCGAAGTCCCCCGCCCCAAGTCCCACGCCCCAAGTCCCACGCCCCAAGTCCCTCGCCCCAAGTCCCCCACCCCAAGACCCCCACCCCAAGTCCCCCACCCCAAGTCCCCCACCCCAAGTCCCCCGCTCCAAGTGCCCTGCCCCAAGTCCCCCGCCCCAAGTCCCCCGCCCCAAGTCCCCCGCCCCAAGTCCTCCGCCCCAAGTCCTCCGCCCCAAGTCCCCCACCCCAAGACCCCCACCCCAAGTCCCCCACCCCAAGTCCCCCACCCCAAGTCCCCCGCTCCAAGTGCCCTGCCCCAAGTCCCCCGCCCCAAGTCCCCCGCCCCAAGTCCCCCGCCCCAAGTCCTCCGCCCCAAGTCCTCCACTTCAGTCCCCCCCGCCCCAAGTCCCCGCCCCAAGTCCCCGCTCCGGTCCCCGCCCCCGTCCCCGCCCCCCAGGTCCCCACACCCCGGAATTCCCCCCGCCCCAGGTCCCCCCGCCCCAGGTCCGCCCAAGTCCCCGCCCCAAGTCTCCCGCCCCAAGTCCGCTTCCCAAGTCCCCGCTTCGAGTCCCCGCCCCAAGTCCACCCCAGTCCCCGCCCCAGGTCCCCGCTTAGGTCCACTCCGCCCCGGTCACGACCCAGAGTCCCCGACCCCAGGCCCCAGGTCCCCCGCCTTTGGTCCCCCGCCCCCAGGTGCCAGCACGGTCCCTTCCAGGTCCGCTTCCCAGGGTGCTTCAGGTCCCCCTCCCCCAGAAGTCCCCCTCCCAAGTCCCCCTCCCCAGAGTCCCCCCTCCCCGAGTCCCCCTCCGGTCCACCTCCCCAGGTCCCCCTCCCCGAGTCCTCCCCCCCACGAGTCCCCTCCCGAGTCCCCACTCCCCGAGTCCCCCTCCCGAGTCCCCTCCCGGAGTCCCCCTCCGGAGTCCACCCTCCCCGAGTCCCCTCCCGAGGTCCACTCCCGAGTCCCCCTCCCCGAGTCCCTCGAGGTCCCCCTCCCCAGTCCCCCTCCAGTCCACTCCCCAGTCACTTCCCTTCAGTCCACATGCTTTTAAGTTCTCCTTCCAAGTCCTTCTCACAAGTCCCCCCCAATCCCTCCGCTCCATGTCCCCCGTCCCAAGTCTCTCGCCCCAAGTCGCCAACCTCTTCACCCACCACTCTACGCCCCCAGCTCCACGCCACCCGCTCGCTCCACCCGCTCCCTGCCACCGCTATCCGCGTCCCGCCTCGAGCCCTCCGCCCCCCGCCCCGACAAAGGTGGCTCAGAGAATTCACTGATGTCACTGCAGTGCGTCTGATTGAGAGAGGTCCTACGTTTCGAGTCCCGACGGTAGCAGAATTTTCGACATTAGCTAGATAGCTAGGTCGAAGACAGTCGCTGTATGGAGGAGAATTCTAGCGGCCGGCTGCTCTGGTCGGTAGTTTCCCCAAATCCAGTTACTCATTTGAGGTGATTGACACCACCGAGACTCGTTGGAATGAGGTGTGTGACGAAGTATCCCCTTCACGCAATTGAGTACTTCACCACGAGAAGAGAAATTAGTGTCGATTTTGAACTTATCTGCGGGAGTGAGAATTGGAATGAGAAGGAACTAGATAAATTCTAAGTTAGTAATTCTAAGTTCTCTAATTTAATTTATGGTTATAAACGTATATCTTCTTTATTTTGTACACATTCCTGAGTAATCGTAATGTACATATGAGTAAGCGCACAATTCTCCCCTCCAAGTTCCTTCCAAGTAAGATCACAATATTTCGTAACGCTTCATAAACTAAACTCTACTGATTATTTGGATAGGACCATAAATGTAGGGATACACAGTGGGGATACACAATCGATTGCTTCCTTTCACAATACTAGATGCTATGTTTGCGGTGTATCGCATGTGAGGGTTATAGTGCCACCAGCGGAAACTTTGACATTTCTGGTGTCAATTCTAAAATCACCGATAGCCATCTTCAGAAAACCAACGCTGTGCAGTCCTAATTTTGACAGATCTTTCACAATCAAAAATATTATTCATGGACGATAACCTCTCAGTTGTAGGCAAGGGTGAAGTATTTTAGTATGTAAGCCACACTTACAGCTTTTCTCACTAAAAAATAATAGAAAATATACTAAGAAACGTCCAAGAATTCGTGATACGTATTAAAATAGTTTGATAAGAATAAGTGTTCCTCCTCATGTACTTTACATTTTAAATATAAAGAGATCATACTATAATACACGATTCATCATTCACGAGTTAAACAGGTTACACAATTCATAAGCCACATGCATTCAGTTAGATTATCTAAGATGTTACGATGTATTATCAACCAAAAGGCGATAAACAAGACTTATGGACTTGTACGATTAGTTTGACCTATATGACCTATAGTTAGCCTATAATTAAATTCTTGTCGTTTCGTAAACATTTACTTTAAACGTCACATAAGCCCCTGAATTTAAACGTTTTTTTAACGGAATTCAATTCCAAATATGTTCAAACAACAACGTTCGGCAAATATGTTGATTGGCCTATTCAATTCCGCAATTGTAATACCAGTGGCCCTTGCAATTTCAATCACTCGGGTAATATCAGCTTTACAGTCGCATTGTAATAAACGTGCAGCGAACCTAAACATTCCATCAGCAATGTGTCATCCATCTATGGCTGGTTTCATGCATGTGGCATTGTTTAATCGAACCACACCCACATTTCGCGCAAGGCCAAATACCCATTTCATATTTTAGCTCATTGTCTTTTCGGGCCAGCTACGTGAAAGACGTATACTTTCGTATATGTTTCACTCTAGATTCACAGGAAGTTTTCAGAAATGTGTATAAGTTCTTGATCATGGATTTGGTTGTAGCTTGTACATAGCAACAATTTCATTTTGATTCTCACGATACTACTTAAATCCTTTTGCAAGTTTGAAAATATTGTATTCCGATTACATGTCATACAAATGTTTCCATGTTACAAAGAATTATCAATAAAAACTCACTCAAACATTTGTCATTACACTA
Organism: Teleogryllus occipitalis; assembly: GCA_011170035.1. Taxonomy (NCBI): domain Eukaryota; kingdom Metazoa; phylum Arthropoda; class Insecta; order Orthoptera; family Gryllidae; genus Teleogryllus; species Teleogryllus occipitalis. Next base: position 188,445 of record BLKR01000995.1, read on the forward strand.
ATTGGAATTGAATACATGCGTGAAATTTAGAAATACAAATATTTTAAATTATTCCAACTTTTGTAACTCTGTCACGTTTAAAGTTACTATGAATAGGCAGGGTTTTTAAAGATGTATTTACATTTTTAAAAAAGTGTCAAAGCCCATGGTTCGGTAACTTTATATTTAGTCACAATATGAAAAGCAAATGATATCTTGTAAACTACATAACATAATGCAATGAATTACATCAATGGGTTCTCTTCAGTACTATTGCAAACCTGTTCATTTCGAGAACACAAACTACCGCATAAATTCCAGTACACTACATTATGTAAAATGTCTTGTGCATAGTTTCTTGTTATAAACTATGTACGGATACAGTTCGAAAATGTATAGTTCTGAATTACACAACTCTTATGCGTTGAATATTTCCCCAACGCAAATGTTATACTTTCATGATGACCGCGACCGTATCAAGAAGTGCTGCAAATCAAGTGCCTCTATCGGCAGGATCAGGAAAATGCAAAAAGTCGTGCCTTATTCCATCTTGAAGATAATACCCTGAGGTGCCACGTTAAAAAAAACAAGTAAAGACGTCAGTAGGCAGATTTCTCCTATTCCAGGAATCTCTCATAGCATGCGCAACCCCAGCCGGGTAAAGCTCTTAACGTCCCGATTGCTCTCTCTTTTTACGTGGTTATGTGGAGCATGCAAGTGTAAGGTGGATGGGGACAGCGGAGATCAAGCATGAGAAAAATAAGATTGCATGTCGTCTGTGCCCCTATTTTAGAGAATAGGGAGTACCATTAATTTTAACAATGATACATAATGCATTAATTACCATTTGGACTGTATAAATGAGTATAAACAACCTGTAACAACTATTGTAACACAGCTTCGGGGTCAATGACCCCCATCTCGATCAGGTTTTTCGTCCAGTTTCCCTGATCCATTGAGCAAATGCTGAGATGGCCCCTTGTTTTGCTTCTGGACATAAATGTAACTTCATTTTCAGTGCACGTCTTCTAGAATTCAATGGGAAATACAATTATTCAAATTATCGTTTCCATGTTGTCGTGGCTGGAAGTAATGAGCCAAGATTTATTGCTTATTTATCCTTGAAAATAGATTTTATTACATGGGAGTTTTTTTTTGTTTTTTTCTCCCTTTCAAAATTCAAAATTTAGGTAGTATATAACTTAGTGTAGGGATCACAGAATTTTGAAAATGTGTGCAAAATTCACTTTTTCCCATAGCACGTCATACGCAGTTTTTAACTGTTTTTTGACGTAAAATAAATAAAATAAAATAAAAAATAAAAATACCAGGCGAACACTAACATCATCTCCAGGGTTAGCCTGGTATTGGATTTTGCGTGAGCCAAGCCGGATTCACGAGTGAGATTCGCAGGTGTACGTGTCTCGTATCTCCTTAGGAAGGGCATCACCCAATGGCACTGCAGTGCCTCTGGTCAGGAGATACTAGGATTCGAGTCCCGATGGTGGCACGACTTTTGGTACTAGCCAGGTAGCTAGGTCGAATTCAGCCGCTGACCGGAAGAAAATTATAGCGAACGCCTGCTCTGATCGGGAGTTTTCCCTGGTCAACATGAGGCGGATACCGAATCAGTACTCTAACAAGCGGACTACAGACAAAGAGTAATCTTTCCTTTCACATCTTTGTCCTACCCTCGCCCCTTACTTACACATACATTTAGTTCACTTCATCATCCACTTCTCTACCGCATATGCAGGGAGACAAGTCGACTTGAAAGCTTAAATCTTGTCTCGCCTGGGGCGGTGCCCTTCTTGTGGGAATTACTTGGTAGGAAAAAATTTCAAGATAACGTAGGTCGGTGCCGGATCTTGCCAGGCAGCGAAGGATAAGCATCGCCACCCATGATAAAAAAAATGCACCGCACTCACGGAATCAATGGCTATAGCAGCAGATGCGCCCGGAAACACGATTGATTGATTTCTGATTTCGGTCGCGTCGACCCCTAAGGTCATTGGTCTCGTAAGTATAGTGCATGTTTTACCTTTTGGCGGCGGTCTTCCCCCGTTAGATGGTGAGATCCATCGGCGACCCACCTGTCGGTTAACGGAGTTTTCCTCAACCAGTTATCTCCAACCAGCGGGGCGCAGCCCCAACCGAGACATGCTCTAATCTCCCGACCAGAATCCCGGCATCTGTGTTAGTGTAGTGCATGTAAGTGTAAGTGTGTAAGTAAGGGGTGAGGACGGGACAAGGAACGGGAAAGAAAGATCGCGCGCTCCGGGACCCATTTTGTTGAGGTACTGCTCCATTACCATTGGTACAATCCGGTGGTATTGATCAGAGAGCCAGACGCTAGAATTCTCCTCCAAACAATTATCCCCCTTGTTATCTAGCTATGTCGAAAATCCTCCCACCGTCGGGACTCGAACGTAGGAAATCCCGATCAGAGGAATTGCAGTGACATTAGTTGATGTCCTAAGTCACCTCTCCAGAAAAAAGAAGTGCAGTCGACTCCGGTTGTAGTGAACTCGGATATAGTGAACTTGAGTCACTGGTCCCGTTTCGCTTACATTACAAATAAGTATAAGAAACCTCAGTTGTAGTGAACCTGAACGTCGGCTATAGTGAAACTAGGAAATACAACGTCTCGGAAATTAATTCCCTCCTGGAAAAGAATATAAAGTTTCAGTGCTACAAATTCAAACACTAGGCAGCTTGAATTTCAACAGTGCAAGAGGAATTGAAGGGTGTCAAGACTGCAACACGAGACTTAGACACAGAGGTCAATGTAGAATCAATTATGGACAGAACACGAATTCGGGAGAAGGATATAGAGAAATTATGAATGAAAGAGTATGAAGCACACAATTGAAAAGAAATTGATTTTACTTAAGAACAAAAATGATATAGAAATTTTCAGTTCGCGGCGTTAGTGGTATGTTTTACTGTATCTCTGTGCTAATAAAATTAAATTCTGTTTAATATTGACATTATAGGATATAGTGAACCTCGGATGTAGTGAACTAAAACTGTTAGTCGCTATAACCGGAGTCGCCTGTAATCCATGAATGCACGCCTGCCCTCAGGGCCACATGCTGGCGGACTGCTGGTCGGGGCTGGGCGCGGGGGCGCCGCTGTCGGCGGCGTCGGCCGGGTCGGCGTCGCAGGGCGGGGCGCCGGGGTCGTCCGGCGGGGGCGTGGCGCCTTCGCTGGGCGCGCTGGGGCCGTCGGCGTCCACCCCGGCGCCCTACGGGCCCTCGGCCACCGCCTCCTCCTCCGCCGCCATCCCGGACTCGCCCGGCTCGGCGCCGCCCTCCGCCTCGGCCACCGGCGTGGGCGCGGGCGCGGGCGCGGGCGGGCGCAGCGGCCGCATCCTGCGCAAGCTGCGCACGTCGAGCGCCGGCGCGCGCACCGAGTCCACGGAGGAGGCGAGCTCCGCCAGCGCGGAGATGCTCGCGCTCTCCTCCACGGGGTCGGTGCGCTCCAGGGCGAGCCGCGCCAGCGCCGGCGACCCCGCCGCGCAGGACAGGAAGGTAGGCACGCCCACTTTTCAAGCTCGTCCCTTTGCGTTTTGCTACTCCCGTTGTGTAATTCTGACAGTTGATGGCTGCAACCATGATTCTATACGTATGTAAAGATTCTCATTACGATACAGTTTTCATTATGAGACAGGTTCTTGACCAATAACAGAGATGTTTACAAACCAAGTATTGGCACTTAATCATTGATAACCCATCTAGAAAATGTTTCCTTCGATTGTGAACATTAAAATTGCATTTAATATTATATTATGCTTGTTAGTTTTAATTTATTTTGTTATTAGTCATTTTTTTCGTAGAATAAAATTTAATAAAAACTGGATCGTAATTTTACTTTGATCCTTTTTGACCAGTGTAGTACTCCCTCGCAGTCGGATTGGCAACCAAAATCTCATGCTAGGGTAGCGTTAGGGATATTCGTAGCTCCATGGTTAGAGAGCTGTCCGCTAGGCGGCCTTCATCCTGCATGTCGACTGCCTCGAAGCGCTTCAATGTATAAGTTTAACTTATAAAATTTACCAAAAGTCGTAGAGAAAGTACTGTATGAAACTTGTTGTAATGGGTACACCTGTGTAAAGTGTACTATACTCGCTCGTATCGTAATATCGCATTCCTGCATCATCATTACATCATCATTTCATAATGTACTGTTGTATATTACTCTGGCAAACATCATTTTTATAACAAATAATGTGAATGATATCATTAGCTAAGACTTGAATACTGGATTCGAATATGAAATCAGTTTTTGGCTATCAAGCTCAGTTTTCTTGTTACACGCTACTCTCTATTTACAGAAATGCTTGAAAACGCTGCGTATTGATTTTTTGGCCGCAACTTTTTTTAATACGCATAGTTACTACCCTATTTTCAAGCTGGTCACGTCATGTTTTTAGATTCATTTTTTAACGTTGTTCTGTCCTCTCTAGGGTATTTCAGAGGATTTTTTTTCCTATGTTTGTTTTTTTTTCAGCCCACAATCAGTTACACTTTACGCCGTATTGTACGCATGATCGACCGTACACTAGATACAAACACTTTCTGGCTCCTCTGATCTGGGATCAGCAAAACGCATGGCCCTCCGCGACAACACATACATGTGAAAAATGGGACAAACAATCATACCCAAGGTGCGCCTTGCACACGTGATTATTTGGGCTGAAGTGCTGAGTCGGTCCACGCTCTTAGCCACCTTGGCCATCCAGGTGGGCATTCCAGAGGGATTTAATTTACCGAAAATACTCGTTCTACCAATTAACCTTTGAGCATATTGACAAGAAGCATCTACTTCGTCGTTCTAGTGAGATAAAATTGTTCGTAAGTATAATTTGCACTATATTGTATTAATTATTTTTTTTTTAATAGTAACATGTATATATATATATATATATATATATATATATATATATATATATATATATATATATATATATATATATATATATATATATATATATATATATATATATATAATTATATTACAGCAGAATCTGCTCACTTCGAAATTAGCTATATTTTCTAAATAGAAAAAAAAACGACCTACGTGATTTGTCAAGAAGGTTACCACCGTGCCAAAGAGCAGCTCCCAGTGTCATGTCACACCTTGGACAGACCCGCACTGCTTTATAATAGCAAACGTGGAAATTTCAACTTCAATAAAAAAACCTTTACAAGCACCTATCCTCCACAATGACTTCAACTGAAAAAGAGAATTAGATCACCTGCGAGTATAAAATGCGTCCTGGACTGCATCTCCTTCCTGTACAAGTCAATCTAGGAAAGTTTCGAATCGCAAGAAAGAACGTTCATTTGTCGGATACCGAGTTGAGGAAATGCGTTGCTTGGTGTTTGTCAGGTGCCAAACAGTCGTTGCACGCCCCATGATGCAATGACACGGGTGAGATGCTCCGGCGCACCGATTTTTGCTCGATCTGCGCAGCACCGGATGCGCCATAAACCACGTGACCACTACACGAGAATTTCGATTGAAAAGCCAACCATGATACAAAGACATAGGTGAGCAGTTCTGGCGATTTTTGCTCGTTCTGCAAAACACCAGATACGTCACGAACCACCTGACTACAATATGGGCACTCGTTTGAAAAGCCAGGCCGCACTCTGGCCTCCATACTCTATGACAAGCGAAAAGTGTTGCGAAATATTTATAAAGTGGCATAAAGTGGCGATTTACAACGGTAACCAACCAAAAATAAGACGATGAAGGTGTACGTACAAGATGCAATATTTACACGAAATGCTTCATATATCTGTTTCATGGACTAGTAACAAGGATATTTCCGCTAATATTGTGTCGAAAACTGGCGCATGAAGCTGTAGCCGGATAGGCCACGCAACAGCTCACTCATGTCTTTGCATCAGGACTCGTAGAACATCTCGGCTGCTCACGGTGAGGGACTGTTGTGAGATTGCAATGTTGGTAGTCCACCAAACCAGTAAGATGTCATTTTCCCCCTAAGTTAGGGAATAATCCCGCAAAGATATTTCTACCTATTCTTAAAGTTACCTAGTAAATTTAACAAAAAGTTTATAAATCACTTTATTTTTTAATATATTTATTAAATTTTTTTATTTATTAATCGCAACAAAATAATATTAAACTGATTAACATTTAACTCGATTAAATGACCCAATTTAAAGTAGATTTAAATAATATTAAACGTAATCTTGTCGAGATTCGATTCAACAATGATTGTGGATGGAGTCGTGAGCTTAAGATCGGATCAATATAGATTTTAAGTACATTTTTAAGTCCAAACACATTTTTAGTATATAAATAGGAATCCCACTAAACATTCTCCCCGAATAATTAAAAGCCCCCAAACAGCCCTCTAATCTAAAAATATCTACCAAATCTAGAGAGAAACCCACCAATCTGGTAACACCGGTTTGAGCGCTTAGACGCTCGCCACAAGCCAAATGCCAATTGAGTGGAACTGCCTTACGACTGCGCTCTGGTTTCTAAGAATTTTGATTTTCTTCACTTTGCAGTAGAGCTAGTTACTTACTACTTTATAAGACTATTCACAGATCGTAGGATCGTTCTCCATTTTCCAAATATTTTCTTCACTTGCCAACAATGTTAGCCACTTTCTATAAATTTTCCTCATTTGCATCGGACATTTTCAGTTTTTAAAAGAATTTCTCGTCTTGGTATGAATAGTATACATTTTCTATTAATACATTTCAATTATGAACATTAAATAAGACTGCTTTACATCCAATGAAATAGACATAGTACAGATGTAGAGAGAGAGATCTGTTTTTACTGCAAATATTGGTTTCACGTTAATGTTTATGAAAAATGCCAGCGCTTCTTGTGAAAAGGTTGAAAGTCATACCATTTTGATATTTTTCTTTCAGACATTACAATATTTCAAAATTAAAGAATTGTTTTGATAACTAAGACCAAAGGTTAAAAGTTAACATATCATGAGGATGTATTCATCCCTAGAATTAATGTTAAGTTACAAGCCACTAAGAAATTTATTTGAAAATTCCTTTCCACTGAAGCCTATTTTCATCATACTTGCGATAAGTTAGATATATTCTTTCATTTCTCAACGTTTCCACTTTTATAGTTTTGTTTATGTAGCCTTCTCACTACATATTTGAAAAGCCAAATATTAGTGATTATTGAGTTTTTGCTTCCATTAGAAAACAGAATAAATGAATTATTCATTTTCTGACAATTACTTGCTTTTGCCAGGAAATGTGTTTGTTCTACATTTAGGAATATTAGTGACATTTAATTACTGCACCTATCAGTTATCATATTCTTGAAACCTATTTTAGTAATGTCAAAGAGTGCAAAATCTTCGTACAACTTGGCTTTTACGACATGTGTAGTTTTGAAACCAGAGACACCTCATGTTCCAGTACTTATATGACATATATGTCCTTCCCCTCTACCAACAATAAACAACATTATGGGAATGAATTGCTTTGTAAGCATACTCAGCGTTATCACAGTAATGTATGCCCTCCTTTTCCCTGCTCATCATAAAGGGACGCCGTTGCGAGTGCATGGTCTCCCAGGGACCATTTAGGCGTGCACTCGGTCGTCATTTGCATCATTGCTGATACGTTATACTGGATAGACGAATTCCTTTGTGTGCCATGTATTTTATTGCGCATCCCTTCTTCGCTGTTGAGTTTGCATTATATAGTTCCCCAACATGAATATTACAGCAGAACTTGTTTTACTACTTCAACTCAGTAATATTTTTATTTTTTCAAAAATAACAAACTTTTGAGTGTGTTCTTAATTACTTGTGTAAAAGGATAAAAATAACCTGTTTTCTATTATCCATTTGCACATTTTTCATTGCTTTGGGATTTTTGTGAATTTCAGAATAAACAAAGTAATCCAGAGAATAATGAACAAGCCTACTGTAATGAAAAATCATTGTTCATTTCACTTGAATGAAAGTCTGTTTTTACCGCGAGTAACATTGCCATGAAATAAATTACTTACAAACTTCTATAAATTTTATTATATTTTAAATTTTCCTACCTTTACTTTACATCTCCAGGGATTAAATTTTTCATCTAAACATTTCCATCAAAAGGTGACCAGTCAGTGTCATAAATTTAACGTTGCAATAATTGCCCAGTACCATTAACCATTTATACAGCACAACGTCATAATGTTACTTCTTTATTTCTGTTTTCCAATGCGCACAGTAATTGAAAGAAAGCTATTTCTTGTCCAACGAGAGAATGAAGTAGATGTAAACAAACCAGAATATATCCATCAGTGGCGAATACTGAACATTATTTCAAGTATACCGCACTTTATGGGAGCTACCTCTGCCGTTGTCTTTTATTTTTAACTTTTCTGAAGTCCCAATACTATGAAATTCCGTAATTAATAATTGTTCTATGAGACAATTAAACAAACCACTAACTTCTGGGTCATTAACACATTCCATTTTCACGATAACTTCAGAGAAGCATAACTTACAAACGACTAGTGAAGGACTGTTCACCGCAATATTTTGCGGTGCCTACTGACAGTCCAGACGCACATCCTCCCCTCTCGCCACCCTTCAAACATGTGGAGTCCTAGGTTATCGCAGCTGGCATGCGATGCCTTCGCTTGCACTTGTGACTTCTCTGGACAACATTAAGAACTATTTGAAACTTCTCACTCTAACGTACTTCATAGCGCTTACGGATGCGGAAGACTGCCTGGCTCTTTGTAGCAAAACAGTTATTTTTTTGCATCTGTTTCAAAGCTTTTAAAGAACTCGCCACTGATATACCTCTGCCGAAGCACGTGATTCGAGGTCTCTGTTGTCATCTAACAGTTGTCAACGCTCCGCTATCACCGCCGCGCTCGCTGTAGCGAACTCGAGTTCATCCACACGTTGCACAATAGAGAGTTTATGCACGCCGTAGCGGTCAGCACTATCGACCTCCTACGCATGCGCAGATGCACAAAAGTGATGCGAAACTTAAACTGCGCATTCGTAGAAGATCGATAGTGCTTTAACGTTCGAGGGTGCACAAACTCTCTAATATCCTCTTATCTATCGAAATATGCAGCATGCGCGGAACAAACCGACGATTGCAAGACAGGGAACGACATCGAACAACGCAAAAGAATAATTCACTCAACACCTTATTTATTGTTATTAATGAATTATATTAAATTATTATTGTATGTTAATAGTGATGTAATTTCATTGCCAATATGACTACGAAATTCATGCACACAACGAAAATAGCGGGCTGTGCCGTGTCTATAAAATGAAACGCTGAGTTTTTGTTAATACGCAGAAGGCAAACATTTACCCAAAAATTATATTTATTTGAACATGAAATTTATACATGATTTACTTGAAAAAAAGGTGTTGACTATGAATCTGCCAGTGGCCGTTGCTGATTATCAAAGAATCAACAACAGTATCAGAAACACCTTCCAGGTCACACATTCTCTGTTCTTCTCGTATTAGATTTTCATTACACTGACGCCACTTCTCCGATGTAACCGCGAAACTAATATCTCACAATGCGATGTACACACGTGTTGTGCCGTCCGCCATTACAAAACTACTTCCTCGCTTGATTCGTGCCATCTGATTATTTTCGCTTGGCCTTACATTTCACGTATTAACTATTATAATTTAAAGTAAATAAGCATGAATATATTTCAATGTGTTGTTCCGCTCATTCTCATAACGCGCTTATCGATTGAATTCTCTCAACACGTCACTAATTACGACATTGCTGACGTCATGTGACAGCAAGTTCCTACGAAGAGTCCGGCCACCATTAAATATTTGTTATTCACATATTGCATTATGTGAATTATGTTAGTCTCATATTGCAACTTTTTTTTATATTCTTGGTATCTGAAAATCTACTGTACTGTGTATCCGTAATAAATATACTAAGTTACTCATATAACATTTTTGAAAGCCGGTTTTGTCAAAACGTTCCGCTGTTGCAGTAAAAAACGAGACAATTTTACTTGTTCTTGAGCAATGTACCCTCTCCCTCAGAAAAAATGTCGTTCAAAATTCTATCTTCCACACCGCGCCGACAAACTTGGACACCCCTCGGCCTGGGGGAGGGTAGGGGGAGGGACGCGTTGACCAATCGCTAGCAGGTAGAACCACAGTTGTCTGTGATTGGTGCAACATCCCAAGGGGCAGAAAGAACGCTGTCTCAGAGGGAGAGGGGCTAGTTCGTTTACGTACGAGACGGAAATATCGTCATATTTCCCTGCCGAAGGAGGTAGTTTGCCTGCGCGTACGCCACGACGAAAAAAATATTTCTAAGTGGGGTTTTCCGTCCAGAATGATTGTCTATAGACCAGTAAATATTTATCATTTTAGCAACAATTATTCTAACTTTTAGTAATCGATTTGTAACTCCTGACAAAATGCTATTTTGAGATATTCATTTCAGGCACAATTTGTGGAGCCTTCCCGGCCGTTCTAACGCATATTTCGAATTTGTTTATAAAATTATAAATTGTTGCAAAATTGTTAATTCGCTGTTTTTGGTTCTGAGACATCGGGAGACTCTCCCCACTTTAGATTTGCAAAATTTGGAAATTGTTTATAAATTTGCAATTGTTGCAAATTTTTTTATTGTTTAATCTGAATGGCGTTTAAATGTGATGCAAAATTCCCGAATCCGTTTGGTGCTATTATATCTCGTTCTCGAGATATATGTAATTGTTTATAAGAAATTAACATCTTAGTAGACCCCATTTGTTTGCGCTTAATTCATTCGCGCTAGCAGAATAGCGTGGGATGGGCCTACTGAAAAACAGTTCTCCAATGCCGCGCTTTTGCCTGCCACATACGCTTAAAATGCACTTGCTTGTAAACAAATTCTGTGGCCAATTTAATTATGATACATTCGTATTTTTACGGCGAGTATGAGCATAACTTTTATTTGGTTTTTATATTCTCTTTTAAGTCCTACAATTTGCAAGTCGATATATTTATCAAATAGGAAAGAAATTGATTATAAAAAATATTTTTCAAGGTGCATTACGCCCAAACAATTGTTTCTGTTTTTCCATCAAAGGGGTGTTGAGCAACCGAATAACTGTATTATTAATTTTTTTTACGTCCCCTGTTAACACCGAGTCAGAAACTATTTGTTCCTCTTGTTTAACCATTACCATTAAAAAATAGGGAAACATATTGCTCAGCTGTTTGCTATAAACTGCACTGGATTGGATGAAGGTAGTGTTAAGGTTTTCAAATACAGAAATATTCAATTTTGTGTTTTGAAAGATCACATGAGTAGAATCACACATCGCAATATTTACACAAGTATAGAAATTTCTAAATAAACGTATATAAACTTTAAGTTAATACTTTCAATTCAATTTATCATTCCTTTCTAAAACTGCACATTTTGCATGATGATTTTATTGTATAATATTCAAATCAGAGCTTTATGTGCTAAATCTACGCATTGTTAATACATATTTTTAAACAAAATTAATATATTTAATATACATTTAAAAGGTTTTTAGATTGGCGAACGTTTCAATGAAATTTCATGAATTCCTAAATGCTTGACAATAAATACTTGTAAAATTAAATAATTGTAGCGTGTAAAAATATAACAAACTCACGTATTTGGTAAAACGAGTTGATATTACTAAAAAAAAGCAAAACAGATGTTATAACAATTCAAAGAGATTTAGCGTTTGTTTACAGTTTAGTAAATATCAATGCACTAGCATTTCCCAGTGAAAATACATAGAACGAACTTGGTGGTCAAGTGATATGACCTTCCCAACACAGACTACATTTCAGTATCGTCAGAGTTCGAAGGTGGTTTGTTGGCCACCGTTCTACGAATCTATCAAAACCTTGAATTTTGCACGACCATCTGTACAGCGAGAACGTAGCGGTTTATTAAACGGAAACGGGCCATTCGAGGTATCTAATGTGCACTCTTTAAAAACGTTTAACCATTATAAACTATCCCTAAGAAAAATATCAAATAAACAATGTTAAAGATCACCAGCTTAACATTGCCTTTACTATTTGAATGTTTTCAACATCCCCAACACCAACACAAAACCCATGTTTTTACAGGTTATTATAAAACCAATTCAATAAATATAAGCATTTATTCACGTTATTATTTTTAAAACACTCAAAAATCTACGATGTTATTTGATTCATGTCTTCATCGAAGATCTGAGATTAAAAAACTGATAAGCAGAGAAAATTAAAGTAATTTTGAGTGATTGATGAAGTTGAATGATCAAATGAAAAACAATGTTTCTTGCTTCATATAATGCTATCGTGTTTAACAGACATGTAATTACATGTGATACCTATATTTAAACATCCAAAGTAATGAAAATTTTCAAAATTAAAATCATCAATAAAACGTTGATTCATCAGCAAGGATTATATTATTAAATACTTTTCTGAGATTCATGTGCTCCTGTGTGAATAACGTAGTAAACGTGATTCGTATGATCCAGTTGCTCAGAATAATGCAAAACCTGCTAGACCCATACACTAAACATAATAGTTGTCAAATAGTTATTTACGACATGAGTATCATAAGATATCTTCTTACAATACGAAATTGGAGAATTATCAAACAAGACTCTTTAGACGAAATTGTTAACCAATTGAATATTGTAATATAATGTTACCATTTGAATATCATGGAAAGTAAGACGCAATTTGTCAAAATTCATGTAAACTATAATTTTTTCTTTAAATTTTACTCCTTATCCTGCGAAAGATGTGACAGTACTTATGTTAACAATTATACTGCCATGGGTTTAATTAATTAGTTTTCAGTACGCAAATTATTGTTTTTGGTTTTAAAGAAGCATGGATATACAGAATATCGGGGAAGGAAACGTCGAAAGTTTGAAAAAAGCTGTTTAAACAATTTTAATCATACTTTGTCTAATAAACTACATAGATATTTTGAATGGCTGAGCTGCAATAAACACGCAAATTTTGGTTTGAAAATATGATTTCTACGCAAAACTTTGCATTCTAGAATCATGTAAACAAACCAGAAACATGTAATATGTTTATTATTAACAATATAAATTAATATATTAGTTCAGAAAAAAAATTAACCGAGAAATAAAAAAGCAGTCGAACTGTGAAAATTGGGTGCTTTTTTATTTCTAGGTTAATTTTTCTTTCTGATCAAATGTATTCATTTATTTTGTTAATCATAAACAATTTAGATATTAATGAAGTGTTTATATGCTTCTACAAACGCAAATAGTTGCCTAGAAAACATATATCCAAACCAACTTTTGAATGTTTATTGCGGCTTAGCCATTTGGAATATCCGTGTAGTTTATTAGACAAAATAAGCTTAAAATTGTCTTAACAGCTATTTTTCGAAGATTCGACATTTCTTCCCCGAATATCCTGTATATAAAAGGCTTGATTTCTGTTGGTACGCGACGGAACGGCGTTCCGGTTCTTTGGAAATAATTATGAAATTATATTATATATAAGTAGCTATTGCTATTATATTAATAATTAATTTGAGGCGCGTTTCGGGGCCTAAGAATTTAAAAATAAAGGATATATGTATCATAATAACTCTTATGACGACACTGTTCTCAGTTACGTCAAGTTTTAATTTAGAGAATCAAAGTGAATGGTCTAAGTTTACTCACCTAAATAAAGTTTATCTTACTATACATACTATTTAGAAAGTGTTTTATGTTCAAAACAAGTGTTGCCTCAACAGCATATATTTTCACGTATTATTCGTAATTGCTATGCAATATTCAATACGGACTATGTGAACCTGCAAAAAAGAAACAACAAAAAAAGACCTACTGCAGCAGAAAATATTTTCTACTCGTCGGGATTCGAACTCGGGTCTTTAAAGTTAACTCACCTGACACGGTTCCCCCTCACCACCAGGTACACGACAAGACTACCTCCTTTCCGATGCGAAAAGAAAGTGAAGCATTTGCAGTTTTTAAAAAAAAACAGGGTGTTCAATTTATCTTAATACAAGATCTATTTTTAAAAAGAGATTTCATTAAACAAAAATCTCTAGCGTTCAGATTGTTTTTCGACAATGTTATAAAGATCAGCCGGGGCTAATATTATACAGTAGAAAATTGGGGTTAATGTATTACACTTTAAGAGTTGTTATTTATTTATGTCCAAAATTAACAAGAAAATGACAAATGATAGGAAATATATTCTATTATAATGACCATATAGCAAACACTCAGAATGTAACAATATTTGGGAGGAAAAAAATCAAAACTAAAATGCCTAATTTTTCCAGTCAAAAACTTTACCACCGTGATATAAATCTTTTGATGTTACTTCGTTATTTTTTATGACACGATATTTTTGAAAATAGGTTATCATTAAGAAAGAATTAATATTCTTTTCTGCGTTAAAATAATGCAATAATATTAATCGTGTCATGATATATACAGCCTCAAATTTGTGGGGCTAATATGATACAACTTAAGAGGCTAATGTAATACAATACGGGTGTCGGGGCTATTTTGATACACTAAAAATTAACACGCAGACAACTGGAAGGGATTTTTTTATGTTTAATATTACATCAAAGGCGCTAAAATTCCGATTTGATGTTGATAAACTATCCAAGTGTTTATCTGAGAAAGAAAGACCAGGCGACAATTCATATAGATTTCCTCGTTCTCCTCCCTACCCAGTACATGGTGATTCACTTATGATTATCAATTAGCGGAAGCTTCTGCTGTTTCAGTGCAGTTACTGATTTTTCACTGGAATCACAAGGAACCAGGCCTACAATAGGAGCTAACACCATCCCTTCAACTCCAGATATCAACTGTTCTCATCCAGTACTTTTGAGATAATGCTGTTGGAAAAAAATTTAAAAAACAGTAGCCCTCCAAAGAATAAGGAAGCGGTTAGACCCAATAGCAGCAATCATTACTAGTGAAGAGTGGATCATTACTAGGAAAGAGTGGAGTGTTTAATTTACATTAATTTAATATCTCTTTTAAAAAGAGATTTCATGAAACAAAAATCTCTAGCGTTAATATTTGTTTTCGACAATGTTAATAGGTATTTGTTCGCAATTTTCGAAAATTCAGATCGTTCGCCCAAAATTGAACGTACGCCACTTTTAAACATCTTGTGCTTCGAGGAATAGATTTACAGAAAAATTGGAGCTCTTTTGAGGAAATTATGTAAATATGATGGGGTTTGGTGTAAAGTACCTTCAAAATTAAAAGATTAGTTTCAAATTCGAAGATTCGTAATATTAGCCAGATCGTTCAAGGAATATCCATTTTGGTGAAAATCGTGTTTACTTTAGGCTCTAGAATTACTCACACGAAGACGGATTCACAAAGAGGTTTTTGGAAAATCACTTTTTCGGGTTCAAAAAACAAGCGTTTTGACAGCCTTGTGTATAGAAAATAAAAGAACAATACCAACAATCCACTTTTTTCGAACTAGCTACTTACAAAACGTGTTTTCTGTAAAAATTTCGACACTTCCTCCTACAGCATTACGTAACTCTCTTTACACGTGGAGGTAAAAATATTCCAGCGTTACTGGGATTTGAACTCGGATCCCTGTAGTCCGTAGGTCTGGCTCGACCGCACTGTGCTATCACAGATATTTCTCAACACGCTGTCCAAGCACACTTATTACGAAAAGAATAGTTACGTGAAATTCATTGCACTTAGATTTTTTATTAGAGGAATGTTCTACATGTGTCAAAGGTATCAAATTCGCAATAAGAACCCAAACGATTACAACCCACGCAACTACATAGCTCATTTTACTTAGAAATATTTTCAACCAGAAGTCGTGGTCTTTAGAACCCTCTGTGGAAGTCGTTGCCGGTCTTATCTTTCGGCGACTATGTCCAAGGTTGAATTACGTCACAGATGAAAGTTGCGATAACGCTACAGCTCAACACGGGCGCTTGCAGACGTTCTGAAGCCAGAATCGCAATAGGGGCATATTTATACGTGATTCTTAAAGACATTAACACACTAAAATAAGTAGTGGCGCCTCAAAACACATGCTTTATGTGATATTTATAATGGATACGAATGATTATAACTATACAATTAACCGCAAAATTGTTTCTACCCGCAAAAATTATTCGCCGTGGATGAGGTTCGATCTTACGTGCCTAAGCTTCTCCAACAGTGCGCTTACCTGCTAAACCACAGAAACTCTTATAACTTTTGTCTCTAACAAAGATGATTTTAAACTGTCATGTATCACAGATTTGACTAAAAAAGAACGTGAGGCGTTTAGATGCTTGTGTTAACTACAGACGGACAGACAGACGCCAACATGAGATCTACACTATTCTCTTAAACGTTCTTGAGATTATGGAAAAAAAAATCAAAACCGATGACGCCGCTTTTGAGAAAATTTTGAAAATATCTCTGGGGCTTTATGTAAAGTACCCCCAAAATTAAAATATCGGTTTCGAATTAATGGGACCGTGATATCAACAAGATCGATTGGGTATTATCAATTTTGGACAAAATCGGTTGAACAATTTAACCCCTAGCGTTGTTCGCAGACGAAAGACTGATAGACAAACGTTTTGCCGTCATTCAATTTTTCGGTAACAACGATCCACAAAACATGAATTCTGGCTACACAACGCGTTAAAGGATTTCCCCCTTAATTTAGCAAATAAATTTATTCACTTTTTCGTTACCAGGATGGGACGGTTTTTAAGCCGAAAATTCGCCGTATTCTGGTGCACGATTACAATACCTTTTCTTCTTACGACAGTAAGTGCGAGAAAGTAAAAATCAATAAAAACATTTAATCCTTTTTTCCACCCCCATTTCCGTCTTCCTAAAGGCCTAATAAAATAGCCTGTCCAACATAAAATGTATTAACCCCTATGTTATTTTTCCTAGTTTACCAATCCCCGTCTCAGTACAGGGGAGTGGAGGCAAAACTAGGAGAAGAAAAATCCCACACCACTAACACCTGGCTGTAGAGTCCCAACTGGGACAGGCAGCTGAAGAGAGCATCAACCTCAGAAGCGTCGGCAATGAGCGCCCGAAACAAATGTTTTGTGGGTCGTTGATACAGAAAAATCGAACAACGACGAAAAGCCTGTACGTTCGTGTGTCTGTTGATGTCTGTTCGTCTGTCTGTCTGTAATTTTCGAACAAAATTATATGACCTTATTTATGGAATTAAAGAATTATTTATGGACAACAAATTTCATTTGAAAGAAAAATCTGTGTTCAATTTTAGTTGTAGGAAAACGGCGAAAAAATTCAAACTTTTCCAATTTTCGAGAATTCAGAGTGTACAGTGGACATAGGACGTATTTTAAAGAATGATTTTTAAAATCTCAAAGTTTCAACTAGAATCACATCGACAAGGGATTCTTCAATTTGGAAAAGATCGTACGATCTGTTTAGGCGCTAGTAGTGTTCACAGATGGACGGAGAGACGGACAGACGCAGACAGACTGACGTTTTGCTTTCAATTGGTGTTTTGGCATCAAAGACCCACAAAACAGGAATTATGGTTACATCACGTGTTAGAGATTTTTTCTCTTAATTTAGTAACTGGATTTATCCACTCCTTTGTTTTCAGGGCCCGGCAATACATTTTTTCTGCCGAAAATTCGCCGTTTTTTTCGCGGAGCATTACATAACTTTCTCTATACTACGTATATTACTCCGTATGTATGTGCGTATACGAGAAAGTAAAAAGTTGTGTAATTATACGGAGGAAATCGGCTAATTTTCGACACAAAAAAACTGTAATTTCCGGGCCCTGGTGTCAAAAAAAGTGGATAAATTCAGTTGATAAATATAGAATAAAATCTCTCTAGCATGTGGTGTAGCCAGAAGCCAGGTTTGGTGGGTAGTAAATACAAAAAACAAACGATTAATTGTAAAACGTATTTTCTTCTGTGAACAATGCTAGCGTCTAACTGTTCAGGAAATTTTCTCCAAAGTTGATATTCCGCAAGCGATATGGCTGATGTCGAGCCCTCCTGAATTTCAAATCAATATTTTATTTTTGGATGGTACTCTACTAAAAGCCCCTGAAACATTTTCAAAAATTTAAAAATGGCATGAACTTTTCTGGTTAAATTTTATTGCCGGATAGCGTAATGGACGCTATAAGACGATGGCGGAGATGATTTTCGTTCATATACTGAATTTTTCCAAAAATGCAAGAAAACATTTTTTTTCGCCGTTTTCCTACAACTTAAGTATTGAAGATAGTTTGTTTCCTTAATGAAATGTGTTCATCAAAAACAGATCTTCAAATATTCCTTTCAAATAATCAGTCCTTTAATAAAGATCACGTACAATTGTTTAAAAATATAAGTACTTTAGATAATTTTACAATTTTTGAAATAGCAAATTTGAATTTCCCCCGCTTCGTTTGACGAGCTGTCATTCTGAATTTCTTTTGAATTCTGATGATTGTCGGGACGGACAAGGCGCTATTACGACGCTGTATTTTTCATTTAATGTCAAAAACAGTTAAAAATTGTGTGTAATGTACTGTAGGGAGAAATGTATTCTGTGAACGTTTTCTTAAATTTTGGTATCCCCTTGCCCTAACTCATATACAAGACAAATTCTGAGTACACAAAAAACGCGGTTATTCTTCAAATCGCACGAGCGTTTGCTCTTCGAGTTGCATTGATTTAATTGAAATTATCTCAATGAGGTTTTCTCTCTTAATAATAGTATTTAAATATAACATGAAAGAAAAACAGAAAATACCGGAATTTTGAAGGAACATTTATTACAAAAATTTGATATTTTGTTGTTATAATATTCAACTATGGATATTTGAGATGTGTTTCCGAGAAGTTCATTGTTGGCGACATGAATGGGAAAGATATAACATACGGCGGCTTTGGCCGGTATTACACTATAAAAGTTATATGACATATCTTTGCTAAAGAACTTTGTGGCAGTCTCTGAACTTTGATGAGAAAACTTTGACAAAGAAATTTGATGAGAGTATAACATTTCGTCCAAATTTTATGTAGGTTTGCTCGCCATTTACAATCAATTACGCACAAATAGTTGTGTTTTGCTACTTTATGTTTTATTATAACTAATCTATGTTTAATGCTAATGTAGCAAAAGGTAAATAAGAAAACGTTTGAGGGTGAGGCTTTAGAACAACGCCATGGTGAGGTTATGGGTCGCACATTGTGAAGCATTGATTAAAGACCTTCGAAATGAAGAATTATTTGAGGATGGATGAGGAAACATTCAATTTTCTTTGTCGTTCTTCCTTCTTTCGAAATTCTGTCCTCTGATAGGGAAGTTTAAAAAAATTATCTTCCTGAACTGAACATTTTCCAAACACCATATTTTCCACTTCCCGGGAAAATGTGTCCTACAAACGTTAATTCGTTTGGTTTTACTTTTGTAGTTCGGATGGACAGTATTATATAAACATTCTAATTACTCGCACTCAGCAATTATGACTTTGGTTGAAGCAATACCCCTATATCGGACGCCATGTTACCAAATATGATAAAAGTTGGAAGCCGGAGACTACATTTTATCCAAGAAATTTTCTAAAAGAAATCTTTTATAAAATATTGGCTATTACACTGTCATATTTCTTTTATAAAATATCTTTGACAAAGATCTTTTACAGTGTAATACCGGCCTTTACTTACTTAACGTTAATGTTAGAATATATCTACGTTCAATAAAATGTTGTAATCGAGTTTAAAGTCGATATATATATATATCTATATATATATATATATATATATATATATATATATATATATATATATATATATATACATACGCAGATATGCATTAGGCAATACGTATTTATAATAGTATTCATTCATTTACTTTCCAAATTATTTTACCTTTTTCACTAACTAAAGCAGCAAATTAAAATACATTTTGAAATAGAGTTCGCAGCGAAAATGAAATGTTTTAGCGGGCTTACTGCTTTCCGGGGCATCAATAACTGTTTAATTTCTTAATTATTTATGAAGAGACTAATTATGATTTGTTTGGTTGTACTTGTAGGTCATCATTTAAAAGAAAATATAATATTTAAGAATTATTTTAGAATATCTTGAGATCGGGCAAAAATAATTTTATGTATTCGAAACACGAATTAGTGGTCCATAAACAAGACTTATAAGAACATTTAATCACAGCAATGCTAACTGAAAAACAAAACAATTTTAACAGGAATTGATAAGCAAATATGTGTCCAATTTTGGCAGCGTCCATTGTTGCTGCCCACAGCATCCATTGTTGCGCTCATTGCCGACGCTTCTGAGGTTGATGCTCTCTTCAGCTGCCTGTCCCAGTTGGGACTCTACAGCCAGGTGTTAGTGGTGTGGGATTTTTCTTCTCCTAGTTTTGCCTCCACTCCCCTGTACTGAGACGGGGATTGGTAAACTAGGAAAAATAACATAGGGGTTAATACATTTTATGTTGGACAGGCTATTTTATTAGGCCTTTAGGAAGACGGAAATGGGGGTGGAAAAAAGGATTAAATGTTTTTATTGATTTTTACTTTCTCGCACTTACTGTCGTAAGAAGAAAAGGTATTGTAATCGTGCACCAGAATACGGCGAATTTTCGGCTTAAAAACCGTCCCATCCTGGTAACGAAAAAGTGAATAAATGTATTTGCTAAATTTAGGGGGAAATCCTTTAACGCGTTGTGTAGCCAGAATTCATGTTTTGTGGATCGTTGTTACCGAAAAATTGAATGACGGCAAAACGTTTGTCTATAAGTCTTTCGTCTGCGAACAACGCTAGGGGTTAAATTGTTCAACCGATTTTGTCCAAAATTGATAATACCCAATCGATCTTGTTGATATCACGGTCCCATTAATTCGAAACCGATGTTTTAATTTTGGGAGGTACTTTACATAAAGCCCGAGAGATATTTTCAAAATTTTCTCAAAAGCGGCGTCATCGGTTTTGATTAATTTTTTTCCATAATCTCAAGAACGTTTAAGAGAATGGTGTAGATCTCATGTGGGCGTCTGTCTGTCCGTCTGTAGTTAACACAAGCATCTAAACGCCGCACGTTCTTTTTTAGTCAAATCTGTGATACATGACAGTTTAAAATCATCTTTGTGAGAGACAAAAGTTATAAGAGTTTCTGTGGTATAGCAGGTAAGCGCACTGTTGGAGAAACTTAGGCACGTAAGATCGAATCTCATCCACGGACGAATAATTTTTGCGGGTAGAAACAATTTTGCGTTTAATTGTATAGTTATAATCATTCGTATCCATTATAAATATCACATAAAGCATGTGTTTTGAGGCGCCACTACTTATTTTAGTGTGTTAATGTCTTTAAGAATCTCGTATAAATATGCCCCTATTGCGATTCTGGCTTCAGAACGTCTGCAAGCGCCCGTGTTGAGCTCTAGCGTTATCGCAACTTTCATCTGTGACGTAATTCAACCTTGGCCACAGTCGCCGAAAGATAAGACCGGCAACGACTTCCACAGAGGGTTCTAAAAACCACGGCTTCTGGTTGAAAATATTTCTAAGTAAAATGAGCTATGTAGTTGCGTGGGTTGTAATCGTTTAAATTCTTATTGCGAATTTGATACCTTTTAAACATGTAGAACATTCCTCTAATAAAAATCTAAGTGCAATGAATATCACGTAACTATTCTTTTCGTAATAAGTGTGCTTGGACAGCGTGTTGAAAAACATCTGTGATAGCACAGTGCGGTCGAGCCAGACCTACGGACTACAGGGATCCGAGTTCAAATCCCAGTAACGCTGGAATATTTTTACCTCCACGTGTAAAGAGAGTTACGTAATGCTGTAGGAGGAAGTGTCGAAATTTTCACAGAAAACACGTTTTGTAAGTAGCTAGTTCGAAAAAAGTGGATTGTTGGTATTGTTCTTTTATTTTCTATACACAAGGCTGTCAAAACGCTTGTTTTTTGAACCCGAAAAAGTGATTTTCCAAAAAACCTCTTTGTGAATCCGTCTTCGTGTGAGTAATTCTAGAGCCTAAAGTAAACACGATTTTCACCAAAATGGATATTCCTTGAACGATCTGGCTAATATTACGAATCTTCGAATTTGAAACTAATCTTTTAATTTTGAAGGTACTTGACACCAAACCCCATCATATTTACATAATTTCCTCAAAAAGAGCTCCAATTTTTCTGTAAATCTATTCCTCGAAGCACAAGATGTTTAAAAGTGGCGTACGTTCAATTTTGGGCGAACGATCTGAATTTTCGAAAATTGCGAACAAATACCTATTAACATTGTCGAAAACAAATATTAACGCTAGAGATTTTTGTTTCATGAAATCTCTTTTTAAAAAGAGATATTAAATTAATGTAAATTAAACACTCCACTCTTTCCTAGTAATGATCCACTCTTCACTAGTAATGATTGCTGCTATTGGGTCTAACCGCTTCCTTATTCTTTGGAGGGCTACTGTTTTTTAAATTTTTTTCCAACAGTATTATCTCAAAAGTACAAAAAACTATATTGTTAATAATAAACATGTTACATGTTTCTGGGGTGTTTACATGATTCTAGAATGCAAAGTTTTGCGTAGAAATCATATTTTCAAACCAAAATTTGCGTGTTTATTGCAGCTCAGCCATTCAAAATATCTATGTAGTTTATTAGACAAAGTATGATTAAAATTGTTTAAACAGCGTTTTTCAAACTTTCGACGTTTCCTTCCCCGATACTCTGTATATCCATGCTTCTTTAAAACCAAAAACAATAATTTGCGTACTGAAAACTAATTAATTAAACCCATGGCAGTATAATTGTTAACATAAGTACTGTCACACATCTTTCGCAGGATAAGGAGTAAAATTTAAAGAAAAATTATAGTTCACATGAATTTTGACAAATTGCGTCTTACTTTCTATGATATTCAAATGGTAACATTATATTACAATATTCAATTGGTTAACAATTTCGTCTAAAGAGTCTTGTTTGATAATTCTCCAATTTCGTATTGTAATAAGATATCTTATGATACTCATGTCGTAAATAACTATTTGACAACTATTATGTTTAGTGTATGTGTCTAGCTGGTTTTGTATTATTCTGAGAAACTGGATCATACGAATCACGTTTACTACGTTATTCACACAGGAGCACATGAATCTCAAAAAAGTATTTAATAATATAATCCTTGCTGATGAATCAACGTTTTATTGATGATTTTAATTTTGAAAATTTTCATTAGTTTGGATGTTTAAATATAGGTATCACATGTAATTACATGTCTGTTAAACACGATAGCATTATATGAAGCAAGAAACATTGTTTTTCGTTTGATCATTCAACTTCATCAATCACTCAAAATTACTTTAATTTTCTCTGCTTATCAGTTTTTTAATCTCAGATCTTCGATGAAGACATGAATCAAATAACATCGTAGATATTTGAGTGTTTTAAAAATAATAACGTGAATAAATGCTTATATTTATTGAATTGGTTTTATAATAACCTGTAAAAACATGGGTTTTCTGTTGGTTTTGGGGATGTTGAAAACATTCAAATAGTAAAGGCAATGTTAAGCTGGTGACCTTTAACATTGTTAATTTGATATTTTTCTTAGGGATAGTTTATAATGGTTAAACGTTTTCAAAGAGTGCACATTAGATACCTCGAGTGGCCCGTTTCCGTTTAATAAACCGCTACGTTCTCGCTGTACAGATGGTCGTGCAAAATTCAAGGTTTTGATAGATTCGTAGAATGGCGGCCAACAAACCACCTTCGAACTCTGACGATACTGAAATGTAGTCTGTGTTGGGAAGGTCATATCACTTGACCACCAAGTTCGTTCTATGTATTTTCACTGGGAAATGCTAGTGCATTGATATTTACTAAACTGTAAACAAACGCTAAATCTCTTTGAATTGTTATAACATCTGTTTTGCTTTCTTTTAGTAATATCAACTCGTTTTACCAAATACGTGAGTTTGTTATATTTTTACACGCTACAATTATTTAATTTTACAAGTATTTATTTTCAAGCATTTAGGAATTCATGAAATTTCATTGAAACGTTCGCCAATCTAAAAACCTTTTAAATGTATATTAAATATATTAATTTTGTTTAAAAATATGTATTAACAATGCGTAGATTTAGCCCATAAAGCTCTGATTTGAATATTATACAATGAAATCATCAAATTAACAGTTTTAGAAAGGAATGATAAATTGAATTGAAAATATTAACTTAAAGTTTATATACGTTTATTTAGAAATTTCTATACTTGTGTAAATATTGTGATGTGTGATTCTACTCATGTGATCTTTCAAAACCCAAAATTGAATATTTCTGTATTTGAAAACCTCAACACTACCTTCATCCAATCCAGTGCAGTTTATAGCAAACAGCTAAGCAATATGTTTCCCTATTTTTAATGGTAATGGTTAAACAAGAGGAACAAATAGTTTCTGACTCTCGGTGTTAACAGGGGACTTAAAAAAATTAATAATACAGTTATTCGGTTGCTCAACACCCCTTTGATAGAAAAACAGAAACAATTGTTTGGGCGTAATGCACCTTGAAAAATATTTTTTTTATAATCAATTTCTTTCCTATTTGATAAATATATCGACTTGCAAATTGTAGGACTTAAAAGAGAATATAAAAACCAAATAAAAGTTATGCTCATACTCGCCGTAAAAATACGAATTTAGCATAATTAAATTGGCCACAGAATTTGTTTACAAGCAAGTGCATTTTAAGCGTATGTGGCAGGCAAAAGCGCGGCATTGGAGAACTGTTTTTTCAGTATGCCCATCCCACGCTATTCTGCTAGCGAATGAATTCATGCAAACAAATGGGGTCTTACTAAGATGTTAATTTCTTATAAACAATTACATATATCTCGAGAACGAGATATAATATACCGAACGGATTCCGGAATTTGCATCACATTTAAACGCCATTCAGATTAGACAATAAAAAAATTTGCAACTATTGCAAATTTATAAACAATTTCCAAATTTTGCAAATCTAAAGTGGGGAGAGTCTCCCGATGTCCCAGAACCAAACACAGCGAATTAACAAATTTGCAACAATTTATAATTTTATAAACAAATTCGAAATATGCGTTAGAACGGCCGGGAAGGCTCCGCAAATCGTGCCTGAAATGAATATCTCAAAATAGCATTTTGTCAGGAGTTACAAATCGATTACTAAAAGTTGGAATAAATTTTGCTAAAATGATAAATATTTACTGGTCTACAGACAATCATTCTGGACGGAAAACCCCGCTTAGAAATATTTTTTTCGTCGTGGCGTACGCGCAGGCAAACTACCTCCTTCGGCAGGGAAATATGACGATATTTCCGTCTCGTACGTAAACGAACTAGCCCCCTCCCCCTGAGACAGCGTTCTTTCTGTCCCTTGGGATGTTGCACCAATCACAGACAACTGTGGTTCTACCTACTAGCGATTGGTCAACGCGTCCCTCCCCCTGCCCTCCCCCAGGCCGAGGGGTGTCCAAGTTGGTCGGCGCGGTGTGGAAGATAGAATTTCGAACGACATTTTTTCTGAGGGAGAGGGTACGTTGGTGACGTGATAGACGCCTTTTCCATTTCAAAGAAGACAGCGTATAGGCCTTTGGAAAATAATTCGAGAAAGAGCCATGATTTCATTTCTTTGAATGAGTAATAGTATTTTCCTGCTCGAGCTGACAAATGGAATAGTGATTCTCTACTGATTTCAAAGTAGTGATAAACCCATTCATTTTCTACAAAGGAAGAAATCGTCGATTAATGGCTTTTAGTAAGGTAAATCTTCTATTCACAAAGCATATTATAATTTGTTATATTTGGACCCAAAATCATTTATCGTTGAATCAGTACGTTTTCATTAAACACTATTCTCACAAAAGATGTTTATTCATTACACGGTAAGCTAACAATCACAAATTAACTTCTTTAAATAATAAATCATATGTATATCGTAATATCTGTATTTAGATAGTCAACGTATATATTTATTTAGATTACAATAAGCACGACGTTACAGGGGCGTGTGCCTTATTTATTAAGTTACGAGTAACAATTTCCTCATGAACTACATTAATTTAAAAGAAAAAATTTTATATAGGAATTAACCTTGTTATTGTCATAAAGTTTTTACTCAGCTATAACATTTTTATGAAATATTTATAACATAAACCATTACCAAGAAAGCACATTTAATATAATAAACCGCGTGACATTTAATACAAGGTGTATCTTGAGTGAGATGTGGCAAATAAGCAACGTCCCTTTCTAGTGTGTTTTGCATTTGCATTTTTAATTCTCCAAGCACCACTCCCTTTCTTTAGTATAGTAGGGATGGCTGAATTTGTGCACCAACGCAAGTAGAGGAAGAAAGCATACTGTTTTTTCAAGTTATTATAGAAAAAGTGGAACGCATTGAAATTAAAATAAATATTGTTCAAAAAAAAATTAAAGGGTACTCTTAGCTGTGTACCCTCTCCCTCAGAAAAAATGTCGTTCAAAATTCTATCTTCCACACCGCGCCGACAAACTTGGACACCCCTCGGCCTGGGGGAGGGCAGGGGGAGGGACGCGTTGACCAATCGCTAGCAGGTAGAACCACAGTTGTCTGTGATTAGTGCAACATCCCAAGGGGCAGAAAGAACGCTGTCTCAGGGGGAGGGGGCTAGTTCGTTTACGTACGAGACGGAAATATGGTCATATTTCCCTGCCGAAGGAGGTAGTTTGCCTGCGCGTACGCCACGACGAAAAAAATATTTCTAAGTGGGGTTTTCCGTCCAGAATGATTGTCTATAGACCAGTAAATATTTATCATTTTAGCAAAATTTATTATAACTTTTAGTAATCGATTTGTAACTCCTGACAAACTGCTATTTTGAGATATTCATTTGAGGCACAATTTGCGGAGCCTTCCCGGCCGTTCTAACGCATATTTCTAATTTGTTTATAAAATTATAAATTGTTGCAAAATTGTTAATTCGCTGTTTTTGGTTCTGGGACATCAGGAGACTCTCCCCACTTTAGATTTGCAAAATTTGGAAATTGTTTATAAATTTGCAATTGTTGCAATTTTTTATTGTCTAATCTGAATGGCGTTTAAATGTGATGCAAAATTCAGGAATCCGTTCGGTGCTATTATATCTCGTTCTCGAGATATATGCAATTGTTTATAAGAAATTAACATCTTAGTAGACCCCATTTGTTTGTGCTTAATTCATTCGCGCTAGCAGAATAGCGTGGGATGGGCATACTGAAAAAACAGTTCTCCAATGCCGCGCTTTTGCCTGCCACATACGCTTAAAATGCACTTGCTTGTAAACAAATTCTGTGGCCAATTTAATTATGCTAAATTCGTATTTTTACGGCGAGTATGAGCATAACTTTTATTTGGTTTTTATATTCTCTTTTAAGTCCTACAATTTGCAAGTCGATATATTTATCAAATAGGAAAGAAATTGATTATAAAAAAAATATTTTTCAAGGTGCATTACGCCCAAACAATTGTTTCTGTTTTTCTATCAAAGGGGTGTTGAGCAACCGAATAACTGTATTATTAATTTTTTTAAGTCCCCTGTTAACACCGAGAGTCAGAAACTATTTGTTCCTCTTGTTTAACCATTACCATTAAAAATAGGGAAACATATTGCTTAGCTGTTTGCTATAAACTGCACTGGATTGGATGAAGGTAGTGTTAAGGTTTTCAAATACAGAAATATTCAATTTTGGGTTTTGAAAGATCACATGAGTAGAATCACACATCACAATATTTACACAAGTATAGAAATTTCTAAATAAACGTATATAAACTTTAAGTTAATATTTTCAATTCAATTTATCATTCCTTTCTAAAACTGTTAATTTGATGATCTCATTGTATAATATTCAAATCAGAGCTTTATGTGCTAAATCTACGCATTGTTAATACATATTTTTAAACAACATTAATATATTTAATATACATTTAAAAGGTTTTTAATTGGCGAACGTTTCAATGAAATTTCATGAATTCCTAAATGCTTGAAAATAAATACTTGTAAAATTAAATAATTGTAGCGTGTAAAAATATAACAAACTCACGTATTTGGTAAAACGAGTTGATATTACTAAAAGAAAGCAAAACAGATGTTATAACAATTCAAAGAGATTTAGCGTTTGTTTACAGTTTAGTAAATATCAATGCTCTAGCATTTCCCAGTGAAAATACATAGAACGAACTTGGTGGTCAAGTGATATGACCTTCCCAACACAGACTACATTTCAGTATCGTCAGAGTTCGAAGGTGGTTTGTTGGCCGCCATTCTACGAATCTATCAAAACCTTGAATTTTGCACGACCATCTGTACAGCGAGAACGTAGCGGTTTATTAAACGGAAACGGGCCATTCGAGGTATCTAATGTGCACTCTTGGAAAACGTTTAACCATTATAAACTATCCCTAAGAAAAATATCAAATAAACAATGTTAAAGGTCACCAGCTTAACATTGCCTTTACTATTTGAATGTCTTCAACATCCCCAAAACCAACAGAAAACCCATGTTTTTACAGGTTATTATAAAACCAATTCAATAAATATAAGCATTTATTCACGTTATTATTTTTAAAACACTCAAATATCTACGATGTTATTTGATTCATGTCTTCATCGAAGATCTGAGATTAAAAAACTGATAAGCAGAGAAAATTAAAGTAATTTTGAGTGATTGATGAAGTTGAATGATCAAACGAAAAACAATGTTTCTTGCTTCATATAATGCTATCGTGTTTAACAGACATGTAATTACATGTGATAACTATATTTAAACATCTAAACTAATGAAAATTTTCAAAATTAAAATCATCAATAAAACGTTGATTCATCAGCAAGGATTATATTATTAAATACTTTTTTGAGATTCATGTGCTCCTGTGTGAATAACGTAGTAAAAGTGATTCGTATGATCCAGTTTCTCAGAATAATACAAAACCTGCTAGACACATACACTAAACATAATAGTTGTCAAATAGTTATTTACGACATGAGTATCATAAGATATCTTATTACAATACGAAATTGGAGAATTATCAAACAAGACTCTTTAGACGAAATTGTTAACCAATTGAATATTGTAATATAATGTTACCATTTGAATATCATAGAAAGTAAGACGCAATTTGTCAAAATTCATGTGAACTATAATTTTTCTTTAAATTTTACTCCTTATCCTGCGAAAGATGTGTGACAGTACTTATGTTAACAATTATACTGCCATGGGTTTAATTAATTAGTTTTCAGTACGCAAATTATGGTTTTTGGTTTTTAAGAAGCATGGATATACAGAGTATTGGGGAAGGAAACGTCGAAAGTTTGAAAAACGCTGTTTAAACAATTTTAATCATACTTTGTCTAATAAACTACATAGATATTTTGAATGGCTGAGCTGCAATAAACACGCAAATTTTGGTTTGAAAATATGATTTCTACGCAAAACTTTGCATTCTAGAATAATGTAAACACCCCAGAAACATGTAACATGTTTATTATTAACAATATAAATTAATATATTAGTTCAGAAAAAAATTAACCGAGAAATAAAAAAGCAGTCGAACTGTGAAAATTGGGTGCTTTTTTATTTCTAGGTTAATTTTTCTTTCTGATCAAATGTATTCATTTATTTTGTTAATCATAAACAATTTAGATATTAATGAAGTGTTTATATGCTTCTACAACGCAAAATAGTTGCCTAGAAAACATATATCCAAACCAACTTTTGAATGTTTATTGCGGCTTAGCCATTTGGAATATCCGTGTAGTTTATTAGACAAAATAAGCTTAAAATTGTCTTAACAGCTATTTTTCGAAGATTCGACATTTCTTCCCCGAATATCCTGTATATAAAAGGCTTGATTTCTGTTGGTACGCGACGGAACGGCGTTCCGGTTCTTGGAAATAATTATGAAATTATATTATATATAAGTAGCTATTGCTATTATATTAATAATTAATTTGAGGCGCGTTTCGGGGCCTAAGATTTTAAAAATAAAGGATATATGTATCATAATAACTCTTATGACGAGACTGTTCTCAGTTACGTCAAGTTTTAATTTAGAGAATCAAAGTGAATGGTCTAAGTTTACTCACCTAAATAAAGTCTATCTTACTATACATACTATTTAGAAAGTGTTTTATGTTCAAAACAAGTGTTGCCTCAACAGCATATATTTTCACGTATTATTCGTAATTGCTATGCAATATTCAATACGGACTATGTTAACCTGCAAAAAAGAAACAAAACAAAAAAAAGACCTACTGCAGCAGAAAATATTCTCTACTCGTTGGGATTCGAACTCGGGTCTTTAAAGTTAACTCACCTGACACGGTTCCCCCTCACCACCAGGTACACGACAAGACTACCTCCTTTCCGATGCGAGAAGAAAGTGAAGCATTTGCAGTTTTTTTAAAAAAAAAACAGGGTGTTCAATTTATCTTAATACAATATCTATTTTTAAAAAGAGATTTCATTAAACAAAAATCTCTAGCGTTCATATTGTTTTTCGACAATGTTATAAAGATCAGTCGGGGCTAATATTATACAGTAGAAAATTGGGGTTAATGTATTACACTTTCAGAGTTGTTATTTATTTATATCCAAAAATAACAAGAAAATGACAAATGATAGGAAATATATTCTATTATAATGACCATATAGCGAACACTCAGAATGTAACAATATTTGGGAGGAAAAAAATCAAAACTAAAATGCCTAATTTTTCCAGTCAAAAACTTTACCACCGTGATATAAATCTTTTGATGTTACTTCGTTATATTTTATGACACGATATTTTTGAAAATAGGTTATCATTAAGAAAGAATTAATATTCTTTTCTGTGTTAAAATAATGCAATAATATTAATCGTGTCATGATATATACAGCCTCAAATTTGTGGGGCTAATATGATACAACTTAAGAGGCTAATGTAATACGGGTGTCGGGGCCATTTTGATACACTAAAAATTAACACGCAGACAACTGGAAGGGATTTTTTTATGTGTAATATTACATCAAAGGCGCTAAAATTCCGATTTGATGTTGATAAACTATCCAAGTGTTTATCTGAGAAAGAAAGACCAGGCGACAATTCATATAGATTTCCTCGTTCTCCTCCCTACCCAGTACATGGTGATTCACTTACGATTATCAATTGGCGGAAGCTTCTGCTGTTTCAGTGCAGTTACTGATTTTTCACTGGAATCACAAGGAACCAGGCCTACAATAGGAGCTAACATCATCCCTTCAACTCCAGATATCAACTGTTCTCATCCAGTACTTTTGAGATAATACTGTTGGAAAAAAATTTAAAAAAACAGTAGCCCTCCAAAGAATAAGGAAGCGGTTAGACCCAATAGCAGCAATCATTACTAGTGAAGAGTGGATCATTACTAGGAAAGAGTGGAGTGTTTAATTTACATTAATTTAATATCTCTTTTTAAAAAGATTTCATGAAACAAAAATCTCTAGCGTTAATATTTGTTTTCGACAATGTTAATAGGTATTTGTTCGCAATTTTCGAAAATTCAGATCGTTCGCCCAAAATTGAACGTACGCCACTTTTAAACATCTTGTGCTTCGAGGAATAGATTTACAGAAAAATTGGAACTCTTTTTGAGGAAATTATGTAAATATGATGGGGTTTGGTGTAAAGTACCTTCAAAATAAAAAGATTCGTTTCAAATTCGAAGATTCGTAATATTAGCCAGATCGTTCAAGGAATATCCATTTTTGGTGAAAATCGTGTTTACTTTAGGCTCTAGAATTACTCACACGAAGACAGATTCACAAAGAGGTTTTTTGGAAAATCACTTTTTCGGGTTCAAAAAACAAGGGTTTTGACAGCCTTGTGTATAGAAAATAAAAGAACAATACCAACAATCCACTTTTTTTGAACTAGCTACTTACAAAACGTGTTTTCTGTGAAAATTTCGACACTTCCTCCTACAGCATTACGTAACTCTCTTTGCACGTGGAGGTAAAAATATTCCAGCGTTACTGGGATTTGAACTCGGATCCCTGTAGTCTGTAGGTCTGGCTCGACCGCACTGTGCTATCACAGATATTTCTCAACACGCTGTCCAAGCACACTTATTACGAAAAGAATAGTTACGTGATATTCATTGCACTTAGATTTTTATTAGAGGAATGTTCTACATGTTTAAAAGGTATCAAATTCGCAATAAGAATTCAAACGATTACAACCCACGCAACTACATAGCTCATTTTACTTAGAAATATTTTCAACCAGAAGCCGTGGTCTTTAGAACCCTCTGTGGAAGTCGTTGCCGGTCTTATCTTTCGGCGACTATGGCCAAGGTTGAATTACGTCACAGATGAAAGTTGCGATAACGCTAGAGCTCAACACGGGCGCTTGCAGACGTTCTGAACCCAGAATCGCAATAGGGGCATATTTATACGTGATTCTTAAAGACATTAACACACTAAAATAAGTAGTGACGCCTCAAAACACATGCTTTATGTGATATTTATAATGGATACGAATGATTATAACTATACAATTAACCGCAAAATTGTTTCTACCCGCAAAAATTATTCGCCGGGGATGAGAAAAATTTTTTTTTCATTGTTTCTATTCAACGAAAATTTTCAATCAATTCCAAAGATGAAATAAAAAGTAAATATTAAAAAGAGATTTATTAACAATATGAAATGAAATACAAAAAGAAAGGAATCTTCTGTTCTTTACTTGGTATTCTTAACAAATCTATAGGAAAATCATAATAAAGGCATTATTTCAACAACATTCGAATATTATTGTTAGAATCTATGGGGAAACTGTTAATGCCGGGTCCTGGTAACGTAAAAAGTGTTAACTAATTTTGTGAAATGTAGAAAAAATCCTTTAACTCGTGTTGCCCGAAACCAATGTTTTGTGGGTCGTTGATACAGAAAAATCGAACAACGACGAAAAGCCTGTACGTTCGTGTGTCTGTTGATGTGTCTGTTCTTATGTCTGTTCGTCTGTCTGTCTGTAATTTTCAAACAAAATTATATGACCTTATTTATGGAAATAAAGAATTATTTATGGACAACAAATTTCATTTGAAAGAAAAATCTGTGTTTAATTTTAGAGTTGTAGGAAAACAGTGAAAAAATTCAAACTTTTCCGATTTTCGAGAATTGAGAGTTTACAGTGGACATAGGACGTATGTCGCCTTTATAAGTGTATTTTACTCTATTCTTAGAAGAAATTTAAAGAAAAAAAATTGTGGTCGTTTTTGAGAAACTTTTGAAAATGACCGACGGCTTGATGTAATGTACCCTCAAATTTTAAAGAATGGTTTTTAAAATCTCAAAGTTTCAACTAGAATCACATCGACAAGGGATTCTTCAATTTGGAAAAGATCGTACGATCTTAGGCGCTTTAGGCGCTAGTAGTGTTCACAGATTAACATTAACGTTAAGTAAAAAAGGCCGGTATTACACTGTAAAAGATCTTTGTCAAAGATATTTTATAAAAGAAATATGACAGTGTAATAGCCAATATTTTATAAAAGATTTCTTTTAGAAAATTTCTTGGATAAAATGTAGTCTCCGGCTTCCAACTTTTATCATATTTGGTAACATGGCGTCCGATATAGGGGTATTGCTTCAACCAAAGTCATAATTGCTGAGTGGGAGTAATTAGAATGTTTATATAATACTGTCCATCCGAACTACAAAAGTAAAGCCAAACGAATTAACGTTTGTAGGACACATTTTCCCGGGAAGTGGAAAATATGGTGTTTGGAAAATGCCCAGTTCAGGAAGATAATTTTTTTTAAACTTCCCTATCAGAGGACTGAATTTCGAAAGAAGGAAGAACGACAAAGAAAATTGAATGTTTCCTCATACATCCTCAAATAATTCTTCATTTCGAAGGTCTTTAATCAATGCTTCACAATGTGCGACCCCTAACCTCACCATGGCGTTGTTCTAAAGCCTCACCCTCAAACGTTTTCTTATTTACCTTTTGCTACATTAGCATTAAACATAGATTAGTTATAATAAAACATAAAGTAGCAACTATTACACTCTCGTCTTTTATCCTACATTAACTTAATACAAGCTATTCCAAATTACCAATTTGGTTTTCGTTCTCATTATTCGACTTCTCACCAATTACTACGTGTTTCTGAATTAATAGCTGAAAACTTTCACCGAAAGGAACATACAATTGGAATTTTCTTGGATATTGCCCAAGCATTTGACAAAGTTTGGCATTCAGGATTATTATATAAATTACATTGAATAGGAATTCCCATATATTTATTCAAAATAATAAAAAGCTATTTATATAATCGTAAGTTTTGTGTCAAAATTAACACCTCTTATTCAACTTCTCGTCGCATCTTTTCAGGGATTCCTCAAGGATCGACTCTCTCTCCTTTACTTTTTAATATATATATGTCAGATATTCCACACCTTCCTTTTACCACCATAGCGCTGTATGCAGATGACACTGCACTTTTTTCGCATCACAAAAAATTGCATAAAGCCCGAAACACACTTCAAAATTCTTTAAATTTATATATTAAATGGACTCAACAATGGAGAATAATAATAAATCCATCTAAAACACAAACAAAAATTTTCACACTTTGCAGACCTACTAATCCCCCATGTCTCAAAATCTATATATATAAAAGAAAGTCGTGTTAGTTACACTATTTATAACTCAAGAACGGCTGTACCGATTTGGCTGAAAGTTGGTGAGCATGCAGCTTAGGGCCAGGAGACGGACACAGGATACTGTTTATCCCGTTCGACAGCGTTCCTGTGTGAGAACGCACGTTTTCGCGTGATTTCGCATGTTAGCGGTCATTGCTGCCTGTTGTAACCCATTGTTGTAACGCCGCACTGATAACAGAAGGCGATAATGATAGCCGCCTTTCGTTCGCCATTATCTATATATATATATAAAAGAAAGCCGTGTTAGTTACACTATTTATAACTGAAGAACGGCAGTACCGCAAGGATAGTACAACAACAAGGAGTGCAACAAGGATAGTACAGTTTCTCACAGTGAGTGCGACGCGAAAAAATGATGGAACCGACTGTTAAGGCGGAACAGAGTTCGCCGGGTCAGCTAGTAAATAATATAACTATACCCTGGATAGAAAATCATATTCCAATTAAATATTTAGGACTCTATTTCGATCGTCGATTAACTTGGAAAACTCATATTCAAAATATTGCAAATAAAACTTACCAAAAAATATCAAAATTATACCCATTAACTAATAAATTTTCAAAATTACAAATAGATTGTGGTATATCAATATTCAAGGCAATAATAAGACCATCACTTACATATGCATGCCCAATTTGGTGTAATGCATCTGCGTCAAACATGAATAAAATACAAACTATTCAAAATAAATTTTTACGGAGAATTCTAAAGGCTGAATGGTTCATCTCCAATAGACAAATCCACAAAGAATTACAAATAGAGCCAATTAAAACTTTCATCACAAACCAATCCTCCAAATTCTTCAACTGTTTAAACGATTATCCTGTTCATCAACATTTCGATCTGGGAAAAAAATTATCATGTTAAACGAATTCGATCCCGCTTCCCCAAAGATATTTTTCACCCCCCATAAATAATTGTCTACAATAACTACTACTCAATAAAACCTCTTAAAACTCTAAATTTATTATAAAAATTAAGCAATATTTATTAAAATCAAAGTTTTATTCGTAATTACTTTTAAAATAAAATCATAATTATCTTAATTATGATATTAATTTATGGCATCTCCCAAAAGGTTATGTATACATTTATTCATCATCCTGAAAAATTTGTAAAATTGAACAGGAAATAAATATATTTAAAAAAAAAAGAAATAAAAAAAGCACTCAATTTTCACAGTTCGACTGCTTTTTTATTTCTCGGTTAATTTTTTTCTGAACTAATATATTAATTTATATTGTTAATAATAAACATGTTACATGTTTCTGGGGTGTTTACATTATTCTAGAATGCAAAGTTTTGCGTAGAAATCATATTTTCAAACCAAAATTTGCGTGTTTATTGCAGCTCAGCCATTCAAAATATCTATGTAGTTTATTAGACAAAGTATGATTAAAATTGTTTAAACAGCGTTTTTCAAACTTTCGACGTTTCCTTCCCCAATACTCTGTATATCCATGCTTCTTAAAAACCAAAAACCATAATTTGCGTACTGAAAACTAATTAATTAAACCCATGGCAGTATAATTGTTAACATAAGTACTGTCACACATCTTTCGCAGGATAAGGAGTAAAATTTAAAGAAAAATTATAGTTCACATGAATTTTGACAAATTGCGTCTTACTTTCTATGATATTCAAATGGTAACATTATATTACAATATTCAATTGGTTAACAATTTCGTCTAAAGAGTCTTGTTTGATAATTCTCCAATTTCGTATTGTAATAAGATATCTTATGATACTCATGTCGTAAATAACTATTTGACAACTATTATGTTTAGTGTATGTGTCTAGCAGGTTTTGTATTATTCTGAGAAATTGGATCATACGAATCACTTTTACTACGTTATTCACACAGGAGCACATGAATCTCAAAAAAGTATTTAATAATATAATCCTTGCTGATGAATCAACGTTTTATTGATGGTTTTAATTTTGAAAATTTTCATTAGTTTGGATGTTTAAATATAGGTATCACATGTAATTACATGTCTGTTAAACACGATAGCATTATATGAAGCAAGAAACATTGTTTTTCGTTTGATCATTCAACTTCATCAATCACTCAAAATTACTTTAATTTTCTCTGCTTATCAGTTTTTTAATCTCAGATCTTCGATGAAGACATGAATCAAATAACATCGTAGATATTTGAGTGTTTTAAAAATAATAACGTGAATAAATGCTTATATTTATTGAATTGGTTTTATAATAACCTGTAAAAACATGGGTTTTCTGTTGGTTTTGGGGATGTTGAAGACATTCAAATAGTAAAGGCAATGTTAAGCTGGTGACCTTTAACATTGTTTATTTGATATTTTTCTTAGGGATAGTTTATAATGGTTAAACGTTTTCAAAGAGTGCACATTAGATACCTCGAATGGCCCGTTTCCGTTTAATAAACCGCTACGTTCTCGCTGTACAGATGGTCGTGCAAAATTCAAGGTTTTGATAGATTCGTAGAATGGCGGCCAACAAACCACCTTCGAACTCTTTACGATACTGAAATGTAGTCTGTGTTGGGAAGGTCATATCACTTGACCACCAAGTTCGTTCTATGTATTTTCACTGGGAAATGCTAGAGCATTGATATTTACTAAACTGTAAACAAACGCTAAATCTCTTTGAATTGTTATAACATCTGTTTTGCTTTCTTTTAGTAATATCAACTCGTTTTACCAAATACGTGAGTTTGTTATATTTTTACACGCTACAATTATTTAATTTTACAAGTATTTATTTTCAAGCATTTAGGAATTCATGAAATTTCATTGAAACGTTCGCCAATCTAAAAACCTTTTAAATGTATATTAAATATATTAATGTTGTTTAAAAATATGTATTAACAATGCGTAGATTTAGCACATAAAGCTCTGATTTGAATATTATACAATGAAATCATCAAATTAACAGTTTTAGAAAGGAATGATAAATTGAATTGAAAATATTAACTTAAAGTTTATATACGTTTATTTAGAAATTTCTATACTTGTGTAAATATTGTGATGTGTGATTCTACTCATGTGATCTTTCAAAACCCAAAATTGAATATTTCTGTATTTGAAAACCTTAACACTACCTTCATCCAATCCAGTGCAGTTTATAGCAAACAGCTAAGCAATATGTTTCCCTATTTTTTAATGGTAATGGTTAAACAAGAGGAACAAATAGTTTCTGACTCTCGGTGTTAACAGGGGACTTAAAAAAAATTAATAATACAGTTATTCGGTTGCTCAACACCCCTTTGATAGAAAAACAGAAACAATTGTTTGGGCGTAATGCACCTTGAAAAATATTTTTTTATAATCAATTTCTTTCCTATTTGATAAATATATCGACTTGCAAATTGTAGGACTTAAAAGAGAATATAAAAACCAAATAAAAGTTATGCTCATACTCGCCGTAAAAATACGAATTTATCATAATTAAATTGGCCACAGAATTTGTTTACAAGCAAGTGCATTTTAAGCGTATGTGGCAGGCAAAAGCGCGGCATTGGAGAACTGTTTTTTCAGTATGCCCATCCCACGCTATTCTGCTAGCGCGAATGAATTAAGCACAAACAAATGGGGTCTACTAAGATGTTAATTTCTTATAAACAATTGCATATATCTCGAGAACGAGATATAATAGCACCGAACGGATTCCTGAATTTTGCATCACATTTAAACGCCATTCAGATTAGACAATAAAAAATTGCAACAATTGCAAATTTATAAACAATTTCCAAATTTTGCAAATCTAAAGTGGGGAGAGTCTCCTGATGTCCCAGAACCAAAAACAGCGAATTAACAATTTTGCAACAATTTATAATTTTATAAACAAATTAGAAATATGCGTTAGAACGGCCGGGAAGGCTCCGCAAATTGTGCCTCAAATGAATATCTCAAAATAGCAGTTTGTCAGGAGTTACAAATCGATTACTAAAAGTTATAATAAATTTTGCTAAAATGATAAATATTTACTGGTCTATAGACAATCATTCTGGACGGAAAACCCCACTTAGAAATATTTTTTTCGTCGTGGCGTACGCGCAGGCAAACTACCTCCTTCGGCAGGGAAATATGACCATATTTCCGTCTCGTACGTAAACGAACTAGCCCCCTCCCCCTGAGACAGCGTTCTTTCTGCCCCTTGGGATGTTGCACTAATCACAGACAACTGTGGTTCTACCTGCTAGCGATTGGTCAACGCGTCCCTCCCCCTGCCCTCCCCCAGGCCGAGGGGTGTCCAAGTTTGTCGGCGCGGTGTGGAAGATAGAATTTTGAACGACATTTTTTCTGAGGGAGAGGGTACATTAAAGAAACGTTCCTTTCCCATGATATGCTTCAATAAACAGAATTTTATGTTCGATAAACTTTCCAAGCATTGCAATCATAAAAAACAGATATGAACTTGCAAATAATCTTATAAACAATGACAAAACTGCATAATAAAAATCAGAAGGGTATCTTTTAGTTCCCATTATTTCCTCTAATTATCATTTCATCACCTTACGTCCGGGTTGATTTTCACTTAGTTGACTAGATAAAATGTTATTTTCATTGCAATGTTATTTAAAAATTTTATTTAAAATGCAACTTTCGTTAAGTGTTTCTATCCATTAACAACTGACCGAAAACACTATCACTGATAACCAAATGTAATCAGTAATCCCTTGAAATGTATAACGTATGGCTAAAGCACAAAATATAACGAATTTGCTAGTTAACTGTAACATCGATAAAGCTGTAAGAATGTGTGAGTAAAGCTGTAAGAATGGCGAGGAACGGGTCATTGCAAATCCTAATTCGCGAATTAACCACAGGTCGAAGGCAAAAGTAACTTGAGTGTGAGGCGTGTTAAGCATTAGCTACAAATATTTTTGGCCTAAAAATGCATTGGAAAGTACCCGTTGCGCAGACTCGAGGTGCGAAATTCGCTAAGGCTGGCTAACGGAGCCTCCTCCCACTAACTTCGGAACTTAGCGACAGTTCGAGGTGTAAGGTCAGGTGAGGTCTGGTTTGGTCTGGTACGGTTTCGTGTGTTGAGGTGAGGTGAAGTCGGGTGAAGTCGGGTGATGTTGGTTTAGCTGGGTTAAGTTGGGTTAAGCTGGTTAAGTTGGGTTAAGCTGGGTTAAGCTGGGTTAAGTTAGGTTAAGTTGGGTTAAGTTAACTTATCTCAAACTTAACTAACTTACCTCAAATTCAAGACCTTACAATTCATTCAGGTAACATGTTTTAAATTTGGTTAGATCCTGGGTAAAGTGAGTTATATCATTCGCAAAATCCTGAGTATATTGCATGGGTTAAATACAGTGAGAAAAACGGAGGATTTCAAACCATCTGGTCATCTTATTGTGTTTGAAGTAAAGGCAAAGTAACAAAAGAAGTCATCAGAAATACCCGACTGCAAGAAGAAGGATATAAAATCTATTTTCCCTTTAATGCCTCTTGAGGATACACAGAACTCTTCAGCAATTGTTCACTTCCAACATCTTTGTAGGAGCAACTTTTATGTAGGATAGGAGTGGAAAGGATGTTATTAATGTTATGTAGATGACTTATGATTTTTATACGGAATATAATTGTATTTCTGTAATTGAAAGAATTTAGTGGAAAAAGGAAAGTTTCTTTCATTCCAGGAGAAAGTTAGTTCATAGCATTATGGAAGACATAACGACCTTCTATTACTGTAATCCATTAATGATGTGTGAAATAGCTTTAATCTTTAATAAAAAGTAATTAATAATATGATTCTCACATTGCAAGTAT
The DNA here is from genome assembly GCA_011170035.1 of Teleogryllus occipitalis. Lineage (NCBI taxonomy): Eukaryota > Metazoa > Arthropoda > Insecta > Orthoptera > Gryllidae > Teleogryllus > Teleogryllus occipitalis. The sequence goes on from BLKR01000995.1 coordinate 228,950, forward strand.
ATAGTATTTCTGATAAATTTACAAATACCTCAGAAACATGTAAATGAAAGATTACTCCCTTTTCCGTTTAATAAATGTTTTGAATATTCAATATTGTCCTCGAAATTGTAGAAACGTTTTTGGTAGTTAATAACAATTTAAACTAAAATACAATTACTACGAGAATACATCTATCTGTTTTTACAACCTTATCTCCCTAAAAAAAGTGGAATAAAATATAAAAACTAGTTTGACAAAGTTCTTTCTGCACTTACAACTTTGTCTGAAAATCACACTGACAATCCAGAATGCCATTTGTCACACTGAAAATCCATAATAGATTGAGAAAGTTCGAATTACAAAATTAAATATTGAAAATGACAATAATAAGAGATGCAAATAAGCGATGAACACATGCAAATATTAGTTCACTCCTCAGGATATTGTACAAAATAAATTGTAAGTCAAAGTAACAAAATCTTCGTTTTAAAATAAATTGTAACTTTCAAGCTTTGCTTCTCGAAATCGGTGTAAAATCAGTTCAACTTTGACAAACCAAGGCCACAACTTGAATCTGGACTCCTTGTCTCTCACTAGCGTTAAAAACGTCTCACCAGCTGTCTGATTCATGAATATCATATAATGTCTGATATTCTTAGTAACATATTCGCGGTAACATACTTCAACTATCCTAGCCACCTCGTGTTGGCTAAAGTGCACTTCATCAGCGTTAAGTCCGAAGTATGATTCGATGGTGTTCACACTTCAGACTTCAGACTTCATCCACTCATTATAGATAATGTGAACATTAACCGGCTAATTCAGGAATGAGCTGATTTGCTTTTCCCTATAACCTACGTACATACCTTATATTCAAGTTTTCTCTAATTTTTTAAGAGCTTCTCATCCATTTCAAGTATGTCTAATGCCCTGGCCCTGAAAGATTTCCAAAAGCCCACCTCCAACATGGGCTGTATTTTTGGAAATTTTTTAATTTTCCACTACATGGATGTTCAAAAATGTATCATATACAAACATTTTGACTCCCATTTTTGTCACGAGAGATCAACTACAATTCGGGTTTGAAACCCGACTGGAAGATTTAGGTTTGTAGTCAAGAGAGCTAACACTCAAACCAATAACATTATTTTGGTCGACGTTTCAACGATTTGAAACGTTTCTCTACAGACTATTATCAAAAACTTCTATTTGGAAACAACGTATCTACTGCCATTCAAATCAAACAGAACATTCAACTGTTTAAAAAAACGGTATTGTTAGAACAGTAGATTATACCATCGTACAATTCCCTATTACTACTACCATTACTTGACAATGTGAAACAATACAAATTGTTTATTCGTCTCAAGAATTTTTTTTCAAGAATTAGTTTCCACTTGTTCTAGAATGATTTGTTTCATACTATGAATAGTTGCTGCAGTAAGTTATCCGGAAGAAGCAGAATACTTTAGAAGAAAACGACGAAGTTGGCGTTCTTTGTTTTGGAACGATCGATTGCTCACAAATGATGCCAAGGCCAGTACGACATCGACTACGCTACTCGCGGTAAAACAGTTGCTTGCTACGGAGAAGCTAGGCTTCCGATCTTCAGATGTTAGTTGTGAAAAAATGCTCTCGTCACTCGAAATACGACGCGTGCAATATGAGGATGCGTTAACACTTGCAATCGACTCACCAGGAACGTAAGACTCGATTAAAATTAAACATTGTATTTGAAATGTTAAAAAGTTTAGAAAATTGAATATTTGGAAGTATTAATGAACGTGGCTTAGGATCACAAAGTTTAAGGTGGTTGTTGATGCACAAAATTTACCAGGAATTAAACCAGATTATACAAAAAAAGCAATTAACTAACTGTAAATAAAATATTTGCATTGAATTTCAATTGAAAGAATTCTAACAATTGCCAAGCAGTAAATAATTCATGTCTTCAAACAATGTACTAAATCCTTTATATTGTAATAAAAATTTTATAATAATCGGTCTCGTGAGTGCTATATAACTCATTCTTTGAATCATTTAAATCGTGGCAAAAAGTGTACACCCCACTGAAACTAACGGGAGCGGTAGCTCACTGCATCAACTGATGTCAGTGCAGCGCTTCTGACCGGGGAGTCCTAGGTTCCGAGTCCCTTCGAATGTCTTTGATAACGCGTCATGACCTCCAAGCGGAATGCAGGGCCTATGTGGGATCCACGGACGCGAGTATTTGTGCCACAAATTACGTTGCGTGCGTGTGGGGTGTTTGGAGAATGTTATCGTTAGATCGCACAAAGAGAAATACAGCGGGATATCAGTCGCAGACTTGGGTTAATCTTCCTCAAATCTGTTTAAAATGCCTACTTTGCCCACCACAAATCACACTGAATGGTGAGCTTTTGGAAATCTCGGCTATGAAAGTATCGTAGTAAATGTTACGAATTTCCACGATATCGCGTCTTGTGAGTCGTTTCTCAGTCAGAATTCACTAAACGCATTTGTACATTCAATATACACGGCTATAAAGGCAAAAAAATGTGTTTTCATGCGAGTAAATTTTTCTAAAACAAAGACTGTTGCCCGAAAAAGTAGTCAGAGGAAAAGTCAAGTTCTTTTATACCTTAAAATATATCTTATTATTTTTAATGTAAATAGGAACCTTCAATTCGACTTAATTTTTTATCCAATGCATTACTATGCTACCAGAGTCATTCCGGAAGGAAATCGTAACTCACAGTAATTACTCTGGCCACCTTGACACCTAAGCCGCTTTGGGACGTTAAAAATTTTCATAAAAGTCTGCTAGACGCGTCATTTCATTGGTTCTCGATCAAGAAACTCTTTGTGGTTCCTTCTTAAGAAGTTGCATTTCTTCAACTACCAGAAACTTCTCCAGTGAACATCAATGTTCTTGTGCTTTGCAGACTGCTGAAACGCTTGGTGAGTCATCTCAAAAAGCGTCATTTTGGTTTGATTGATTGATTTTTGCGTGTTTCCGGGCACATCAACTGCATTGGTCATTAGTCCCGTTAGTGTAGTGCATGTTTTTCTCGGGAGATGGCGGTGATCATCCCCCGCTGGAAGGCGAGATCCGGTGCCGAACTACCGTCGGCTACTGGGGTTTCCCCCTAACCAGGACTCCCACCAGCGGGGCACCGCCCCAGCCGGAACAAGCTCTAAGGTCCCGACCGGTCTCCTGGTATATGTGGTAGTGTAGTGCATGTTAGTGTAAGTGTGTGTGTGTGTGTAAGGGGAGAGGATAGGACAAGGGAGAGGAAGGATAGATCGCGCGCGGTCCGTGGCCCGTTTGTTAGGGTACTGCTCCGGCATTCGCCTGGTGTTGATCGAAGAAACCACGGAAAACTACCGATCAGAGCAGCTGTCCGTTAGAATTCTCCTCCAGACAGCGACTGAATACGACCTACCTGAAAAGCTCGTGTCGAAAACCCTGCCGCCGTCAGGACTCGAACCTAGGACTTCTCGGTCAGAGGCACTGCAGTGACATCAGTTGATGCACTGAGCTACCGCTCCCAGTCGTCATTTTGGAAGGGATTGATTTTCATACGAGCGGATTATTTCCTAGCCGAGGACTAAGATTCTTTCCGCGTGTCGTCTGCACTATATTACTGTAAATATGTATGTATGTATTTGGCGTTATGGGGTCGGTATTCCGACTTCCGGTGTCCCCCATGTCGGGGCCTAGTTAAATTCCCATGCGTGGGGGTAAGAGCGACATGGGGCGAACATGACGTATTCTCTTCACCATAACTAGCAAGATCCGCCTGCTTGAGCTTTCCTTCGTCACAGAGCTACAGAAACTGGGACGATTTTAAAGGATAACTACAGCTCTATTTTTTCCTCGACCGGGAATCGAACCCAGTACCAGAGTACGGGAAGCTAATATGCTGCCCATGAGTCATCTCAGAGGCATGCAAATATGTAAACATGTAAAAATATATTAGTTTCTAAACATACTTCTTAACTTGATAAAATCATGAGTTTTTTTAGATGTATCATCGTTTTTACGAACCGACGGTACTACGTTTATTCTTATCAAATGTTGCGAGTTTGTTTCCGAAACATTTCTTGTTAATGTCAACTATGTGTGACAGCTGAAACCGCAGACTCTGCCGCGGATGACTTGCCGCCTCAACTGTGTGTTCCACAAGAGATAACAACTTTGTATTTTTTATGGTTTAAAAGACCGTACTTGAATATTAAGATAAAAAGCCGCATGGTACATGAAGCATAAACAGGTTTGCCTTTCCCCCTTGTTTTGAAGGGATCTTGTATAAGATCGTTTTGACTCCCGGTTAAAGAAAATCTCGGCGGAAATTCTCAGGAAGGCGATTGAACTAGTCGCAAATCGCAGTGATCAGTCGAAGGCACATTATCGAAAAAATAAGACGAGGGTAAAGGCAAGAGTGAACTGACTAGATTCCAGACAGCACAGAAGAGGGCAATGATGAGTCCGGGGAACGCGATGTGGTCACGATGACAACAGCACAGGAGTTAATATTCTTGACTAATTTAACACCCCAGATCAATGTTGATCACAAATGTATATCTTAACCAAAACTTCATTGTCACTTAGGAGCCAAGGGATTATTTCTAAATTATAGAAGCCAATATTCTGGAAGGAACGTCCTTTTCCGTCATTACTTCAACGCTTGAAGAACAACCATTAAGTAGGTTGGTTGGTTAGTGACTCCGGGAGCGTAAACAGATTTAGTCATAAGTCCCGTATATGTAGTGCATGTTTTTCCTGGGGAGATGGTGGTGATCTTCCTCCGCTGGATGGCGAGATCCGGCGCCAACCTACCGTCGGCTAGCGCGGTTTCTCCCCAACCAGGACTTTCCCACCAGCGGGGCACCGCCCCTGCCGGGACAAGCTCTAAACTCCCGACCGGTCTCCTGGAATATGTGGTAGTGTAGTGCATGTTAGTGTAAGTGTATGTGTAAGGGGAGAGAATGGGCCGAGGAAGAGCATCGTAGAAACCACGAAAAACTACTGATCAGAACAGCCGACTGCTGGAATTCTTCTCCAGACAGCGACTGAATTCCACCTAGCTGCAAGCTAGTTTCGAAAATCCTGTCTTCGTGGGAAGTGTAACCTAGGACCTCCCGGTGAGAGGCGTTGCAGTGACATCAGTTGATGCACTGAGCTACCGTTCCTGGTTCATTTAGAAGGCAAGGAACTATTTCTAAATTATACAAGCCAATATTATGCAAGGAGCGTCATTTTGCATCGTCGCTGCAACGCTAGAAGATCAACCTTTAAGTGTTTCTTGTTTGACCGCCCCAAAAATGTGCCATCCGGAAGTCGTCGCGTCTCTGGCCACCCCCTCACCCCTCGGCAGGGAGGTGCGGGCGCCGCCACGCATAGCTTAGGAGCTGGCGCGGCGCGGCGCGGCGCGGCGCGGCGCGGCGCACACTGGCTGAATGGGGCCAAAAACCAGGCCATAATGGCAAAATTCAAAGTGCGCGTTCGGAATTCTCACTTGGCAAATCTCGCATGGCAGACATTGGAGCTCACTATTTCAGCTCCAGAATGTTATTTCAATCATTTTTTACTTCCTCACGGTCTCGTGAAGTTACGGTTGCTCGAAACACTCGAATTCATTGATTCTCGTCAGCGATATTTGTGAAATTAAAAAAAGTTTTAAATTTTTTTTGTGGATTTTTTGTATTTTCGAATAGAAAATGTTTTTTACTATAAGTTAGGTATATTTTTAAGAAAAAGTGTCAAATAAGTTTATGCATAATACGCCAGAATTCTAAAGTATAGACTGTCACAGTGTTAGCCACGTGTATTGTGGATTATATTTTTTGTCCTGCCTCAATCAAGTTTTCTATTTATAAATTAGAATGCCCTTAATCAGAATAAGACACATTTAGCTGCACATATCTGCACCTTTTTGGTTTATAACCTCTTTACTGCAATGCTACATGGTACGATTTAACACTAGATATCCCAGAATTGCCTTCTTCGTCACGGGGAATTATGTTCCCTGTATATTTTTTCGATTTCTCCTTCTTATAATCATTTCAATAAGAAAATGACTGATATAATTTTTTGGAATAATAACAATATTAACCCGCAACCGCGAGAACCATTGTATCCATATTTCTACACATATCATTATTTTTATGTCAGTCATTTCCAAATCGTCATTTGAATTTTGAAATTTCATTATGATATTCGAAATCAGTAATCTCCAGAACCCCATACGTACTATATTTTTATGCAAATTTGTTTGTTTTTAAATGTGTAAATCCGCCACTTTCAAGACGCCATTTTGAATTTTGCAATTTTATTATGATATTGAAATTCAGCGACCTCAAAAACCCATTGAGCCCCATTTTTACGCAAATCCACTCGCATTTGCAATTATGACCGTGTTTTAGGCCCCAAAGAACCAGTGTGCGGCGCCAGGGCGGGAGCCACTATCGGCCCTCGCAGTGTGTGCTTTCGGGTGGCGGCGACGGCGGCGGCGGTGGCGATCTCGTGTCGGATAAGCGCCCCCCCCTCCGCCAACGCGGCGCTCAGCGCTGAGTTACGCCGCCCCGCGCCCGCTTTGATTTACTACCGCCCCGCCCCGGCGGCTGTGCTGAGCCTCGGCAACACTCCGGAAAATGTGCCCCAGTTTACGTTGTGCTAATGTACGCCGCGTTTTGGTAAGAACTGTCTCGTGCGCACGCAACAGAATGTGTTGCTTTCAACTTTATGTGGCTCACTTTTTCTAGTTTATGGAAACACAGCATTGAAGAAGAAATGAGAAGTATTGTTTCAGAGCAAATGATAAGCACTTTCAATGGGTTTGATTGATTGATTGATTTTTTCGGGTTTCCGGGCGCGTCAACTGCTTTGGTCATTAGTCCCATAAGTGTAATACTTTTTTCTCGGGAGATGGCGGTGATCTTCCTCCGCTGGATAGCGAGATCCAGCGCCGACCTACCGTCGACTACTGGGGTTTCCCCCTAACCAGGACTCTCCCACCAGCGGGGCACCGCCCCTGCCGGGACAAGCTCTAAGCTCCCGATCAGTGTCCCGGAATATGTGGTAGTGTAGTGCATGTTAGTGTAAGTGTGTGTGTGTGTGTGTAAGGGAAGAGGATGGGCAAAGAAGAGGAAGGAAAGATCGCGTGCGGTCCGTGGCCCGTTTGGTAAGGTACTGTTCCGGCATTCGCCTGGTGTTGATCGGAGGAACCACGGAAAACTACCGATCAGAGCAGCCGGCCGCTAGAATTCTCCTCCAGACAGCAGGTGAATTCGACCTAGCTGAAAAGCTAGTGTCGAAAATCCTGGCGCCGTCAGGACTCGAACGTAGGACCTCCCAGGCAGAGGCGCTGCAGTGACATCAGTTGATGCACTCAGCTACCGCTCCCGGTTAGCTGGTGTCGAAAACCCCAGGACCTGTCGGGCTTCGTCACTTCAGTTGCGCACCCGCATACCCCAACCCACCCTTGCCTGCTTCTATTATTCAGTCGTTCTATTTTTCGAGGTTTGGCTCACTTCGCTTCCGTTTCCGGCGGGCAGAGGCCAGCGCCAGGGGCGGGGGGCGCTCGGAAGCGGTCGCCGTGCGGAAGGCCGAGTGCGTGTGCGAGTGCGTGCGTGTTAATATTACGCGCAAGGCGTCGCGTGCTCTGCGGAAGTCGTCGTGCGGAAGAGGGTCTGACTGGGAGCGGTGGCTCAGAGCATCAATGATGTCATTGCACAGCCTCTGACCGGGAGGTCTTAGATTACACTCCCCGCGATGGAAGGATTTTCGACACTAGCTTTTCAGCTAATAATAGGGTTACGAAAGAATAATTCCAATTTCATTAGGAATATTAAAATACAAAATGTGCCCACTTGTCGCAACATTGTCGTACTTCAGAATCCGACATTAGTTCTCGACGCGACATAGAAAATTAAATCTTAAAATTACTCGTTTCATTTTCAAAAATAGCGACAAGAATCCATTTTTAAAATTAGTTTATATATTTTGTTTTTATTTTCGTTCGTGTAAGTTAAAGTTTAAAGGCCTCGTTATGTATTTTTTCCGTCACTCTCTATCTCCTTGAAATATAAGTTTTGGCATAGACTATGGATTAGGTATGGAACATACTCTATGTCTTACCTATTGAGTACATAGTAGAAAACAGGTACACATGTATTAGTACAGTGGTTCTCAAAGTGTCCCCTGCGACACACCAATGATGCGTGAAACTACGTGTCCCGGATGTGGACGTGTCATGAAAATTATTGAATAAGAAAACTATGATCTCAAACGGATTTTCTAACGTTCGCATAATATTTCAACGCGTGGGAGAGTGCAGATCAACACCCGTGAGATGAAATCATCTTCAAACAGAAAAGAAATTCGCTGATGCTGTTAATTTTTATTGTGAGTCAATGCTGGAAATCCTTGTTTACATCGTTCTTGAAAACAGAACTAGTATAATCAGTAGCCTTCAATCGTTCAGAGGGGTTTACTCCATCACGAGTGCCACAATGTTCCTTATGACAAAAGAGTGTACCGCGAGCATTAAGTGAGAACTACTGAAGTAGATAATGAGAATTTGTTAGTTCTGAACTCTGTAAAGGGTAAATTAATTTATTAGTAATATCTCCACATCGTAAAAAAGTAAATTTATAGTATAAACACGATTAAAAGCACATCCAGAAGTTCGACATTCTCGTAAATTTAGAGATTAACTGTTCGTGCAAAAGTTACATTATTTCTATTCTGCGGAGACCCCCTGGAAAGGAAGGTTACAGTGTTGCGGACACTGCTGGCTGCACGTCGAATGTTAAAAGTCATTTCCTGCCTAATTCGTTGCAGTGTTGGAGCTATTACGTAACTACTGCGAATCACCATTGAAATCCTTGGTTTTTGTTGAGAGTCTCTTGAAGCACTTCCGTTATTTTTGGCTCCTTAGGACATGACTGGTAGCTTCAAGTAGCTTTAAGTGTAATAGGCAACAACAGAGTAGATCGCATAGTTTCTGGTAATAAACCCATGCTAAAAGTGCACTCAAACACGTTAATCGTTTAAAGACGTACATTATATTTTACGTAGTACAGAAATGCTGAAATACAGAAATGCTGAATCACTTATAACAACAAAAATGACTTCGTTTACAAAAGAAATAATAGTTTTACCAAGGTTTTAGTTTTCAATTTGAATAAGGAAAGTAAGCTTTGTAGTGATCATTTCGAAACTCTTTCTAGGAGACAGTAAATGCTTACGAAACTATTCAGACGAAAAATACGAAGAATCTTAGAAGTGAAAATAAAGTGTAATTTCGACTTCTTTGCTCACGTTCAAAATATAATATTATTGATATTCTTAAAAGGATGCAAGTTCCTAGCATTCCCCTCGTGGCCTCGACCATACAGAGGATAGTTGATGATTGTACGAATAAATGAAATTGATCATACGAAGAATCATGGAGTAAACATTGAAACTCAGAGGCCCGGAGGAAACTCAGAGGCCCGGAGGAAACTCAGAGGCCCGGAGGAAACTCAGAGGCCCGGAGGAAACTCAGAGGCCCGGAGGAAACTCAGAGGCCCGGAGGAAACTCAGAGCCCTCAGAATATCTGCTGCAAATCCATTTGTCCACCATATAATCCACATGGATCGGCCGATATTCGAACCTCACTCCCCGTAGTGTAAAGAGTCAACGCAACATAATTTTCACAGAAAAGTCTCAAAGTATCACAATTTTTCGGAACGCTGTGCGACGTTTCAAACTCCAAGAAAGTTTCGGAAAAGTATGCTACTGAGACTTCTACTGAAGCTATAACCTGAGATAAATTTGTTCGTCTTCGATAAATTGTCCTGAATCATCAATCTTTCATGCAATTTCCATGTTCAAGCCACCCATCATGCAATTACCATCCGTATGGTCCCCTAAAAGTGGTGCTAGACATTTGCGCTACACTGAAGAACTTTTGCGCTATTGCTTAATTACACTTCATCTTTTCACAATTCCGGTACAAATCTCCCAAAATATTGGACAAAATGTGTGCACAGAGACGGAAAGGTTGAAAGGAACATTATAGAAAACACAAACATTATAAAAATGTGTTTCTATAATGTTTTCAGAAAGTTCGATTTATACTTTATTCACCGTATCTGCATACAATCGACCAGTCTCGTTGTCACAAAACTGTTAAATCAGAGTTCTCCCCGCAATGTACCTGCATAGTTGGTAAATCAAGAATAAGTGGCATAACAAGCTAAAATGAGGCAGTGAGTCTCAGAACAAGTCATACAATTGACATCAATCAACAATTCGCCCACCCAACCACTTACGAGTTCAAACGTCAAACTCTTTTAACGATGCCACTTGGACTACGAAGTACAGTATATGTTTCATAATGCTTTAAATAGAACTTTCTTTTGTATCTCAAATACTGTGATGAAAGAGGAAAGACGTAGTGTAGCGTAGATGTAGTGTTGGCGTAGTGTGCTGTTATTCATTCTGATGTGCGAGGCACTGATCGTTTATTCATTAATGAATAGAAGAAAAGTGTTGAAAAATATTTTTTTATATCCAAAGTAGATTTAATGTGTAACAAAAAGAGAAAATAAAACAATAATTTTGTTCAAAAATAATTCGTATATTCCGCAATAAATAAAGTCTTAATTCCCTATTCAAATTTACAAAGCCTTTGAATATTATTTTGTCTAATTCTGCCTCTAACACGTAATATCCATGTAGCAAATCAATTACATGCATTTTATACATTTCGTATGAGATGATACAGCCATTTCCTTTTACAATCTGAAAACTCTTGATTTTAAAATACTGAAATCGGAATGAGCTTATTGACATTTTAAGAACTTTTGGATATTTATGAGCTAATGGACATTTTAAGACATTTTAAGAACTTGTATTTCATTACTTGCCAAATATTTCATGATTTTATCTTTTTGTTTCAACCGAAGTAAAGTAAATTTCTTAAAAAGTAAAGTTCTTTCAAGAGTTTGTACAAATGTAGCACAAAACATGAACAATAATTATCTAGGTAAAAATGCACAGAAATACACGGAGAAATAAAAACTATGTCAATGACTATGCACTGGAAGACACTTGACACTTCAAAATAAAAATTGGATTCTACAAACGTGCAATGATATTGAAATTAAGTGATTGAATATACTAGCGGTAATCTCATTTCAAAGACAAAGAAAACGAAGTGACTTAGTGAAGCATTTCTTCGCAACAAACAAAAAACAATAATACAAAATCATGAAAATAAAAAAATTTCTTGATAAGCAAAACACACGTAAATAGCGACACGGTTCTCTTAATTTTATATTATTTTAAGCAATTAATGAAATAGCAATAATAAATTGTTTCTATTATAATATAAGCCTCAGCTGTTGGCTGAACGACACTAAATTTCGGAGCGACGTGTTCAAAAGAGCGGAAGGAAGGCTATAGGCACATCCGTCCGTTGCGCAGGCAGTCGTGCAAGACCATAGGATATCCGTCGCACGGTTTATTCTACAGCCCAGCCGCGAGTTAGAAGCTCCCGCAGCCAGCTCAGGGCGCAACTCAGCCTGCCAACTTTGTTATCTTATTTAGTCCACTCATCAGAATCATGAAACGTCACTATTTCTTTATTGAAAGAACATTATTTCAAAGCATTTCCTCGATTTCAAAAATAAATTTAATTAATTACATTTAGAAAATGTGGGGAGGGAAATGCTTATCGAGAAGATATATCTACACAAAGTTATGCGGTAGCGTAATGGTTCTATCAATGTGTGAGTATATTGCATACGTCAGAACAACCTTTATGCTTTATGCAATACAATTTATAGACGTCCAAATAGCTCAATTTGAAAACTATATTCAATTAATTCTTGGGTTCACTTGGGTTTTGATTTTGTTGTTGTTCTGTTGTCTTTGTATTGTGTTGAAGTGTAGGGAGGAAGGGAATGTTTTTGTTATCTTCGGTAAGCTGTTCATCGGGATGGGGAAATATATGAATAGCTATTCCTCTGATGGCCTTACACAACATACTAGAAAAATCGAATATTGTGCGCGAGGCTTAAAAATTTGGAAACCTTTGTTTTCAGAGCTTAAGACAAAGGCTTGTCTGCCTGTGTACGGGCAATGTTTCATCTGATTGACACTTTACCGAAGTGAAAGTGATGAATGAATTAATACACGGTGAAGAAATGGAGGAAAGTGATAACGCTACCGTGATGGAATGAGAGGTAGGAGAAATTGCAGTTCCCCTTGAAAAACCATACCACTCAAACGTTTTATCCATCGTGTGTTCGACATGAAGAGACTGGGATCTAAACTCAAATATCCTCAGGAGAAGGAAAGCGTGTGCATTGACCGTTACCTTACACATGTCTTGGTTTCCTTTCTTTATCTAATTACGTTTCTACAGAACAAACCCAGAGATCACAGCCAGGATTCAGTCAGTTTTTCTCAATGCTTCTTAGTAGTGGAAGGATACATGAGGGAGTGCCAGAGGCTATCACTGAAAAATGCTGGGGACGTTAACGCCGTCTGCTATTAAGGGACTCGAGGAAATAGTAGCCATCTGTTTTGCTCTAAAAATCACTAAGTATACACGTTTTAATTTTATTCATTGGCGCGTTATTAAATAAACAAGAACGGAGAATTTTGAAGGCATTATTTAGGATGTTTTCCAATGTTTATATTTGATATTGATTGATAATGTGATTGATATTATTATATTGATTGATAATGTGCACATAATAACAGAAGCTTTCATTGTGAAAAGGTTGACCGTTTTATAATTAAGACCCTCTTTTTGTGATTCCTCTCTATGTGTAACTTCAATGCGTTAACTGTTCATCCACACAATCAGCTTGCATCGCCAGGATATATGAGGAATGAGAAAGAGACGTCGTGCCACAAGAACGTTTTCAGATAAGTTTAATTATTGTTGATGACGCCACTGGTAATATTGCTGGGAATTTTCAAGTTGGCACTGTTAGCCTCACAGTATTATCAATAAATTTCGACTCGTATTTTATCCACAGAGAACGCTTTACCTGCTGCTTCAGTAATATTTATCCATTATTGGAGACTTTCTCCGTGTAAGAGAATATAGGCTGATTAATAGGAAAAGTATTGTCGTAGGATTTTTGTCGAGTATTATTCACCGGCAAAGGACATCAGGACATCAACTGATTTCACTGCAGTACCTCTGACCGGGAAGGCCTAGGATTCGAGTCCCGACTGGTGCCAGGATTTCCGACACCAGCTTGCCAGCTAGGTCGAATTCAGTCGTTGTCTGGAGGAGAATTCTAGCGGCAGGCTGCTCTGATCTATAGTTTCCTGTGGTTTCTCCGATCAACACCAGGCGAATGCAGGATCAGTACCATAACAAACGGGCGACGGACCGCGCGCGATCTGTCCTACTCATTCCTTGTCCTATCCTCTCCCCTTACACACACACACACACTTACACTAACATGCACTACACTACCACACATTGTGGGAGACCGGTCGGAAGCTTAGAGCTTGTCCCGGCTGGGGCGGTGCCACGCTGGTGGGAGAGTCTTGGTTAGGGGGAAACACCACTAGCCGACGGCAGATCGGCGCCGGATCTCACCATCGAGCGGGGGAAGATCACCGCCATCTCCCGAGGGCGGGGGCGGGGCGGGGGCGGGGGCGGGGCGGGGGAGGGGCGGGGGCGGGGCGGGGGAGGGGCGGGGCGGGGGAGGGGCGGGGGCGGGGCGGGGGCGGGGGTGGAGGAGGGCCCCACGCGGGCGCGCAGCGACCTCTCAGGTGCCCTCTAATTGCCGGGCGCTCGCCGCGTCGGTCGGTCGCCAACGCCAGCGTGCGTCGCGCTGCCTGGCAGGCCCCTTCTCGGTTGCCAGCTGCTGCTTCTCCCCCACCTCGGCCTGGCGATCACTCGCTCTACATATACCCCACAGCCTCCGCCGACGGTTGTATTTCCTTTCCTTGTCATTCGTGTCTATTTATAGAATTTTCCTGTTGATGTGAATTAGAAGCATTTTTATTTTCCATGGCGAATGCTCTTTTAGACATCTGTCAAGCACATCATGAGTATGAAGAATTATTATATAATACTTTTTAATGTTAGTGTTTTATAATTCTAGTGCTCTAACGTTTCCTGCAACAGTTTGTAAAGTCACTAACACATATTTTTTCATGGATTGATATCAGGTAATACAATTGATGAATCGGTGAAAACAAAAGATATATAAGAAATTAGACCGTTATTTTGCATTGCACAGTTTGTCGTTACGTTGTTTTCATTTTTCTAAGAGAATTTCAGGGTTCCACATTTACAGCCTAGTGATTGTATAACATAGCACATTGTTCTCGTATTTGTGGCGTTTATGTACACTTCCAATACATTGTCTGTGAGATGTAGCAGCATCACTGTGCCACAATATACTTAAAACAAATCACACACTCTCACCGTTCTCACCACATCTCTGATTTCAACGGCCGTCTCGGTGACCGTCAACGCCACGAAGTGTGTCATCGCATTTCCTCCGACATTTCACTCGACCCCGCCAACACGCACAGCATGACCCACCACCACCACCGTCTCCGTTCAGAGCTGCGCCTTCGCCATCCCGGCGTCCACGCCGCCCCGCGGCCCCGCGGCCGCGCCCCGATTCAGCGCTCGCGTAACGGTGCGCGACCTCCGCGCCGCCACCGCTCGCCCCGCCACGCCACGCCCCCATGCCCCACGCCGCACCACCTCTTCCCCCACGTTCCTCCACGGTTCCCGCCCCGCCCCGCCCCCACGATCCTCCCCAACGACCTGTCCCGCCCCACTCCCCGCCTCTCTCCGCTTCCCGCCCCACCCCGCCCTTCCCCGCCCCTCCCCGCCCCGCCCCTCCCCGCCCCTCCCCGCCCCTCCCCGCCCCTCCCCGCCCCTCCCGCCCCTCCCCGCCCCTCCCCCGCCCCTCCCCACCCCCTCCCTCCCCGCCCCTCTCCCCGCCCCTCCCCCCCGCTCCTCCCCGCCCCTCCCCGCCGCGACCGCTCCGCCACTTCCCCAGGCCCCGCCACGCTTCGCCCCGCTCCGCCTCGCCTCGCCTCGCCTCACCTCGCCTCTCCCCGCCCCACGTATCGCCACGCCACGCCACACACGCCACGCCACGCCACGCCCCACCACGCCCCACCCGCACACCCCGCCCGGCTCCGCCCCGCCACGTCCCGCTTCATCACGCCCCTCCCCGCCCCATGCCCCGCCCGGCCTCGCTCCACCACGTCCCGCCCCACCCCGCCGCGCCGGTCCCCTGCCTCCCGGTACCACATCCCTCCTCGCCCCTACGCCCCGCCCCGCGCGACGCACAGGGCCAGAACCACTTCGCAAGGGGCAAGGGCGCCGTCATGGGTTCCATTCATTGGGTGATTATTTCGGGTTCCGGAAGGGTCAGCTGCTACCATCATTAGCCATCTCGGGCGGTGGCTTTGTCATTCCCCCGCTGGATGACAACATCCGGGGCCGACCTGCATGTCGGTTTGCCCTATCCTCAGTTTCCCCAGAAACCACGGCAAACAACCGATCAGAGCAGCCGATCGCTTGAGTTCTGCTCCGGACAGCGGCTGAATTAGATCTAGCTACCTAGCTAAAGTCAAAAATCCTGCCACCTACGAGTCGAATCTTAGGACCTCCCAGTCGGAGGCTCTACAGCGACAGGACAGAATTTCACCAATGTGCGACCACCGCTCAAAAGCTCATATTCCTAAAATTTATAAATATTATTGACGGAATCGTCTAAAAATACAGCCAATCATTTCGTTTTAAAGAAAGGAATTATTACTATCACTATGATTATTATTTATTATTATTATTGTTGTTTTTATTGTGATCGTATCGGTCATTTCAGGCTCGCAACACGTTCTCTTGCGGGGCCGAGTCATATTTTCTTCCAGAGAGAGATTAACGTGTGTCATCAAGAGGATCCGCTTTTCGGCTGTATCCCTTGTTAAGACGAGGTTGCTAAGCCTTGTCTTAATAGGATGATGGTGAGGGACGAAGTGATAATCACAAATGCAATGCCTACGCAGGACTAGAACCTGCAGCCTCGTCGGTGCAGACGACGGTTGCCGCAACCATCTGCGCCATGGGGCCATGGGGCTTTATTATTTATTTTGTCGCCAACTCGCCATTGACTGACCACGCGAACGTGCAGTTGGCCTCACCGAGACCCAGTGTTATTTTTCCTGGGGGTATGCGCGTGATTTTATGGGAGGTCAATCAGCATTTCTATGCTGATTTTTCGACACTGGCTTTTCAGCTAGGTCGAATTTAGTCGCTTTCTGGAGGAGAATTCTAGCGGCCGGCTGCTCTGATCGGTACTTTTCCGTGGTTTCTCCGATCAACAGCAGGCGAATGCCGGAGCAGTTCCCTAACAAACGGGCCACGGACCGCGCGCGATGTCCTTCCTCTTCCTTGTCCTATCCTCTCCCCTTACACACACACACTTACACTAACACTAACATGTACTACACTACCACATATTCCGGGAGACCGGTCGGGAGCTTAGAACTTGTCCCGGCTGGGGCGGTGCCCCGCTGGTGGGAGAGTCCTGGTTATGGGGAAACCCCACTAGCCGACGGTAGGTCGGTGCCGGATCTCGCCATCCAGCAGGGGAAGATCACCGCCATCTCCCGAGAAAAAAGCATGCACTACACTAACGGGACTAATGACCAAAGCAGTTGACGCGCCCGGAAACACGAAAAAATCAATCAAAAATCAATCAAAAAAGAAGAAGCAAAGAAGAAGAGTATTCTGCGTGCGCCTTTCGACGCTCGTGGGCCAGTGTAATGTGCAGCGGACCGTGCCTGCGCCGTCGCCACGTCCCGCCTGCCATTCGACAGAATCAGGCCGGCGGCTTCTTGGAGATTTGCGTCAATTCCGCGGATGCAACGGAGCACCCGCGACGACCAGGCGACCAGGGGAGCTGACTGGTTCCAGAGGGACGGCGGAACCGGCTTCAAATATTACGGCTTCGCTGGGCGCTGAAGAGAAACTCGACTACATGCGACACAGGACACTAGCGGGAAAACGAAGACATACGAAATATAAAATCTAGGCCAATTATACACGAAAAAGCGCTCAGAAGGAAGATGCAGTATTTTGTTCACTCACTCAGTCAACCTCAGGATCAATAAGCACAAAATAGTTCACAAAAACAACCACAAGAAAAATAGTTTCGGTTCTGTGCCACAAATGTGGATGTAGTGGGGGGAGAGATTATTCGCGAGCGTAATTACTCGTAGCAAAAAGATTGATGTCATTAAAACATTAGTGATGCGAAGGTTAAATCAAGGATGTCCGGTTACAATTCAGAATGATAATTACATGTCGCGATATTTGAGGCGAACAAGATTTCGTGTCAGGGATGTTGCAGGCCGTCAGCGCTTTCTCGGATGTACTTGGAACGCGTCCCACTACTTCAGAGGAGGCAGGGTGGCCACCTCTGAATTTCAATAAGCTAGCATTCTGTAAGTCTAAAAGTTCAACGTTTGGTTTTATCGACGTGGGGTTGGTGCCAACTTTCAACAAAAGTGTAAGTGATATACGAGTAGAATGTCATCTCTCGAATGAGCAAATTATGATCAATTGGTTACGCGTTATCAGAGGATAAGACTGTATCAGACTCAAATACATGAATCATATTAGAAGGCCATCTAGCAATTTTCTAACCTATTGAAAAGTGAAATCTAGTAATCGAATGTAAAAAAAATAGTTTTAATGCAAAGCTGCTTTGTGGACTTGTTGGCGGCAATTTTTCTGTCCTTTTATATCATTTCTTTGAGGAAAATATGTCAATATTTTTATAATGTTAGAAAACTTCTGAAGCATTACCTCTATATATAGGAAATAGTTTCATCAAATATTTCAAAATTCGACAGAGGAGCAGAAAGTTCATAAAAATAGTTTTTTCAATTTTAAAATAATTATTTTTTTATCTAATTAAATATATTAACAAGTTTTCCTGGTAATAATGTGCGAGGTGTGAGAAAAGACGTTCTACACGTACAGAGGTAGTAACGTTTGTTTCTTTGTCGCACTGTAATCCCGATAAGTAATAATTCATATTTTGTTGTACGCACAGTGTTCATTATTTTCTAATAGAGCTTCAATTTATATTCTCAAAGATTCCAATTCCAAATGAAAAGGAGTAAATTTGTTCGGACTGTAATCTCGAGTAATTTAAAACAAATGTTCAGGCTCCTGTTCTGATTGCATTACATCGCCAAACAATCTTTATTTTTAAAATATTAAAAGATTGCTAATATTATTAGTTTTCTTCAAGCCGAAACCCATACTAAACTTACTATCTAAAATACATAATATTTGCTTTTCTTGGACAATTGTGTTAACTTTTAATAAAATTAAATACAATATATATGGTATATTAGACCCCTTTCATTAAAATAATCTTGATTCGAAACTGCTTGTTACATTCCTACGCATTTGGTGCCTTATATAGAATATCTGCACTTTCATTGCATCTTCACGTAGCACTTGTTTGTATGGCATGAGAGATCTTGTCGAAAGGAAGTCTCAACAAATACGGTACTACCAAACAATCTCAACTTCCGGTGGCGGATGGTCTCTAATGTCATGAATCCCCTTGCAATGCCTTCTGGAAACCGAATCAGCACCCAGTATTAATGTTTTACTTAATGTGTTACATATTAAAATTTGTGAAGCGAAAGATAGATAAATATTTTAAAATAAATTACTCCTGTATAAATCTACTTTTGTTCAATAACACTGGTCGACAAGGTTTTCTTCACAAGAAATTTGATTAGTGTATTTAGTGTATTTTTTTCATACTGAATATGTAGCCAGAAGGTTTCCATTAGGCGTAGTTTTTTGTGGCAGCTACTTTTTAAAATCCGATTTTAACATTCTCTTTGAACTGTTGTAGTAACCTTTATCTTATATGTAGGGATTTTTTCAAGTTATACTTAAGGACAGTATATGTAATACCACGTTAAAGCACGAATTGGCAACGTGCAAGTTCATTCATGATTTGACACTCTCAGACCTTTGTTACGAGTAATGAAATTTTGTAAATTCATGGATGAACTTTTGATGGGCTCTTGAACTTAAAATCGAAATATCCCAATAGCCTGTCATGCTAAATTGAAAGAAGTGATTTTTGTAGGACGACAAATAGGTCCATTTTGTTAGTGAACATTTTGAAGGACTGTTAAATAAGCGGCCAGGCAGTCTTTCAAAAATTAATGCATAGTGACACGAAGTGGCACATAGTGACAGATCTTCTGCATAATTACGGTCGTATATGTCTTCTGCATTAACTGCTGTCTTATAAAGCTATGGGATGTAAAATATCTTTGAAAATTTACCTCTTAGGCTCTGACTTAAACTTCTTCCCGGAAAACTTTAGAACTGTGAGCGATGAGTCTGGCAAGTTTTCATCAGGAAACTTCTACAATGTAAAACAGATACCAAAGCAAGTGAAGTTCTGATAAGTTGGCTAACAACTGTTAGACCAAGAAAAGTTCCAGAAACAAAATATGCCCGAAAATCACTATCTACCACTTTCTAAGTAAGACAGAATGAATATTATATCATTTATAGTTGAGTAGCTGGTTCCTGATTTTATTAAAAATTATAAAATATTCAAATGAATATCACACAAAACTCCTACCTGATGGAGATAACCTGAAATGATGTATGAATTCCGCATAAAAAATTCTTATAGAATCCGCGATTTTCATTCTTTGAAAGACAAAAAGTTTATTTTTGTTAACCATTTTGTAATCTGAAACGTCCTTATTGCAGAGTAAATACTCTATCCTTTGACATTTTTAGTTGCTCCTGGGTAATTTCAAATTTATGTCCATCGAATTCAATGTTCGTCGACAGATTTTCGATAACATCTAATTTGTCCTGTGACGAGAAGTAAACCTTTCGAGAAGTCACTAGTTCAAATTGCAAGGCATTTGCTTATCGTTTCACAACTGCCAACTACTGTTGTAACCCCATAGCTACTTAGCAGATGTAATTGTTTTAAACGATGTTTACTGTTCAAGTAAATAACTGCCTCAATCGGGAATCGAACCCGGATCTCCCGGTACGCGCCCAGTTGCTATAACCACTTGGGTCGCCGTGAAAGTCAAGACTTCCAACAGCCTTTAGAAGTTCAGAGCCCCTGAGACAGGTACACTTAACAATTCACCATCTAGTCACAGATGTAATTTTAACAAGGCTTCAGGCGATCAAACATAATTGATAACAATTACATCTGCTAAATAGGAGTTAATTCTATGCGGTTACAACAGTAGTTGGTAGATGTGAAAGAAAAAACCTATTCCTTCGCACTTATTATTTTTTTTCTTGAAAGCTACTGAAATAATTTTACCTGCAAGTAATGCAAAACACTTAAAATTCAAAACATCAATTACTTGCTGACACGTGATATTAATTTCCAATTCCTAATCATACCATTTCAGATCGTGTATACAAATAAACAATGAAGATCTCTATATATTACGTATTTCAAATGCTCGAGTTTGCAACATTTTGCTTTGTGCAAAGCGGATCTATATTGTTTACTCCTTCCCTCTGTATAAAGAGCCATATTTACTTCTTGCCTAGCCCAATTTAAAAGAAGAAGAACTTTCCAATATAGTATTGGAAATTATACTTGCAAATTTTACGAATAACCTCTTGTGTTCGTCTGTGTGTCACGGATGACAAGTCACGGTGGGTAGGGAAGTTGGTGTCTCATGGGAAGTGCGCATTTCCTGATCCTTTCTCCAACTAAGAGACACCTTCCTGTGCCTCAGCACGGAAGTCACTGAGTAGTCATCTGCCTGTGCAAACTCCACCACTACGACCTCTGTGCTTTGAGTCCATTAAGGATCTAGTGCATGATCCGTGAGTTAACAGTCACTGTTTGCCTTGCGAACAGGACTGAGATTTGATCGCTGTCCGAACCCCAGCCCGACCTCGTTACCGTAAATGAAATCTCACGAGTTCATATGTTGATCATGGCATCACGTTTTCGTAATTCGATGTGATCTTTCGTGGTATTTTATACGCACCGAGTTTTATTTTGTTCGAGAAATCAATTAATTGTGACCTATCCTTACAAGTTGCTCCGTGAATTTTTTTAATTTCCATTCTCTGTTACAACAGAATAATTCAACTGCACAAGTTAGTCTTCGTAAAACTTAATGAATCTTTTTGGTTGTTTTAAACTGTATGTTGAATGTTTCCCCTACGGGAAAAATATTCGAAAGGAAATTTATATAAAAATCGGAGGAAACATCTTAATTCAGAGGGAAGTAGATGAAAATATGAGAACCAAATGTTCCCAGAGGTACGCGCCGCGTCGACCAGTAAAGCTAACGGAGACCAGTAATAGCACTGTCAGAATTGAGGCAGTCTATTTTGTGACTTATCTGAAGACAGCAGATGCGGAGCGTTGTGGGGACTCGCATCTGTTTAAAATTCATCCCCACGAAAATCAGTGGCGCCCGTGCATCGCGTTTTAAGAAGTCGGGAGCGGTAGAACAAAGGGCTGCCCGCCGAAAACATTCCGCCCGGAGCAGAGCTCCTCCTCAGCTCAGTGGAGTCAGTTCGCTCCACACGTCAGTCGTTTGTTTGCCGCGGCGGTGCGCACCTGGCTCCTCCTCCTCCTCCTCCTCCTCCTCCGCCTCTGACCACACGTCTCCCCTCCCCCGCCGACCCGCTCCTGCACTCCTTCCCCCTACCCACCTCCCCGCTCTCACACGAGCTGGCTTCTTTGCCCCTCCATCCAGTCCCCTCACACGCTCGCTCTCTTGTCCACTCGCCCGCCTTCTACCCCTCACGCTCACTTACTCGCTCTCTCGGCCCTTCGCTCACTCTCTCGCCCACTCGCTCACTCGCTCGCCCTCCCTCTCCATCGCCCTCTCATCAACTCGCTTGCCGTCTTGCCCACTCGCTCGGCCTCTCGGCCACTCCTTTGTTCTGTCGTCCATTCGCTCGCCTTCTCTCCCATACGCCCGCTCTCTCGCTCACTTACTTGCCCTTTTGCCTCTTCACTCACTTGCCTACTCGCCCCTTCGCTCACTCTCTCGCTCTCCCGCCCTCTCCATCACCCTCTCTCAATCACCTTCTCGTCCACTCGCCCGCTCTCTCGCTCACTTACTCGCCCTCTCGGCCCTTTGCGCACTCTCTCGCCCACTCACCCACTCGCTCGCTTTCTCGGCCACTCGCTCACTCTCCCGCCCGCTAGCCCGTGTGTTCCCTGCCTGCTCGCTCGCTCACCCGCCCGGCCCTGTTCCCTCCCCTGCCAGCCAACCGGCCCACCGCTGCGTCGTGCCGTGCGGTGCCGTGCCCTGCCCTCGCGTGGCGCACGCGGCACGCTGACCGCGCGACGGACAGTTACTTCACGCCTCGGAGACGAGCGCCTCGCTTAGCGTCTTCTTGTGCGCAGCTTGTTACGCTCCCAAAGAAACTTCACCTCGAACGAGGACGCGACCTTAGCCACACACACACGGCCGCCGCGGAGGCCGCAAGGCAGCCTGCAGCCTGCATTTCGAAGCAGACACTCGAGGAGACGAAGGTTAAGGGGTGAATAGAGGATTTACATAATAATCGTCGATAATTTAATATTAATAATTAAAGCCACGCATATGTATGGATTTTTTTGTTTGTTATTTAAGGTCGCATCAGCATCTAGGTCATTAGCGACCACTATTGGAGTTAATGTTATAGTAACTACGAAGATGAAACGAAATGGTGATAAAGGGTGAAAGGATGAATACAAATACAACCATGCCCGAGGTGGGACTCGAACCCGCGACCCTTTGGCCCGAGATCACTACAACACTACTGCCTTAGCGATCTCGACCACCGGATCGGCGTATGGATCTTTGAAAATTTTCACGCTGGACGAATTATTGGATTAAAATAGTTTAACGTTCTCATATAGCCATTTATTAATACACTTTGCCCCACGTTGGGCCAGCCATTTTGAAAAGTTCTATCGTTATTGAAAATATTTCATAATCCGAACAATTTATTTTCTATTTTATTTTTTACGAATGCCCGACTCTAAATTTCTTACATGATTGAATCGCACTTACGTGGATTAACGTCCCATCCCGTTCGAACTGAGTAGTCTCAGAAAACTTACGTCAAAAATAAAATTATTGTTCTGCGGAGTCTAACTGTTAAATTGAATAAGTCTTTTTTTTCAAAAAAATTTATATTATTTATTGAGTTCAATATTAATTTCATCAATCTTTGTCATTTTATTTACAATTTTTACTTTTGTGCTATTACTTTTGTTGACATACCATTTTATCGAAATATTAATTATTTAATTTATTAAGGCCTTTCAAATCTCTGATATTCTCTTTGCAAAGAATTGTTAAATTCTTTTGTTCCACTTTTTCCGCGTCTCTTAGAATTTGTGCAAAATTGGTAGACTGCGATGCAGCTGAATAAAAGTTCTTCCACCAAGAATCTTGAAGTCCACTGGGAATATTTTCTTCTCTTAATGTCAGAATTGAAACCTGCCATCATTTTGACCAGAATACCAATTACCCGTAGACACTACTAAAATTATTAAATAAACAAAATTAATTTCCTAAACCTAATAATATTACACAGACTATTTATAATTGATTACTCTCAATGAATGCCTCGGATGGACATTCCTACTTCGACTGGTTTTTACACTCGTTTTGGCTAAACATCCTGATAATTCTATCTTCTGTATCTAAATATTTCTTACGAGCGTCACTCTCCATGTTTAAAATATCATCAGTAAGCGATCACTACCGATTCCGAATTTCGTCTGCAAGCGTCACCTTCCGAATCTAAATAGTTTCTAACAAAATCAAGGATCTTGAAAAAAATGTCACCTCACCTCTTCTAACTTTCACTAGTCTTCTAACATTCTATAATTAATTTTATTATTGGCTTTATCGCGTCTGCCGGCTGTCACTTATTCTGTCCTGACACCTACACATGTACTAAAACGTGTCAACATTGGTTGTCCATTCCTTCCACATCTTCATATGATGCGATCTAATAGAAATTTATATTTTAAATTCAGCCACGCCCCAAATCGCGAATGTATTTATTTTCTCTTGCGAATACCCAGTGTCCAATATTTATTACCTATTCATTTCTGAGTCTCAATTATTTCAAAAGAGAAGCAAAATTTTCTTAGTAGCTTCTGGTGAAATGTAATCGACAATGTTCCGTTAGTCGCTAGTGAAGTAACAGGCGACCAGTGTGTCTATCCGCTCAAGGAGAAGACCGACAAGGAAACAGTTTCTTTTTTCTTCGGAAAGAGTTCTGATAAAGAGAGAAGATTGGTAACAACTTCGTTACCCGTCTTCTACGAAATTAGCGGAAAATATAAAAGCATTTAAATATAGCGCTCAGTGGCCTGCTGTGTAAATGCGACAATCTAACGTACCCTGAAAGTGTTATTATTAGAGATCGAATATTTATGTAATTACATATTTTTGTCTTTATACTTACCGTTCTAAAAATTGTAATATTGGCGAATCGTCGCTCCTAATACAATATCTAATTTTTTCGGTATATATTTTTACATATTTAGTAGTATATTACATATTGTACATATTTTGCTATTTTCACAAAATGTTTTTTTATTCTTTGAATTTTCTTGATTTTTTTTTACGTTTTTAAATGAAAAGAAGCATTTTAAAAAATCAGCATTTTTCCTTCATTATTGGTGAAATCTTGCTGTGAAAAGTATTGTCACCGCGTTTCGTGACCTTTAACCTTAATTTCTGAGAAATTTTGACGATCGCCAACGTGTAACACTTCGATAAAAGATGAATGAATATTGTACGCTGAAGTGATTGTTGGTCGTAGATAACACCGTGACTTCTATTGCGTCTAGTAGATGCACCTTCGTACGGCTCCTAAACTACGATCGTAGATAACAATAGATAAATATTTTACTACTGACGGAAAAGTTGTATGGTGCAAAATGTGCATCAACTAGTAGTCTCCAAATGAAATTTAAAATGTTTGTATTGTTTTTAAAATTTGTTTAGGAATTTTTTTTATAAATGTAATATCGTATTACGGAAACGTGTTTTATAATTAGAGTATTTTAATATTACATATTGTTTTCGATTTTACATATTTGTTACATATTCTTATAATTTTCATTACATATTTATGTACATATTTTGACGTTTCATTCTACATATTTTTTCTGGTCTCTAGTTATAAAACACGCCCAACAACTCACCGTGGCGGACGCTTCGATGCGACTTATCGACTTCACCAGGAAAGATGACGTCGCTGAGATTTTAGAGAAAAGGTTTTGGGTGCTTTTTAATATAATTTGGAAGGATGGAGGTTAAATGTTTGGTGAGGTCAGTCATTCGCTTCATAGGGATACGCGAGGTCCTGGAGGATGCACTATATTAACACTCCTACGCCTCGGTTCCTATTTTTGTGCACTGACAGACACGTCGAGCTGTCAAGAATGCCCACCCAGCGGCTGTCTCTGGTATTTGTGAAAGTAACTTTTGTATCCAAAGCACTTCTTGTAATCAAAAACCCTTCAAACGTTTACAGAGACTTGCAATTTCTACAAGAAGGAGGTCGAAGATTTGCAATTATCCCCGACGAACATGTGTCGGAAAAGCACATAAAACGAAGTCACACATGTGATGTTCCCCTGAGGGCACCTGACCGTGCACTGGTGAATGCCTTATTTTACGTGGCGAGACTCAGGCCATGAGGCCTGCTCTTCCGTCTGACCACGCAAATTTCGTTACGCTCCTTTCACCCACTAGAGGAGAAAGAACTATTACTTGAGCGACGAAACAGGCAATTTGAATTTAGCTCAGAGGCTTCATTTAGGCTTGAGGATCTTTTACATGCAGTAAATCTAGTAACATGGGACAGTCGGCTTTACTTCCCATCCGAAGGACGGAGTACGAAGGATTTTTTCGCCCTTCCCGGTGCTCCACGGCTTCGATCGGGTTTGAACCCGCGGTTATACCATCTCGATCAGGTTTTTCGTCCAGTTTCCCTGATCCATTGAGCAAATGCTGAGATCGCCCCTTGTTTTGCTTCTAGACATAAATGTAACTTCATTTTCTGTGCACGTCTTCTAGAATTCAGTGGGAAATACAATTATTCAAATTATTGTTTCCATGTTGTCGCGGCAGGAAGTATTATTCCTTGCCGGAGGACATAATGAATAAGAGCCAAAATTTATTGCTTATTTATCCTTGAAAATAGATTTTATTACATGGGAGTTTTTTTTCTGTTTTCAAAATTTAAGTAGTATATGACTTAGTGTAGGGATCACAGAATTTTGAAAATGTGCACACAATTCACTTTTCCCCATAGCAATTCATACGCAGTTTTTACTGTTTTTTGACGTAAAATAAATAAATAAATATACTTGGGTATAACAGCCCGATACACTAACCGTTACACCCTCGCCGCCGCACTGGTGTACATCTAACACACGTAATAACACAGCCAAAATGATTTGGTAATTTCTTCTAAGACAGTAAGCGCTTTCGATGACACCCCATCAGCTGGTAAGGTCACACAAAAATCGTCCGGGCGGTGAGTGTTGGGTGGAAGGAAAGCCCAAGCGGGTTAGCGGTGCGGATCGCGTCCTGCGCGCGGTCGGCTAATTGATGAGGCGAGTCACACGTGAGTGACCTCAGAGATCCTATCGCGGCTTGTGCAGTAGCCTCATGCCCAGCGGCGAAGGCTTTCCGCCTGCGGGGCGGGGCGGGGCGGGGCCTCGGCGGTGACGCACAGCGCTTCCGCCCCCGCCACCGCACCGCCACACGCCCGCCACCGGGAAGGGCGGGCCGGGGGCGGTAGCTCAGAGCATCAACCGATGGCACTGCAGCGCCTCTGACCGGGAGGTCCTCGGTTACACTCCCCACGGCGGCAGATTGTTCCACACTAGCTTTTCAGCTAGGTCGAATTCAGGCGCTGTCTGGAGGAGAATTCTAGCGGCCGGCTGCTCTGATCGGTAGTTTTCCGTGGTTTCTTCGATCAACACCAGGCGAATGCCGGAGCAGTATCCTAACAAACGGGCCACGGACCGCGCGCGATCTTTCCTTCCTCTTCCTTGTTCTATTCTCTCCCCTTACACACACACTTACACTAACATGCACTACACTACCACATATCCCGGGAGACCGGACGGGAGCTTAGAGCTTGTCCCGGCTGTGGCGGTGCCCCGGTGGTGGGAGAGTCCTGGTTAGGGGGAAACCGAACTAGCCGACTGTAGGTCGGCGCCGGATCTCGCCATCCAGCGGGGGAAGATCACCGCCATTTCCCGAGAAAAAAACATGCACTACACTAACGGGACTAATGACCTAATCAGTTGACGCGCCAGGAATCACTAACAATCAACCAACCAACCAACCGGGAAGGTCGGCTCTGAGGGCGCGACGCCAGGAGAGCGGAGAAGGCCCCAGATGCTCCACACCAGAAGAAAAAACACCATCATATAAAGGTCGTTTAAGGGTTAAATAAATGTTTTAATTACTAGGAGTCATTTTAATGAGTTGACTTTTTACTTTTGCCTTTGGAATTATGTCATTTAAAATAGACAATAATTTTATGTTATAACAAAACAAAATGTCCCACTTTTATGATTTTTTTCATTTTTCGTCGTTTTTTACTAAAAATTTATTTTTTACATTTTCTGTCAGTTTTAAATCATATTTTGGTGATTTGATCGATTTTAATATAATTTTAATAGAATTTGCGTCAGATAATATTAACGAGATGTAATAAATGTTCTCAACACAATTCCTGAGTAGACAATTCGATTTCTTCGCTCAGTGTTCGAAATTGTAATGCCAGCCGTTGTACGTAATTTCGAGTTCCTGAGACGCCTATCAGCGCCATTGTCAGTTCAGACGATTTCACGATAACTAAGCAAAGATTTATTGGTAAAGAACAGTCCAAACATAAAAAATTGCAAGCTGCGTTCACTTGTACGAAAGGAAGAAGCCTCGATTCTATTAGTAGCATATCCAACAGGTTGAGTTGTTCATCTGAACTGATTTTGATCAAATTTTTTGTCATTTTTCTTTGCTTTTAGGTTATTTTAAAAACATTTTGACGGCATTTTATGGACCATTTTTAGCCTTGTTTTAGGTCATCAAAATCTGCTCAATACGTAAAACAAATCGACTCTTCTCCTGTGCTGTAACGAAGTTAGCCCAAGAAGGGAACATTTTCAAACGGCGGGAAACAAAAGTCTTGTTGAAAGACGGCCTTGAAAGAGATTGTGTCGCAGGCATCTACAAGCCGGTCAAATGCAAACGAATGCATGAACAAATTTGACACACGGACATAACTTGCAGTTATGCTGCCAACGGGAGCCAAGCACTAGCTCTCAAAGCGGTTCGCTTTGCTTCGAGTAATCTCTCTAAAGTAAGGTCTAGAACTAAGTACAGATTATAAGTATAGAATGTATATCTCAAGTAAGTTCTAGAACTAAGTATAGATTTTAAGTATAGAATATAATGTTAGTTTAGTAAGCACCCTCTTATATAAGATTGTAAAAGCATTAAATTGATACAAGTTTTGCAAGGCAAGGAAGACACCTTCAAAATCGCATTCCATCATTGCTATCTTTTATTGTCTTAGTTACAATTTTTATATTCTGGTTTCTACCGGCATCAATGGCTCAGTGTCAACATCCGCAGCTGGTGCAGCGCAGCTCATCGCAGGTTCTGGAGTTCGAGTCCCAACGGTAGCGAATTTCTGCCACTAGTTGTAATTGACGCCTGTCTGGGAGAGAATAGCAGGTCGGATGCTTTGAACGAAGTTTTCTATGGTTTGCCAATGTCATACGAATGCTGGAACAGTTCCCTAAATAACGGGCCACGAACTGCGCGAAATCTAACACTACAAAATCCCACAATCGTGTATTGTCATTGAAGTTGTTTTTGTTCTCTGAGTTTTCTAAATGAACTTTTAAATTTTGTGAGAAAATGTTTATGTTACAATATTTGACCACAGACAGTGGAAAGTAAGTAAAATCGTTTAAAAAGAACGTTACATTAATGAGGTTTGCTAACATTTATGGAAGGTAAGTGCTTGATTTCTAAAATTTTAGCGCGCCCTACATTAATTATTGGTTTAATAGAAATAGTTATATATTTGTAATACAATTTAATAATTATTTCCGAGGTACCACAATGCCTTTCCGTCGCGTTCCGACAGAAATCAAGCACTGCGTAAAGGTTATTGGAAGATTGGTACGTATAACTTTGGTCCGTACCGATACCCATCCTTTGTTTCCATCGAGCCGACCACCTGTTTTTTAATCGACCCCTCAGGTCTGTGTTTTACCTCCCTAATTGTCTGCATACTGGATAGAAGCCTCTCTAATTTCTTTTTTCTTTAATTCTTCTCATTTTTAAAGTTTTCCTTTGTGGCATGCCAACTCTATTCAAGTAACCGTTTAAATGCGAGTTTCAATTTTTCGATAGTTAGGTATTCCGAAGAAATTCATATTTAAGGCTTCTAGGAAATTGAGGACTTCTAAAATGCCTGAAACACCTTCCTCACGTTCTCCCGAAGAGGCACATCGGAAATAATTCACTGAGATAGATATCTGGCGGGGGAAATGAGAAACACATCCAGGGACTGTGAGGAAAAAACATGGGGTGGGGAGGGTGCATCCTGGAAGATACCCTAGATCCGCCTTGGGTTGGCTTCAAAGGAAACGACGGTGTGGAACATAGCCGAATTGCCTATCCGGAGCGAAAATAAAAAGGAATAATAACAGTTAATTAATATCATTACGAACCTGATGACATGAATACTATTTTACTATGATGATTACTATTTTAGAACAAGTTATTTGAAACTAATTAAACAGGTAGGATTTTAACAAAATCGAATAGACCTACAACGTATCTATTCTTCTCGAAAATTCAGAAAAGCGGATGCCCGTACACGCAACATTCTCTAACCACGAAGTTATCGATTTGTTTCCGAAGGTTCGTGCGTTAATTAGTTATCTATTCATATGTCCGGGACTGTGGGAAAGTCCGCCACAGACACGCTGCAGGAACATTCAAAGGGAATTAATAATGCTTCACGATCGAAGGGCGAGTTCAAGCGAGTTCAAGACCCTTGACGAACTCCTCTTTTTACTGTCTCGTATACATAATTTTGAAAAACATCCTTTAAAATTTGGAGGTACTTTACATGAACGCCCCCGGACATTTTTAAAATTTTCTCAAAACCGGCTCCAAATTTCTTGTAGGAATAGAATAAAATATACTTATGAAGGTGGCATAGGTCCGATTTTCGTGGTTAACTTCGAATTTTCGAAAATTGCAAAAGTTTTAATATTTGGGCGCACACATTTTTTTAAATTAAAGTTTCTCCTCGTATGTAATAATATATTGTAAACAAATAAATTAACTATTGTTGCTATTGAATGGCACAGACTTTCTCGCTCTGGTTAGTTTTCTAAATCCTTTAGTCTCAACTAGCTTTTGGGTTATGCTTGATTCCTTTCCTAGATCCCATCTTTTGCCACCCAAAGGACATTTTTTCACATTTTCTATTTTTTGGCTGCCAAACGCTAGAACTGAAACCAGCATACACTAATTACTATTATAGAATGGTGCACCCCATTTAATTGACGTGAACGGACACAGTTCTTCAGGAAGGGATGGTGCGATGGTTCGTTGGTTCGCGCCATGGTTGGGGATTATTATTTGTCACGATTCTCTGTTGCCGCAGAAAATAATTGATAATTCCAGAAACTTTATTGAAAACCATTTGAAGCAATTCAAATCACAAATAAAATTAATCAAGAAAAACTAGGTGTGCTAAACAGCACATACTTTCTCATAACATTGCTAACATTCCCATTAAATTTTATTGCTACATGAACTAGCAAAAGTGTTTTCAACCAGCAAAAATTATTTTCTGCGCCGAGTTATGTCTTCTCAGTAGTCATCTTTTTTGCCCAAAGGACATTTTTCAACATTTTGTCAACTTTTCGGCTGCCTAATCGTAGAATTGAAACATCATGCTCTAATGACTATTATTGTAGCTAATCCTTGAGACCCAGGTGGTTAAATGGCGGGTACTGTTTCAGCGCTTTGGTAAAACGGCCGCCGGTGGAGGCTCGCTCAGGGATAATTCTTTGTCACAATAGTTCAACAATATGTCACAATGTGTTGCAAAGAAAACTACTGAGTATTTCACAAACTTATTGAAAATCATATGAAGCTATTCTACTCATATATACAATCAATTAAGATACTAAATAAACTGGAAGTGTCTGTATGTGATTTTCGTATTTTGAACTTTTAAACAAGTTATCAACTCTCTTGCTCAATTTGTAAAACGTATGTCATATCAAATTACACCTTTTTATGCCTCTTTCCGAGATCAATCCAAACAGCTGTGTGGGGAAGTGGTATGAGGGCCGACAAGTTAACTCTGAGAAACTGAGATTGGGTCTTGAAAACCAAAACAATTTTGCTGGTTGAAATCACTTTTGCTGGTTTATATAGTAGCATAATAGTTTACATAACCTATATTCCGCATAGTTGAGGAGCATTTACAACCAACGTGAAAAAGTATGTGCGTTGGCAGCACCACTAATTATTAATTTTAATCTGGTGGAATGAATTCATTTCTATCCTGGTCAAAAAATATTATAATTTGCTATTTAGAGGTAAATATTTTATATTCCCTTTATTCATCAGCACCAGAACTAAATTCCCTTCTCTGAAAATTTAATAATATTTTGTTGCGACCTATTTTTTGACAATTTTCTATTTTTTTTATTTTATCAACCATTATTTTTCTACTTCTTCTTGCTTGTTTAATCACAACGCTGTAAATGAATTTGACTGGTAATAGATATGAAATGATAATCCTTAAAAGAGTGTAATCGACGAGTCAGAATAGGCATCAAGAATAAGAACAAAGAGAGATTGCAATCCAATAAGCTTGAAAACACTTCGTCATTCCTTCGGGAAGTGATGAAATTGCAGGAAAAATTGTTTCATGAATCACTACGCACAAATATCCGGAAGAATGATTCTATTCGTCTAGAATTACTCTCAATATTTATAATTTCCTCCTATAGTAAGAAACTCTTTATTACAAACACTTCAAAAGGTCAAACATTTCTTAATCGTGATTCATCTGACTTTCAAGATACGCCTTACACATCTCCGTCTTCCAAAGAATATAGGAAAATAAAATATCACGTTTTTCACTGCTTTGCATGCGATTCAGTTGCTACAATAATTTAATAAAAACTTGCATTTGAATGTTTTGTAAACGACTTTGTCCTCAAACTTCATTTCAAATTTAAAAATAAGAGTAATTATTGGTTTCATGAAGTAAAATACAATTGCAATATTCAGACATCGGGCATTTAGGCTCTAAACTCTCATCTGTTAGGCTATAAAATTTGCTCTTAAAGATAAAAATATGCTGTATACATTTAAGGAAGGCTGTAGGAATTAACGAAGATTTTTAGAAGGGTTATATTTTACTGTAACATGCATTTTTTAAATGAGCATGAAATATTAAAAGAAATGCAGAAATGTAAATGTTAAAACTCCAATTACTACATTTTCTAAATCTTTTTGTACGGCTAAAAATTATATTTTTTTTATTTCAACACTCAATGGGTGTACATTTATGTATTGGAAAAAGAGTCAGTGCATTTACTGTTCCTTCCTCTTGAGATGCAGATCCCAGCCACGCTAATCTGAGATTTGTTACAGAACTTCGTTTTCTATGGTCTTGGATGGATGCCACAATCACAGTGTTCCTCATAAGGCTACGTGAGAGAATGTTTTATGCCCAAAATTTGTATTTAATACAGATTTCAGCTTCAAACTTAATTTCTACCCACGAAGAATTTTGGGTTTCAAATATCCAACATGCATCTTTAGATTTTTCATGCCCAGTAAGCATTTTTGACCTGTAGAAAGGTTACTAGACTCATCAGAAAAATTATTGATAATGAATTTCGTCTACGTCAGAAGAGTAAAATAGATTGTTTAAAAATATTTTATTTAGTAATAATGTTTTATCCCTTTAGCGAGGTATGCTTACATCGAAATTTACAATATTCCATGGCTAATAAAATTGAGTTCTGAACGTATATTCAGATGTCATGTGAATATCTTATCACAAGTTCTAAGTGGTTTAGAACCCATTTCTATTAACAAGTTAAATATTCTAGAAAAAGACATAACCTAATGTCGCCGAGGTACTTTATTTTGTGTGGACAGAAAACAGATTAACGCAGGACAGTCGAATCCCATCAAACGTGACCTCCTAGGCATTTTCATATGCAAGATTCAAACTTATTCATTTCAAAGCAACTTATAAATATTGAATTAAGCAACACACTAGCGCTTAGTTAATGACGATGCATTTTAAATGATGAAATATGGTCAGTTCAGTAATTAGATAAACGGATAAGATATTAATCTGACCGCAATTTTAATACGATCTTATTTCTTTCCAAAAAATACAAATTTCTGATAGTGTACTCCTGAAATAAGGGTTCAATTGTGTGACTATTTCCACAATTCTGCTTCTCCGTACGCTTCGGTTTATTGAGATAACTGCGTGGTTGATGGATTTCTCGCACGTGTGCAAATGGAACCAGTACGGGGCTTATTTCCTATGACCAGCACAGACTTATTGGATGGCTAGTTCGTGATTCCGTGCACGTCAACAGCGAAGGTCATTAGTCCCGTAAGTGCAGTGCATGTTTTTCCCTCGCAAATGACGGTGATCCCCTGCTGGGTGGCGAGATCTGGGGCCGACCTACCGTCGGCTAGTGGGGTTTACCCCTAACCAGGACTCTCCCATCAGCGGGGCACTGCCCCAGCCGGGACAAGCTCTAAGCTCCCGGAATATGTGGTAGTGGGTGTAGTGCATGTTAGTGTAGGTGTGGGTGTAGGGGGGAGGATAGGAAAAGGAAGAGAAAGGAAAGAGAGCGCGCGGTCCGTGGCCCGTTTGTAAGGGTACTACCCCGGCATTCACCTGGTGTTGATCGGAGAAACCACGGAAATATACCGATCAGAGCAGCCGGCCGCTAGAATTCTCCTCCAGACAGCGACTGAATTCGACCTAACTGAAAAGCTATTGTCGAAAATCCTGCCGCCGTCAGGACTCGAATCTAGGGCCTCCCGGTCAGAAGCGCTGCAGTGACATCAGTTTGCTACCGCTCCCGGTCCGACTTATTGTACAACACGCACGCTTTTGCGGTCTCCCAGACGATGCTTCGCTGGTCACGGCGAAGCTAATAGCTCTACGCTGTAATCCCCTTCCGCTCACGAGGATGTTCGCACTCGGGCTACGCTACGTGTAGGCGAGGCTTGAAACGCTACAACGCACGCGGGGATGTTACCTAAGAAGAAAAATTCGAGAGGAAGAAACTCCTGTGCAAACGCTTACCCGCAGTCACCGCTTCTTTTGCATGGGTTGATTTATTGATTATTTCGTGTTTCCGGGCACATCAACTGATTTGGTCATTAGTCCAGTGTAGTGCATGTTTTTCCTCGGGATATGGCGGTCATCTTCCCCCGCTGGATGGCGAGATCCGGCGCCGACCTACCGTCGGCTAGTGGGGTTTCCCCCTAACCAGGACTCTCCCACCAACGAGGCACCGCCAGTCGGTACAAGCTCTAAGCTCCCGACCGGTCTCCTGGAATATGTAGTAGTGTAGTGCATGTTAGTGTAAGTGTGTGTGTGTGTGTGTGTGTGTGTGTGTGTGTGTGTGTGTGTGTGTGTGTGTGTGTGTAAGGGGAGATGATAGGACAAGGAAGAGGAAGGACAGATCGGCGCGGTCCGTGGCCCGTTTGGTGGAGTATTGCTCCGGCATTCGCCTGGTGTTGATCGGAGAAACCACGGAAAACTACCGATGAGAGCAGCCGGCCACTAGAATCCTCCCCAAGACAGCGACTGAATTCGACCTAGCTGAAAAGCTAGTACCGAAAATCCTGCCGCAGTCAGGACTCGAACCTAGAACCTCCCGGTCACAGGCGCTGCAGTGACATCAGTTAATACACTGAGCTACCGCTCCCGGTCTCTCTTTTTGATAAATCAATTAGTGTACTAGGATGATAAATCAAATTTTGCAAGTTAGCTTGGTTAACAGGTTTACGGTAGTGGATAGAGAACCGTAACCCGTGGTACACTCCACACTTCGTCTAATGATACGCTTTGCCTACGACAGCTTTTCGGAAACGTACTTATGGGTACTGGGAACTCAAAGAATGAAATAATTGCGATATCCCTAAACCTGGCTTCGAAATTTTTGCCGCATTAGTTCATTTTGTCAATTGTTCCTTTCATCGTTACGATGTTGCTGAGCTTTCAGTTCCTGTCCGGCGGTAGTTTTCAAATAAAGGGAAATAATCACTTCGTTAATTTGAAAACTTCATAGTTGCTATATTATTTAATTGATGTGCAACCCCCAATTTCCCTTTCATGTCATCGGAGATTCCTATATATAATTAAACTTGCGAAACCAATTTCGATAGCTTGTTGATGTTAGTACTCTAGATTAATTATTACCCTGTGCGTATAGAGTACAGTACCAAGTTACAGACATTTCAACTTTCTCTCTGAAAGCATTTCTGGCTCAAAAGATGAAATATTATATATTTATTGAAATAAATAGTACTGTTGACAATGACAACGTCTTGAATCATTTCAATTATGTAAATGTCAACTATAACTCATCACTAAACCAATATCAAAAGATGAGGTTTATTACTTGAGGAATGTGATTTTGATTACGAAAATGAATTACGAACACAAAGGAGAGAAAACAAGATATAAAGAATAATTACATGTATTTTCACTTAAGTCCATACTTATAATTCCATAAATACAGATACAATAATGAATAGTGATTTTGAATATTATTAATAATAGTAATAATAATAGCAATAATAACAATAATAATAATAGAAACAATAACATAATCGTACATAATAATAATAATAATAATAATAATAACAATAATAACAATAATAACAATAATAATAATAATAATAATAATAATAATGATAATAATCGTAACAATGACATAAGCATGAATGCTATTAGTCATTGAGCAGATCCAGGCAAAATTAAACAGTGATACTCAATAGTCCACACACTCTTAATTGATAAAAACAAGAAATAACATATGCTTATTGATATTACTGTGTTCCTAACACACTATTTTTTTAAAAAGTCATAAACCGTGAAAATACTTACGTACGAAGATCTTGCTATGAAAATGAAGGGAAAACACTGTGAATTGCAGAGTTCCAACATATTCATTTGTGATTTCGGCTGAGAGTACAGTGATGAAAAACTTAGTAGTGCTACAACAGCACATACTTTCTCGCATTATTTGTATCTGCTCGCATTATATCTAGCACATCACACAGACAAGCATAGATAATAAATTGAACATACAGAACTAAAGGCCATCCAATTTAACTTATTATGAATGCATTTGTAATTACGATATCATTATCTTACTTGTATATACAATCTTCCTGACTTTACTAAACTTTAAATAAAATTCTATTGAATGTAGAGAACACTGTAACATTAACGTTAAGTAAACAAAGGAGCCTTCTCTTATCTCTCCCATCATGTCGCCGTTCAACAATTAGCTTCTCAAATGTCCATCGCCGCATTGTATGGAAGCAATACAGCGTACGTTAGTAATATCAAATTATCGTAATAAAAGCTCGTACTGAATTGTGGTACGTATCAATTTTTTTTCAATGTTTCTTTCATATTATATTTAAATCGTATTTTTAAGAAAAAATCTAATTGAACCAATTCCAATTAAGTTTATTGTATATTACCGGTAGCGGTAGATCAGTGCATCAACTGATGTCACTGCAGCGCCTCTGACCAGGAGGTCCTAGGTTTGAGTCCTGACGGCGGCAGGATTTTCGACACTAGCTTTTCAGCTAGGTCGAATTCAGTCGCTGTCTGGAGGAGAATTCGAGCGGCTGGCTGCTCTCATCGGTAGTTTTCCGTGGTTTCTCCGATCAACACCAGGCGAATGCCGGGGCAGTACCCTAACAAACGGGTCACGGACCGCGCGCAATCTGTCCTTCCTCTTCCTTGTCCTATCCTCTCCCCTTACACACACTTACACTAACATGCACTTCACTACCACATATTCCGGGTGACCGGTCGGGAGCTTAGAGCTTGTCCCGGCTGGGGCGGTGCCCCGCTGGTGGAAGAGTCC
Source organism: Teleogryllus occipitalis (assembly GCA_011170035.1). Lineage (NCBI taxonomy): Eukaryota > Metazoa > Arthropoda > Insecta > Orthoptera > Gryllidae > Teleogryllus > Teleogryllus occipitalis. Next base: position 266,199 of record BLKR01000995.1, read on the forward strand.
TGGTTTGGGGGAAACCCCACTAGCCGACGGTAGGTCGGCGCCGTATCTCGCCATCCAGCGGGAGAAGATCACCGCCATCTCCTGAGAAAAACATACACAACACTAACGGGACTAATGACCAAAGCAGTTGACGTGCCCGGAATCACGAAAAAATCAATCAATCAACCAATCCACAAAAAAAAGAAGACATCAACTTCCCAGACGAGGACTGCGTCGTTGCTTTCTTTCGTACAGGCAACTCTGCGTGTTTCCATTGCTTATTCACTTCTTTTGTTTCTGGGTCGTAATGGTGAGCCCAGCATTCGTGATAAGACGGCTGAAAAATTCGCGATAAGAAGGCTGAACAATTCGTCTCGGTCTATGCACAATTGAAACATCACCACAGCCGATGTTACGCACTGGTCTCTTTGAATGGGTGTCAGGAAACGAGGAACCCATTTGGCCGACACTTTCGTCATGTGCAGTACATCATGGAAGATGTTGGCTAATGTTAACCTCCGTGGCAATTGTTTGAATGGTTATTCGCATGTCAGATAAGACCAAATGTTCCACCAATTGGATGATCCGTGGTTCCTCCATCAAAGACGGTCTGCCGCTTTCTGATGCGTCTTCCAGCTCTTTGTGCCCACACTGAAACGATATTTTCCACTTCTTTACTCTCTCATATGCTAGAGCATTATCCCCGTACATCTTCACTATTTCGTCATAAATTTCCTTTCCCGATTTACCTTGGAAATGCAGCCATCGTTACTGTTAATGCTACTGCGACGCTATCAAAAGGTCTGACATAGAAGCAAATGCACAGAAAACAGAAGAAGAAAGTAAGCTTTGAATGCATGCACACTCATTCAAATATTCACACTGTTTCTGGTTAAAGGTACTAACCTTATGAACGCCCTTCGTAGATGTTTATCTATGTATATAAAAATATATGTTGGTATTTTCCTGAGCGGTGAACACTCACACCGTGTCACCGAAAGTTTGGACATCTACGTGATTTTTCGTCCACAAGGAAGACCGTTCATACAGACATGAGTTCCACACATTTATTTTTTTTCTTTCTTTTTTTCCTAGGGCTTTTATCCAGCCGACAGCCCTTTACGTCCCGAAGGGACGCATATTCGACCATACACTAGACCAACACACTTGCGGGCTCCTCTGATCTGGGGTCAGCAGAACGCAAGGCCCTCCGCGACAACACACACAAAGTCAAGGGACAAACAGCCATGCCCAAGGCGGGACTCGAACCCGCGACCCTTCGGACCGAAGCGCTGAGTCGGTACTCGCTCTTAGCTACCTCGGCCATCCAGGTCGGCTCCATACATTTCTTCCTGTGTGGAAATGGTGGAGATGACATCTTGCCGCTGATCTCTACTACTTGCAGTTCGGTCAGTAAAGGTTACTTACGAGAGGTGGTCATTATTAGTGGTCACTAGTCAGTAGAGATTAACGACTGCACAATTTTTATGTCATCTCCTCCAAAGGACCTCGCAGACGTGTCTCCCACCTCAAAATGATCTTGGCCGCCCATTGTCTTCTGACTTTCCCTGGCGAACTAATTCACGGATATTTTATTTACCTATTAGGGACAACCTGCAAGAGTAGGTATTCCTAAAAGGAAGGGTCTGCAAAGAAAGTAGTTGCAAACTCACTTTGTAGCAACGTTGCAAACTAGCGCGCGCTTTGAGAAGGCAACAACGATGGTGAACAAAAGCTATTATGGGTAATTACTAAATCCAGGCAACCAGAGAGCAAGTAAGGAAAAGTATCTTCAATAAATGGTGGCAATGAGCAGTTTAATACGGATAAATATCAAGGAAGTACAGACACGAAGAAATTAGAATGTCTAAAGTTACCCACTTTCTGAAAGAATTTAATAAATTTATCAATTCAATGGAAAAAGCATTAAGAAATGTATTTTAAGTTGTAAAGGACGTTAATATTCTTCTCCAAATCATTTATAATCTATATAAGTAAAAATGAATCGCCAAAATGTATGTACGAGCATAACTTCCGAACGACTGCGCCAAATTGGTGAATTCTTCTTTTTTATGCGTTCGTTATTGCCAGCAAAAGGTTTATATAAAAGAAAGCTTTTAAAAAATGGAACAGAACGTTTTTTAAAATCTCATAAAATGAAAAGTGAGTGAGTGAATGAGACAGATGAATGTGATAGATCTTCAATATATTAACAAAACATGGACAGATTGAAGTTCAGTTGTTCAGCCAGCACTTGATAACTTCAAAAATATTGACGGTATGAATAGATTGAAATTAAAATATATACAATTACCGTTTCTTTACCAACAGCAAAACGGTATTTCGTGTGTTTAGGTGTGTGCTTAGAGGTTTCTCGTCGTGTTATTTATTCTTAGTGATAAGAAAATGACACTAGTGATGCTTATCAGTCAGGATTAGTCACACAATTTACAGCTCAATGTGGGCTCTATGAAAATCATGTTACGCAATCGGAATCAGAAAAATTGTGCAACAGAACAAGACTCCCTGTTAAAAAAAAATTATGAAAAATTTGATTGAAGCTTCTATAATCATAGGAAAGTTCAAAGGCGAGGATGTGCTTATTTCAAGAATACCACTAAGGCCAACTGACTTTCCTTTTGAATTTAAACGTGTCCAGTTTCCAGTGCGCCTTGCATTTGCAATGACAATTAATAAATCCCAAGGTCAATCGTTAGAAGTGTGTGGAATAAACCTTGAATTGCCGTGTTTATCGCATGGGCGTTTTGTTTGTTGCGAGCTCGAGAGTCGGCAAACCATCGGCGCTATTTGTTTTCTCTTTCTGGAGGGAAAAACGAAAAATGCTGTACATTACAAGGTATTACAATAGTTATGGTCTAATTATTTAATTTATTTATTTCATTACAAGGTCGTATTGTAAACGGAAGGTTTTGTCTCATTTTTGGTCATTAAGTACGTAAGTGTAAAAATTACCCATAAGAGTTACTTTTTAATTTGACGGGTAAATCCGTTTTGATACATCAAACGTGTCAATGTACGGAATTATTGATAATCCGACTGATTTGAATTTACCGGGAGCGTTAAATTTTCTTAGTTCGCGTTTGTATACCACCCGCGTGAAGCCGAGGCGGGTATTAATACGTCTTTCAAGATTTTCGAAAATATTCACGACCCCCCAAAAAATATGTTCGTCGGGTCAGCTAGTAAATTATAAAAATCCCAAAATTGTCAAATGAATATTTCACACTATAAATGTATTCCTGTTACCAAGCTCACGTGAATATAAGAAAAAATTCTGAAAAGATTTTGTTTACATCTGCTGGAAATCAGAAAATACAGCAGTAAGTAAATATTGATTCCAGACGCGTCAACTATTTAAGTTGTTTTTCCCGTAAGTGTAGCGCTTCCCAAGAGATTGCAGTATTCCTTCTCTGCTGGAATATGAGATCCGGTACCGACCTGCATGTTGGCTTGCAGGTTTCCCCATCGAGGTATCACGCCAGCGGGGCCCCGTTCCCAGCCAGAGAAAACTCTTAAGCTCCCACCTGGCCTACCGACATATGTCGTGGTGCCGTGTTTTCGTGCCGTGGTTCCGTATGAGCGTCTAAGTGGAAATTCGCGTAAGAGGAGAGAAGGTTCAAGGAAGAGTAAAATATACCGATCAGAGTAGCCGGTCACCGGAATTCATCTCCAAAGACTGAATTCGACCGAACTGAGAAGCTAGGGCTGAAAATCACCCCCCCCCCACACACACACACACACACCGTGGATACGAACTAATTGGAATGCGAACGTAGGACTTCCCGGTCAATGACGCTCTGCAGAAGTAATTTCATTGCTGCTGAAGAATTGCAGCCATTTACCCTTCATAAAGGCATCAACTCACTACAGACTCGGAAAAGATCCCAGATACAAAACCAGAATAAAGAACAGATTTCCTCTCCATTCTTTCCTCCAGATATTCGCAAATATTGACTAATTCTGTTGAGGTGCTATTTGTTTCCTCTCCCTATTAAAGTTTGTTAAGTACAATTTTAAACTAGATTAAGTTGATTAGATTAAGTCACCATACAATTGCAAAGTTTCACTTGTAAACTGAACATTCAACTAAATTCAACATTCAACTAAACAATAAATAATTTTTTTTTTAATTGCAGCCGGTAATTACAGCTGTGACAGCGAAAACAACTAAATATGCCAGACCCCCTGACAATTTATAAGCCAGTAATTACTAAACATACTGACCTTTACGGTTGGGACGTAGTGGATAAAAACCTCACGAAAAGACGCACTTCTCGAAAAAAATCACCATCAATTACTGCCTCTTATCTAACAATGTGCGCTCTACTATATTCTTCATAGTTCAATGTTCTCTCCGAATTGTTTACCAGTGGAAAAATACCAGCCACAATTTATACTGTTTTGTTCTTTGGACTATTTCGAAACCATTGTCCTGATGTCAACAGGGAATGGTCGCAGATTGAGAAACTTCTAATTGACAATTGTCCCACGTGAGATTCACCTGCTTCTGGGCCGTGTGATTACAAATCTGAGCTGAGTGCTTTCGATATTCGTGTGAGATCTGCACAGCAATTGTTGAATTGAGAGGGTATTTGAAATGGTGTGTACAGAATTTATTCATTCACACTTAGCCATGCAATTGTGGCAGCAGCTGTGCTGAGCACAAAACTAGAAATGAACACAGTTCTTTGATTCATTTAGGGAAATATTATTTTTAATATACTTATATTTCCATATTTTTTGCAATATTTAGAGACATTGAAATACGATGTAATTATTTAAAACTTTAATTCTTAATGAGATTTTCGGAATGTCTTGCGTTGTAGTTATAGATGCGTGTGAATATTATGAAATTATGTGCACTACGTACGTCTAATCATAGCCACTTCTTTTCCTCAGCTTTTCCCAACTCTTATGTTTGAAATATAGCATGTTTTCTTTAGAGTTTCATTTGAATCATCGACTCTGCGGACAGATATTAGGTTTTCGAGCTTATGACAACTTCAGTCTTATACAATGTTTTATAAATTGAGAATTATGGGTTGATACTCGAAAGATTTTCTTTAAAATGACCGCGCATTTTAAAGATTACGATATATCGACAAAGACCGTCGTTGTTTTGCAAAGACTCAGGCGAATTGATAAAACACGTAGCTTTTCCAGTTAGCGTGACGCATTTGGCAATAAGCCGAGGTTCTCGAGCACATGCAAAAATGTGCGTCGCTTTGCTCAAACAGCCTTGATCCATCTAAATGATTACGATGAGTCGAAGACAGTGACTATTAACACGTTGACTGTCCTGTGATCCATATGTGGTTCACAAGACATACCACTTGATTGTTTTGCTACGTCCGTGAACCACATGTGGGTCACAGACGTTTACAATTTCTACGGCATACATTTTCATTGAACTCTCCGTAACTGCACAGATTTTGGCGTGTACATGCTAGGACGGTCATAGAATTTAGAAATGCACCAAGACGTGGGGAAAAATATTTTTATTTTCGAGAATATTACAGTAAAAGTTTCTTATAATCGGGAAGGTTTGGACGTGAGGTGATATTTTAATGTTCTCATAGAGCCAGGGAACGTGTTAAAAAGCACACAGATGGAACGTTATTTTCTTTAATTACTTTCGAGAGCTTTTTATTTTGTTTACTTTATAATATTTCGAAGCAGCAACGGTATACAACGTATGGGGAGAAGTACAAAACCGTGAGAATAACAGTGAATGCACTAGGTCATTCACTTTTCCCTTTTCAAACAACTTTATCGCCCGTCTAAAAATAACATCTTACAAACTAGGAAAAAGATCTCCGAAGTGATAAGTTACATCACTGTGCGCTTAAGATCTGAAAAGTCGGATAAGTTCCTCCTTAACTGGTGTTGACACTTTCTGTGAGTACGCTTTCTGCTGCTTTCAGGACACAGGTTTCAGTTGTATTAGCACGTTTGTACCGAGATTGGGTCTTAATGTTTTTGGGGGAAATCATATGTGTGAAATACGAGTTATCATCTCGTTGCCACGACTTAATTTAAAGTGGCGATATTCAAGGTATATCTGAGCTAACAAGGTTAGTTTATCTAATCCAAGAAGCGTAGTTGGTCATTAAAATAAAACCGTTTTCTACTTCTAGCCTTTAATAGGGATTCTAAGCCCAGCGTTGCGTACAAAATCGACAGCAATATCGATCTTGTGCGCTTGCGCAGTTCCAGTTGCGTATAACTTTTTACTATTGGCGCATCAAGGTCGAGACACTATTGCTATACGCTACGCTGCACGTAAAATCTCTTAATTTGTGAAAAAAATTATTTCGTCATATATCAACGCAACATACAATATTTCAAGGTGTATAATTTCAAAAATATCATGTACTTGAATCTATTCTTTCTTTTCCTTTCATCTTTTACAATCGATCACATTTTAGTCTCACATTCTCAAAAGGATATATTCCGGCGACGCAGTAAAACTGCCCCCTAGTAAAGCGTTTGAAACAATGGGTCTGACTGAAGTTTATTATTATTATTTTTATTATTATTTTTATTATTATTATTATTATTATTATTATTATTATTATTATTATTATTAAACTACTTCAAACTCTTCACCCTCATTACTCATCTAAATCAGTTATTTACAAGTTTTTAAGTAAAAAATGCTCGTGGATAAAAAATATGTATTTCTTCCGTAATACGATTTCCTTAAACATGTATTCCAAATTATATTTTTTTTAATTTTATATTGCGCAAAGTATGTCATGCCTGGCGAACACCCAACCTGGGTTTTCTAGTTCACACGCAGTTGGTCTGATCACTGAGCTACTAAGAACATATTTTTCTCGCAGGTTCTTGTCCCATATATTGACCATCTGACGTAAAAAATATTTGACAAAATTGTTTTGGAAAAATATTTAGAAAAATATTTGATAATTCGTAAATTGTATGGACTCTAGATCTACGAAACATTATTGTAATAAGAGTAAATTTATTTTAAATAATGTTAAATTTTTCAGATTTTTTAAAAAATCCTTTGAATAACTTGAGGGATTTGTGACATCTCTTACCGGGAGAGGTAGCTCAGTGCATAAACTGGGAGATCCTAGGTTAGAGTCCCGACGGTGGAAGGATTTTCGTCACAAGCTTTTCAGCTAGATCAAATTCAGTCACTGTCTGGAGGAGAATTCTAGCGGTCGGCTGCTCTGATCAGTAGTTTTCCGTGGTTTCTCCGGTCAACTCCAGGCGAAGGCCGGAGCAGTACCCTAACACACGGGCCCCAGACCGCGCGCAATCTCTCCTTCCTCTTCCTTGTCCTATCCTCTCCCCTTACTCACACACACACACACACACACACACACACACACACACACACACACACACACTTACACTGCACTACACTACCACATATTCCGGGAGACGGGTCGGGAGCTTAGAGCTTGTCCCGGCTGGGGCGGTGCCCCGCTGGTGGGAGAGTCCTGGTTAGGGGGAAACCCCGCTAGTCGACGGTAGGTCGGCGCCGGATCTCGCCATCCAGCGAGGGAAGATCACCGCCATCTCCCGAAGAAAAGCATGCACTACACTTATGGGACTATTCACCTAAGCGGTTGACGCGCCCGGAATCACTAACGAACCAACCAACGTGACATCTCTTGTCCAACGCAGTTCCCTGACATTAATCCGCGCTGCGCCCCTGGGAGCGGCTAGCGTGGCGGGGCGGGACGTGGCGGGACGTGGCGGGGCGTGGCGGGGCCGCAGGTGGTCTGGCGCTGCGCGGCCTCGGCGCATCGCGGTTGGGCGGGGGGGGCGGTGGTCAGGAAGGTCGCTGCGTCATCCACTGACTCCTCCAAGTCCGCCGCCGGCCTTGTCACCGTCTACGCACCGCAGGCACAGCCGGCGCCCCAACAGCGCTTCTTTAGTGCGACCGGGAGCGGTAGCTCAGTGCATCAAGTAATGTCACTGCAGCGCCTCTGACCGGGAGGTCCTAGGTTCGGCAGGATTTTCGACACTAGCTTTTCAGATAGGTCGAATTCAGTCACTGACTGGAGGAGAATTTTAGTGCCCGGCTGCTCTGATCGGTAGTTTTTCGTGGTTTCTCCGATCAACACCAGGCGAATGCCCGAGCAGTACCCTAACAAACGGGCCACGGACCGCGCGCGATCTGTCCTTCCTCTTCCTTGTCCTATCCTCTCTCCTTACACACACACTTACACTAACATGCACTACACTACCACATATTCCGGGAGACCGGTCGGGAGTTTAGATCTTGTCCCGGCTGGGGCGGTGCCCCGCTGGTGGGAGAGGCCTGGTTAGGGGGAAACCCCACTAGCCGACGGTAGGTCGGCTCCGGATCTCGCCATCCAGCGGGGGAAGATCACCGCCATCTCCCAAGAAAAACATGCACTACACTCACGGGACTAATGACCAAAGCCGTTGACGCGCCCGGAAACACGAAAAAAATCAATCAGTCAATCAATCCTTTGGTACGTGTGTTACGGAGTAATCGCTGCGAACGCTTGCATTTATTCAGAACAAGGGGCGGTTCCGGACTAGCGACGTGGAATACAAAGTAAACTCGCGAAACTGGCGCTCATATTTTACATCTCCACCGAAAGAAACAAAACAAAGAAGGGGAAGAAGAATGTGGAGGAGGGGTGAAGACAACTAGAAGCAGGAAACTAAGAAAGAGAAAACGAAGAAAACTGAAGAAGATAGAATAGGAAGAGAAAACGAAGATCAAATAAGAGAATATAGAATCGAGGGCATCTCAAGAAGAGAGAAAATACGAAATGAAAGAATTAAAGAAATGATGGGCCTGAAGCATGATATACATCACGAAATTGAACGGAAACAACTGTTATGGTTTGGACACGTACAGAGGATGCAGAGCAATAGACTTCCAAAGAAGCTTTTGGATTGGCAACCGCTAGAAAGAAGAAAAAGAGGCTGGCCGCGACCTGGTTGGAGAGACAACATAGAGAAGACAATGGCTGGATGTCAGATACCCCCTGGGACTTGGAACAGTAGGGAAGAGTGGAAGAAGAAGAAGAATCGAGGAAGAAGAAGAAGAAGAAGAAGAAGAAGAATCGAGGGAAGAAGAAGAAGAAGAAGAATCGAGGGAAGAAGAAGAAGAAGAAGAATCGAGGAAGAAGAAGAAGAATCGAGGAAGAAGAAGAAGAAAAATCGAGGAAGAAGAAGAAGAAGAAGAAAAATCGAGGAAGAAGAAGAAGAAGAAGAAGAAGAAAAATCGAGGAAGAAGAAGAAGAAGAAGAAGAAGAAAAATCGAGGAAGAAGAAGAAGAAGAAGAAAAATCGAGGATGAAGAAGAAGAAGAAGAAGAAGAAAAATCGAGGATGAAGAAGAAGAAGAAGAAGAAGAAAAATCGAGGAAGAAGAAGAAAAAGAAGAAGAAGAAGAATCGAGGAAGAAGAAGAAAATAAAGAAGAAGAAGAATCGAGGAAGAAGAAGAAGAAGAAGAAGAATCGAGGAAGAAGAAGAAGAAGAAGAATCGAGGAGGAAGAAGAAGAAGAAGAAGAATCGAGGAGGAAGAAGAAGAAGAAGAAGAATCGAGGAGGAAGAAGAAGAAGAAGAAGAATCGAGGAAGAAGAAGAAGAAGAATCGAGGAAGAAGAAGAAGAAGAATCGAGGAAGAAGAAGAAGAAGAATCGAGGAAGAAGAAGAAGAATCGAGGAAGAGGAAGAAGAATCGAGGAAGAAGAAGAAGAATCGAGGAAGAAGAAGAAGAATCGAGGAAGAAGAAGAAGAATCGAGGAAGAAGAAGAAGAATCGAGGAAGAAGAAGAAGAAGAAGAATCGAGGAAGAAGAAGAAGAAGAAGAAGAAGAATCGAGGAAGAAGAAGAATCGAGGAAGAGGAAGAAGAATCGAGGAAGAGGAAGAAGAATCGAGGAAGAAGAAGAAGAATCGAGGAAGAGGAAGAAGAATCGAGGAAGAAGAAGAATCGAGGAAGAAGAAGAATCGAGGAAGAAGAGAGATAAAAGGTGAAGAGCAGAAGAATAAGTGGAACCAAGTGGGGTAAGCAGAATAGTCAGAACACGAATAAAGATGTAGAAACATGAGGTTGCTCTGAGCAGCCCGAAGGAGGCTTTAAGGAGTGATGGTGATGGATGACGCGGAATCGCAGGCAGAAGATATGCGCATAGAGACACGGTCAGGCGGCTGAATTGACATATCGCGAGGCTATCGTTTCCTAAGGCTACCGCTTGACATGAATGAAAAGGCCAAGCTGCACCATTTGCATTGCAGCGATGCAAGATTCGTTCTCAGTTTACTTTTTCTTCACTGGCTCGAGCAATGTAGTTCCTGGTAGTTCCCTAGCCTGGACGGCTAACACGCTTGCTGATTCTTTGCTACCAACCTGCCTCTCTTGGCTAGCAATGCCTATCGATGGTCAGGAGCGTGATGTTCCGTTACATGAGAGCGTAATTCAAAAAGAAAGGGAAGTGGGAGGGTACCTGAGTCGGCGAAGTTAGGTGGGACGGTATCATATGAACAAGAGGCCTTCATGGCAGCAACTTAGCAAACTTCATACATTTCTGTACTGATATTAGTAATTTACCCCACCCTGTTTCAAATATAACGTTATTTTTCGGCGGATTCGGTGGTATAACGATCAGCGTATCGGACTGTTGTACCTGAGTTTGAGGGTTCAAACCCGATCGAAGCCGTGGATTTTCAAGGGCGAAAAAAATCCTTCGTACGCCTTCCTTCGGAGGGGAAGTACAGCCGGCTGTCCCATGTAGTAGATTTACTGCATGTAAAAGATCCTCAAGCCTAAAAGAAGCCTCTGAGCATAATTGAGATCCCCCTGTGTCGTCCCCCTGATTCTCCGCTAGGTGGTGAAAGGAGCGTAGCGAAATTTGCGTGGTCAGACGGAAGAGCGGGCCTGATGGCCCGAGTCTCGCCACGTAAAATAAGGCATTAACTAACTAACTAATTTTTCAATGTCCTTTCGCTCTCCAGCTCCGTGATGCCAGTCCAGGAACAGGAGTTCCCATCCAAGGAGGGGGCGCTTTTGGCAACAAAGTTCTTGAGGCATCCACCATCACTACAAGCGTTATCGCTTTTGCCACGGCCGCAATCTACCACCGTGACAGTACACCCCATCCCTACTGCCTCGACATCGCGACCACCCTCTCCTCCAGAGCTGGCATGACAAGGTTGCGGGCAAGGTAACAAGCTTACTGGAGCTCGCAGGCACTGCGTCCAGAGAAATTGGCGCGAGATTTAAAAATAAGGGTTGTACAAATGATACTGAATCCCGGTACGACACTGGATACCTGGCCCATGACAGTCTTTGGGAGAAGTTACTTGACAGTTATTGTCACTTTAACGTAGGGTACTGCCCGGCTATTCGCCTGATGTTGATCATAGAAACAACGGAAAGCTACTGATCAAAGCAGCCAGTCGGTAGAATTCTTTTCACACGACAGGACTCGACCAAGCTATCCGCTGTATACCGATAATATCCGATAATACTGCCATTGCCATGACTCGAACGTAGCACCTCTCTGTCAGAGGCACTACAATATTAGTTGATGCCCTGAGCCACCTCTCTCGGTCAGCCATTAAGGATATATTATAAGTCGGTCCCACGGGTAGTATACACATTGAATTTAAATTTCATATTGAGAGATTGATTAGTTTACTTATATTGGTTCATGCTGATGCACAAAAAGTCAACAATTTATTTGACGTGACATACGTTTTACAAATCCAACAAGAGTGTGGAAAACTAGTTTAAAATCTCAAAATAGGAAAATATTAGGCACTTCATGTTTATTTAGTATCTTAATTGATTGTATATGTGAGTAGAATTGCTTCAAATGATTTTCAATAAAGTTTATGAAATTCTCAATAGGTTTCTACGCCAACAAAGAATAGTAGCAAATAAAAATCCCGGAGCCAGGCTCGAACCAGCGCTCCTTCCCTCCGAAACGATCAGTCTGTACCCGAGATTTAACCACTTCCATCATCCGGATTATACAGAGAAATAGAACTTCTATAACAGTCAAAAGTGCAGACAGACAACAATTGATTTGATGGTACCAATCCAACAAGAGATGTGAAAAATTGTTTAAAAGTTGAAAATTCGAAAATAACATACACTTCCAGTTTATTTATCTTTATTAATGGTATTTGCGATTTAAATTTCTTTAAATATTTTTCAATAGTTTCTGAAAAATTGACCATGAACTTGAACATGAGTGCGAAGTCAGGGGAAGTTGCCCGTGCCCATAGGAGCCCCGGATTCCCCAGGCGGACAACTAGCTCGTGCGGGCGCGGTTTGACGTGCCTGCTGTAGGGTTTTCATAACGCCGCACGTCTCCTGCCTCCGCGAACGGCCCACTCCAAAGCTCCCCGGGCGGCGCAGGCTCCAACACGTCACGCCTTTCCGTCACCTCCACTCGGAGTTGCGGGCCATCGCAGAAATATCTCCGTCACTGATCCTCGACTCATTCCTAATCATGATAATATTCATGTACTCAAGCCCTTGAAAAGCCTCACGGCCGAACAAGAAGAAAATAAATGAAAAAACTGATCCTCGCCATGCCCCTCCGTTTTATTTTCTCGACTTACATTATCATTACATTCCTTTACGTATTAGGCGTATTGCCTGTTCCAGCCTCTTTCCATCTCATTCTTGACCTTCCAATATTTATCTTTCCCCTCGACTTGTAATTCAGGGTTTCCACTGGAAGTCTGTCTTGCGGGATACTTCCAATATGTGTCATCCATTGCTGTCTGTACTTCGTTTTCTATTTTTAATGTACTGTTTCTTTTCGCTCTAGTTCTTCTCTTATTTTTTCACTTTTTATTTTTTTCTCTTCATGTACAGCCATTTACTCCTCTCAAAAATCTCATTTTTGCTTTCCTGCCTTACGAAGTAGTTAACTATTGGTTGCATTGCATCCAAGAGAAACCAAACTTGTGGAGAGGAAAACCTTTTCTCCAAGATTTCCATCTCCACTGACTTGCTTATCCGTCCCCATGTACTCCCCCTGGATTTTCTGATCTACAATTCCTCACCATTCCGACGTTATTGACTCACTTTCTTTAACACTTGGTTTTTCTCTCCTCTTTTCCTAAACTACCGCTTTTACTTCTTTACCACACAATCGTAAACTACTTTCCTCTCAATTCTTCATCTCCATTTTCATTGGGCCCATGGATTTTCGCCGAACATGTTTGTACGTTTTCGTCATCTGCGTGAAGAAGTCTACGTCGCAGCTTTTGGGTCGCAGATGCTTCACTGTTGGCAGGGAGGTAGAAAGGGCTCTGGGATTGTTGGGCGAGGAAGGAGAGAGGCAGAGAGAGAGAGAGAGAGAGAGAGGGAGGGAGGGAGAGAGAGAAAGTGGGGGCGAGGCCAGAGGCTCAATGGAGGAACACGATCCTTGTTATCGGCGCGTGAGTGGGGCTTATGTTTGTACTGTCAGCCTTTCTGCGGAGCATTGGCGTCTTGCGTGAAAGGGTTTACGGTCTTCCGTGACGACAAGAGTTCTTCGTAAAAATAAAGAACTGAATGGACTTGTCCTGAAGGAATTTATATTACTCGTTAGTGCTCTCTGGTAGAGCTTCATCGTCGAGTTCTTGAGTTATCTATCTTGTAGTTTCAGAATAGAAGTGTAAGTTTCAAAATATTGTTTATAATGCAGAGGTTTGTGTCTCGTGAAATTTCGGTAATGGGTATTTTTTAATTACCGAAATAAGTTTAGTAAAGCTTATGACATAAATAACATCCATCTGAAACAGAGTTGACATTTGGACTGTGTAATTTTTTTTTCTTTCATTTTTTCTTTTTTCGAAAAAGTTACCTTCCGCAGTGATTGTTTGTGTATTTCATTTAACCTTGAAAATGTAAAAAAAATAATGGAGTAATATTAGTAACGGTAATGCAATTAAGATTAGTTGGCGTGTATTCAGCTAGTAACGTTACCGTTAAATACATAAATTAGTTTCAGAAAATGAAGAGAAAAAGAGAAATTAATTTTTCCTCCTTTATATTGGAAAATAGGTATGTAGTTTCATGAGATAAAAATTACTATGTGACGTACAGAACATATCTGAAGTAAGCGGCGTTGCCAGGAAATTAATTTATTACAATATATTTCAATTGGATAGTAAAAGGAAATAATTATGTTTTTGGCGTAAAATGGAAGTATAATTTAATTTTTTGTATACCCGTTTTATAAACGACCTTTTCTGTTGCAATAAATCGTCCATAAAGCGGCCTTTTAAGCCACAAGAGGTGACTTATACGTATTAGCATTTTACGTCAAGAATGATTGCGTCATCACACATTAAGCCAATCGCAGCAAGAGAATCATGGGGAGGTAGCGGCAAACGGAACAGCCGATCACTGTTTACACCCGACACGTCGCAAGAAAGTTGTTTCCTACAATTAAGTTTGATTCTCTTATAACTTTATAATGCTGTTATACAAAAAAATAGCGTATGCAGCTCGTTTATAATGTTGTTTTATTGTATTCGTTAGAAACTTGAAAACTTGCTCCAAACGTCACTCGTTTTCAAAACATGTACTTACGCAATAAGCTAAACATTATAAACTAATTGCATAAACTACTATTACATGCCCATTAAACTACTATTTAGCTCCTCCGTATATAGATTCCTACAAACACATCTACTTTACCTTTTTCTCTCGATATAGTACTTGGATTGTAGAGTTTGTAAACTGGTCGAATGATTGCATCTTGCTAAAAATGCAAATTAAAAAACCGCTACAAAACGACAGCAAAAACTGAACCACTTTTTCATTCTCGATCGTGTTGTGCAGGATTACTTCACGGAAGTGCATGTTGCGTCACACGCAAATAACTTCTTGCTCTCGATTCTTTCTTCAGAGAGGGTTAAGAAAATTTTAATCTTCGTCCTAAAATACTGAAGATAATTTCAATGTTGCTTGTCTTAACGCTTTGCTTTATGCAATAACCTGTGTAATTCCTTGTGAAGAAAAGGACAGTGTAAATGCTGTAAGAATTCCTACTTCCTCAGTACTTCAGTTTTGTTATATTATCTAACAACATACGACGATGAAAGCAAATGCAGAAACAGTGATAAAGGTAGAAAGCAATGGATCAAGATGAGAAAATAATATACAGAAATCGAACAATAATTTGTTTCCGATTGAAAATCTTCCTTCCGAAACCAAATGGTGATTAGACCTCTTTCTCTTCGTGGACTCATTTGCTCCTCTGCATTTCCTTCCATATCTTCCCTTTTCCTTTAACTCCTACTTCCGTGTTTATTTTTATTTCTGGCAAATACAATTATTTTTCTCTCTTCCTCGATGATTCTGCATTCCCACGTTGGATTAGTTCATGTTCCTTCCTTTCAGTGCCCCTAACTGTCTATATTTTGGAATTTTTCTTTATTTCTGTTATTGTTTGCATTTATTTACTGAAGAGTTTTTACACCTTCTTCCATATCGGCATTCCTTATCCTATCGCTGCCTTTGTCTCCGTGTCGTCGTGTGTATGGTGCAATTGGATGCGGGGTGTCGGGTCCTTAGACATTTGGATGCCACTGCTGGAAAAGTATTAATTTGTCGCAATTACACAATTACTGTATTCCATTTTTACATTCATCATTTATGATTTTCACAGATTGAAATGATGAAATAAAAAAATTAAAAAGAAAACACGAGTTAGAAACTGTAGGAATGGTTATTGGTCCAGATGCATTCGGCATCCAGTTACGTTTTAGGGAAGTGCGATGCCACTTGCGTGGATACTAATTGCAACATCTACAATTAGTGAAATACAAAGACACTGCTTTCGTGAAGTCGCCTCTAGATTGTTTTTTTTGAGGGGGGGTATTTAAGGTCGCATCAACATCTAGGTCTTTAGAGACCACAGGAACGTTACGGTAACTACACTCTCAGAAATTTCTGCATTACTTTTAATGTAAATTACATGAAAGTAATTATAACGTACGTAAATGAAATTTAATATACAGTACATTAGATTTATTATAGACAAGTAAGCTAAGTCAACAGTCGTACATTAAATTGATTTTAATTTGTGCATTAAATTGAATGTGCAGGTACATTAATCTCCCTTTAATGTACAAGGTACATTAAAATTCATTTACAGTCGTACATTAAATCATCATTAAATTTAATGTTATTTCTGACAGTGTATGAAATGATGATGAGAAGGGGTGAAAGGACGAACACAAATACAACCATGCGTGAGGCGGGACTCGGACCCGCGACCCTTCGGTCCGAGATCACTACGACACTACTGCCTTAGCGATCTCGGCCATCGGGCCAACGCCTCCAGTTATTCATTTGTTTTGTCATTTTTTAAACACCCCTCCATGTAGCATGTCCCGTTCGCACCCTCCCTGCGTGTGAGTGTGTGCGAGTGTGAGTGTGTGCGAGTGTGAGTGTGTGCGAGTGTGAGTGTGTGCGACTGTGAGTGTGTGCGACTGTGAGTGTGTGCGACTGTGAGTGTGTGCGACTGTGAGTGTGTGCGACTGTGAGTGTGTGCGACTGTGAGTGTGTGCGACTGTGAGTGTGTGCGACTGTGAGTGTGTGCGACTGTGAGTGTGTGCGACTGTGAATGTGTGCGACTGTGAATGTGTACGAGTGTGAATGTGTGCGAGTGTGAATGTGTGCGAGTGTGAATGTGTGCGAGTGTGAATGTGTGCGAGTGTGAATGTGTGCGAGTGTGAATGTGTGCGAGTGTGAATGTGCGCGAGTGTGAGTATGCGCGAGTGTGAGTATGCGCGAGTATGAATGTGCGCGAGAGAGTGTGTGTGCGAGAGAGTGCGAGAGAGTGTGTGCGAGAGAGTGTGTGCGAGAGAGTGTGTGCGAGAGAGTGTGTGCGAGAGAGTGTGTGCGAGAGAGTGTGTGCGAGAGAGTGTGTGCGAGAGAGTGTGTGCGAGAGAGTGTGTGTGAGAGAGTGTGTATGAGAGAGTGTGTGCGAGTTAGTATGTGAGTGTGTGTAAGAGTGTGTGGGCGGTGGGGGTGGAAGCGGGGATGAGGATGGGCCGGCTGGCGGGCGGGCGGGCGCCCTCGAGTGGGGGGGGGGGATCCCGCCCCTGCTCGGCCTTTGGCCGCCGCGCAGCGCCGCCCGCGCCTTACGTAAACCGCGCGAGGCCTCCTCGCCGCGCCGCGCCGCTTCCCTGCCTCCGCCGCGCCGCCCAGGGTCAAGGGGCGGAAGGACGCCTCGCCTCACCTCGCCCGCACAGGAGCCAGGCCTTTGCCAGCACCAGGGAACCTCGCTAATCAGCTCCAACCCTTATCACGTAATACGGTGTTCACAACAATTCCTTCCAGCATTTTAAATAAATTAATTAATAATCTATCGACTCACTGGGAAAAGAGATGTCGGAAGACCTAACAAAAGGTGGCAATAATATTTACGTTAATAATAATAATGATGAAAAGGAAGAAAGAAGGAAGAATATTGTGAAGACGGAACACGCACACGTGCCTACTCCTTGAAGTGAAGAAGAAAAAGAAGAAGAAGAAAGAAATAAAGCCTATATCTATTTATTTAGTTTACGCCAAAACAGTTAAAAACTATGTGTGACCTTCTTCGGGGAGAAATGATGTCTGTGCGCGTTTTCAAAAATTCTGTGATCCTTACCCTAAGCTATATACTACATGATTTTTTAATACAGAAAGAAAATGAGCGTTTTTTTGCAAGGAGTGTGAACAAAAATATTTGCTAAAATGCAATAAAATCTATTTTCAAGGGTAAATCAGCAATTCATTTGGGCTCTTATCCAGCATGTCCTTCGTCAAGGAATAATACTTCCTACAACGACATGGAGAAAGATATTTTGAATAACTATATTTCCCTGTGAATTCTAGAAGTTGTGCATAGATAATGAAGTTACATTTATTTCCAGAAGCAAAACAAGGGGCCATCTCAACATTTGCTCAATGGATCAGGGAAACTGGACGAAAAACCTGATCGAGATGGGGGTCATTGACCCAGAAGCTGCGACACAATACTTGTAACATATTGTTTAGAATTATACAGTCCAAATGGTAAATAATACATTAAATATCACTGTTAAAATTAATGACATTTTGATGCTCAGGCTTGCTGTTAGTATATGCCATTTTGTGTCGCCTTCGCAGGGAACTTTAATTCACTCGTGTGACGTTCATTAGGGAGGAAATACAAATTTTGTTTCAAATCATCCTTATCAACGGATTGTTATGTATTCGATTTGCTGTCCCGCAGAAATTATATTACAAATCTACCCCAAACGAACTACGTCATTTTCCAAAACAAATATTCAAACACAGTAAACAATTTATCAAATTTTGCATTGAGTATTTAAAACGTTTGTAATATACTAATTCTAAAATGTGACCGATTAATAACTTTTTTACAAGAACTAGAGTGTAGTCAATTTATTTAGAGAGATTCTTTCTCCTCTGTACAGTTTTCTGTATGAAAACGATTATATGTTCAAAAAGGAAACTGGCTCAAGACATTAATTGATGACATTGCAGTGACCCTGACCAGGAGGTCCCAGGGTTCGTGCCCCAACGATCGCTGGATTTTCGACACTAGCTACATAGATTGAGAGAATTCAGCCGCTGTTTCGAGGAGAATTATAGCGGTCTGCTGCTCGGATCGATAGTTTCTCTGATCAACACCAGGCGAATTTCGGAGCAAAAGCGCCACGGACCGCGCGCGATCTTTCCTTCCTCTTCTTTTTTCTATCCTGACCCGTTACACATACACACACTAACATGCACTACACTACCGCACATGCTGGGAGACCAGTTGGGAGCTTGGAGCTTGTCCCGGCTGGAAGGAGGGGTGCCCCGCTGGGGGGTGATACCTGGTTGGGGAAAATCCCCGCAAGCCGACGTAGGTCAGGGACGGATCTCGCCAGGAAGTGGGGAAGATCACCGCCACCTCCCGCGATAAAACATGCACTACACATATGGGATTTATGACCTTAGCAGTTTACGCGCCCGGAATCACTAATCAGTCAATCGAAAGGTACAACCCAGAACAAAGTATCAATTATCGTATTTTTTTATCAAGAAAAATACCTAAATTTACTACATAAACATGTTCTTATTAGTATGTAACATTCCTTCATTGACACACTCATTACCAGTTCATTCATTCCGACTACTTACAAATTTACGTAACAAGACAACACCTTCCAGAAAAAAGGTCAGGTACGTAACTGCTTATATGAAGTCCCTCTTCGGGTATACGTAAGGGGTTAGTCGTGCGTCACCAGTATTTCCCCTTTCCGTTCATTCTTACTGTGTGCTCTCCCTCTCCTGCTTTCTTTTATTTCCCCTCCCCGCTCCTTTGGAGGGGCGCTTCGCCTGTGTAAGCAGCACTCCGCCGTCATAACACGCACCACGTGACCGCTCCTCTCCTTCGCCCCCGCCCCTCACCCCCTCCTCTCCCCGCCCCTCACCGCTCCTCCCCACCCCTTCCCACCTCTCCCCGCTCCAGCCCCGCCCCGCTCCACCCACCACCACCGTCACCGCCCCCTCCCCGTACCGCCCCTCCCCTCCCCGCACCGCCCCTCCCCTCCCCTCCCCGCCCCACCAGGCCCCCAAACCGCCCCTCCCCACCCCCTCCCCGCCACGCCCCTTCCCACCTCTCGCCGCTCCACCCCTTCCCACCCCGCCCCGCACCCACGCCGCCCCCCTCTCCGCCCCCTAACCACTCCCTCCCCGACCCTCCCCGTCCCCTCCCCACCCCTCCACCGACCCTCATCACTCCCTCACCGCCCCCTCCCCGCCTCCTGGCCCCCGCCGATAGTCCACCTCCACACCCGACTCCCATCACACTTCTCGTCTCCGCCACTCTCTTCTTCTTCTTCTTCTTCTTCTTTTTCATTATTGTTTTGATTACCTGTCGTCACTGCACAAGAAAAGTGACATCTCAAAAACTCAGTTTGCAGGAGAACGGTTTCAACTTGAGCGAAGGTCAGTTAGCGCCAAAACGAAGTGTTTAATTGTAAATTTAATTTTAATTTTAATTCCATTTTTTGGAATTACTGTAACGAAAGTCCATGGCTTGTACGTACGTCTCAGAGAGTAGAAGGTTCTTGTTACGCAATTGTATGAAAGAGGTCGAAACATTAGGTCACTTTCTGTTCGTCTTTGTCGGCCCCCAAAATGACGATGATGATGATGACGTGGTATTGATGATTAGGGTACTAATGATAATGACTGTAGGGCGGATTTTAATGAAATGTCTTTTTTTCTTTTCACTTTAGAACAATGCCGTTTAGTATAGATATTCATTTTATGTTATGACAAAAGGAAATGACATTTTTATAGTTCATTATTTTGCATTTTTTGTCGATTTCGACTAAAGTCATTTTTTACCTTTTCCCGTCATTTTTAATGCCTTTTTTGCTGATTTAATAGATTTTAATGGTACTGGCTTCTAATAATATTGACGAGATGCAAATGTTCTTCGCAGGATTACTCAGTAGCATATTCTATTTGTTCGCTCAGAAATTATTTTAACAGCCGTTGTATGTAATTCTTGTGACGTACATCAGCGCCATTTTCGGTTCGGCCGATTTCGGTATAACTAAAGACAGATATTTCCTCCTAAAGAACAGTCCAAACCAAAAGTTTGAAGCTGAGTTCACTGAAACGAATGGAAGAAACCTCGATTACATCAGTAACGTATCCAATAGCTTGAGTAGTTCATTCAAATTAGTTTTGATTTGATTTTTTACGTCATTTATCTTTGGTTTTAAGGCATTTTTGAAGCATTTAATTGGTCATTTTTGGCGATTTTTAGGCATGGCCTCGCTCATGCTGGCGGATCCTGTCTTCCCTCTGATCCAGAGCTCGGCCCCGGCTGCCGCCGCCGAGACGTCGCGTGGCCTGAGCGTCTTCGCCTGTGAAGCCCCATCCGCCGGTGCCGACGCCCCGGGGTCACCTGGCGGGCGCCGCGACGCGGCTTCGAACCGGTTGCTGCCCGCGCCCCCCCCCGGCCTGTGCGTCATTCGCAGGAGATTCCGGCCTTTCCCAGAAGCGAACCGCGCACCGCCGCGCGCCGGTCGGAAATGGGCTTCTGGTAGCCGGCGCCCGCCCGAGCCTTCCGTTGATTGCAGGCGCCCTGCACGCGCCTTGCACCCGAGGAGACACGACTTCGCTTGACGTGTTTGCCTCGCAAAACGGCGACTGGGTTCCCGGAAAATGTTTCCCGCTTGCGCGTAATATTTTGCTTACTTCTGCAGAACACTTCAAATCATTACGCTCGACTACCATGACGTGCTCTGCCAATGGGATTTTTACACGTTTCTAATCACGGATGAAACAAAAATTCCATACATTGCAAATTATTCTCTATTCTGTTTATAATAGTTATTTATGTATCAAGGGCGTTAAGTAGATTTTTTGCCCCGAAGACGACTTCCAAATCCGACGGCCTCTGGCCCGAGAGGTTGGAAGTCGCCTGAGGGGCAAAAATATTTATTATCGCCCGTGGTGCATACAAAACTTTATGGTTTACTAGTTCGTTACTGAATTAAACGAGATTTCGAAACATTTTATATTTTTTTTACGTCTACATTAAAAGATGCATTGTAGTCGTCATTAGTCAAAATTAATCAGATAAACAAAACAGTGTATATCTATTTACTATGGCATAATTGTTATTGGACTGATTTTTTCGAACAAAATGAATGAATATTGTGAAGTGCTTGCGGAAATTCTCGCGAAAGCTATCAAAACTACAGACAGTGATTTTCAGTAAAATTTCGAAAAATATGTGAAAATGTTTACGGTATATTTGAGAGTTATATAAGAGTGTGAATAACAGTGTAAATTGCGTTGATGAAACGCTACTTTGAGGTTATTTGCTTCTGTTGCCAAAAGGAATTTAGAATATGTTATAACACTAAAAAAATAACATTTCGACGATGTTAGCCGATGTGCCTTATATATCTTGTTACTACGAGTAATACTGCTACTCAACAAGCACACTCTATGTCTCTAAAAAAGGTGATACGTAACAGTGAAATATGAGTGACTAGTGGCAATTTTATATTCAAGGGAACATTCCAAAATTGCAAATTTTATATCAATTAAGTAAAATAAGGTTTATAACGAGTTATTTTACTTATTTGAGCGCTATGATATTTATTTATTGTATTTGATTGCATAGTAAATCGAATTCATAAAAAAGTTGTATGTGTTGTATTGGTATTATAGCGGGTCATAAAGCATGCAAAAGGCCCTCAGGCATAAAGAATCAGAAAGGCCCGCGAGGATATTAACAATACCGTTACTTGTTTTGTTTAAGGTCCGTAAACACACGGCAATGAACTAGTAAACCATAAAATATATTTCAATGCAATTTTTCATGTAGCAAAATGAAGAAAGTAAGCACCCGTTTTTTCAGTCGGTATTGCAACGGTGCCCTTTCATCTGATATGAAAGAACTCCATCGAAGCACTCGAGTAGCGTGAAGTTCGCTTCTAAAGAGGAAGGCCATGACGATGGTATTCGAATAACGTGAAAACAAGAAAAGCAAATGGAGATTAAGGGAGTACCTCCTCCTCCGCATGAGACGCGGAATCAGCTTAGCATCGTTCGGTGACAGGCGAGAGGAACCCGTTTACAATCACCACCGATCACGTGCCTACTAACACACATACGGCGCTGGCCCAGTTGGCGGGACACGCGTCAGTCTCACTCCCGATCCGTTTCGACCGATCCGCTTGCTCCTTGCGCCTTGCCCAGCCGCGCTACGTGCGTCTAGCCCCCACTATAACGGGCAGAAGGAACATCATCAACACTCTAAGCTTGGTCGAGTCCTGACGGCGGCAGGATTTTCGACACTGGCTTTTCAGCTAGGTCGAATTCAGTCGCTGTCTGGAGGAGAATTCTAGCGGCCGGCTGCTCTGATCGGTAGTTTTCCGTGGTTTCTCCGATCAACACCAGGCGAATGCTGGAGCAGAATCCTACCAAACGGGCCACGGACCGCGCGCGATCTGTTCTTCCTCTTCCTTGTCCTATCCTCTCCCCTTACACACTTACACTAACATGCACTACACTACCACATATTTCGGGAAACCGGTCGGGGGTTTAGAGCTTGTCCCGGCTGGGGTGGTGCCCCGCTGCTGGGAGAGTCCTGATAGGGGGAAACCCCACTAGCCGACGGTAGGTCGGCGCCGGATCTCGCCATCCAGCTAGGGAAGATCATCGCCATCTCCCGAGAAAACATGCACTACACTAACGGGACTAATGACCAAAGCAGTTGACGTGCCCGGAAACACGAAAAAAACAATGAAGGTGACTAGAATTGTGTGCGGTGGAATCTAAGCTTATTGATTGATAATTTTGAACTAATTATAAAAAAATTAGTATTTGGCTTTGCTCAAATAATAAACAATATTGTTATTTTAAGTGTTTATGTCTCTTCGTCTATATTATTATATTCTCCTTTAGTCTCCTTATTTTTGAGCAGATCTTGAACAGTTATTGGAGATGAATTTATTTCACACTTTTTATTATTATCTTGCAACAGTTTCGAGGAATATTTTTTTCCTCGTCTTCAGGCTAGATCATTAACTGTAATGAGTAATTTGTTAATAATGAAATTACTAATTTAACAAGTTATTTGTATCATGTGAATATATCACAAAAATACAGTATTCAAATAAGATATTTTAGTAAGTGAAGTCCTAGGCTTCCGCGGCCAGAGCCATGTAAATGATCTTGGCTGTCCGGGTGACGCCGCGTCAAAGGCCGACGTTCCGACCATCTTTTCGTGGCCTTCCTCAGGGCTGGTCTGCTCGTGTGGGTCAGACCACGGAAGACCTCGAAAAGATGGTCGAAACGTCGGCAACACAGCCTTCGACGCGGCTTCACCCGGACAGCCAAGATCATCAACATTTTAGTAAGATTACTCGATATACTCATATGGAGCTTACCTTTTGATTAAATTTATACATTTTTTAAAATTTTTAGTCATGAGCTCATGTTATAGAAAAATATAGGTAGGGAGGATAAACATATATTGAGAAATGGTAGCCTATTGGTGGAATAATTAAACAGAATACATAATATACCTAATATGTACTATATTAAATTTTTATTACACAAATAATATAGAAATGTCCCAATTCTAAGCCCTGTGATTTTGAAAGAATTCTTTAAATTTTGGGGTTCTTCACAAAATGTCTCTGAGAAATTTTCAAACTTTTCTCAGGAATGGCTCCAAATTTCTTTAAATTTCTTGCTCAAACAGAAGAAAATACACTAAGAACTATTTTTTTTGGAAAAATAGTAGTTTTACCATACTTGGAAGTGAAATATTGGCAATTTTAAAAAGAAAACTTTCCCAAAACCTCTTAATTTTTTGCATTATTTTTTTTTTACAGAGAGTGCCAAATGCACCCAATGACATGACAAAAGCTATTTTTAAATTTTCTTTTGATTTTTCCGAAATTATACTGATGTAATTCTTTTTAAATCTCACGTCGTTATTTACTTTACTGGCGTTGTTTATTCATTATTGCTTTTGTGAGTGCAAGTGCTTTAAATGTTTTTTATGAAGTTTCTCGAAAACTCAAAACTTTTCTTGGAAAACTCAAAATTGCGCATTTTCAGAAAAACGTAAGCAATATTTTCTCAAAAATTATCCCAATTTTTACAATAAATATTTGCATATAGGATAAATTTTAGTATAATATTCTTTAAGTTATATTTCAGTTCTGCTATATAGGGTCGAAAAATTGAGAATATGTGAAAAAATGTACGTGTTTTTTGATAAAATACTATTTCTTCAACAAATATTACAATAAATTAAACTAAACCATTGTGTTAAATGCTATAAATATTATATTTTATCGCATTTTCGGTAGAGTTAATTTTGAGAATATTGTTCATTGCTGAGTGCGATATTGAAAACTTTTTATGTTAAAGTAAGTTTGTTTGCATTGTTTGTATGGAAACTAAATGTATAGTCGTTACTCAGATATGTAGATTCAATGTTACAAATCACATGACCACCTATGCATAAAAGATTAGTTTTCCTGACATTATTGATTTTATCAAATTATTTGTGTCACAAAGCCCTAACACCTGTAGAATTCTGTGGTCGCAGGGTAAAAGCCCTTAAGTAGGTAGGTTTAGATAAGGACTTAAAATCGTCTACCGGGCGACCACAGAATTTGTTGTACGGTCAATGATTCAGCCTCGGGAGACAGTGGCTTGGGGCAGGTGAGCCAAGTACGTTGACCCTACGAGTGCGGGTACAACACCCACAAAAGACGGATGTTTTCAGATGTATTTGAGGAGTTCATTCCGTCTTCTCCGTGTATTACCATAATCCGTCCACAATCTCTTGGCCTGAATGGTAACTATGTGAAATTTCTGTGCAACCAGCCTGTGTGTGAAAATAAAGGAGTTAAATTCCACAACAATGGTACGAGCACCAAGGTGGAGTTCGAACTACCAGGGGCCTGTGTGTAATGGTCAGGGCCGAGATGGGCCTAAGCGCTGCGTCGGTTTGGGGAGCGCCAACGACCTCTTCACTGAGAATTCTTGTCACCGGGAGAGTGGTAGGTACCACGAGAAGCCTTGGACCGGGAGCGGTAGCTCAGTGCATCAACTGATGTCACTGCAGCGCCTCTGACCGGGAGGTCCTAGGTTACACTCCCCACCACTAGCTTTTCAGCTTTGTCTAATTCAGTCGCTGTCTGGAGGAGAATTCTAGCGGCCGGCTGCTCTGATCGGTAGTTTTCCGTGGTTTCTCCGATCAACACCAGGCGAATGCCGGAGCAGTACCCTATCAAACGGGCCACGGGCCGCGTCCTTCCTTGTCCATCCTCTCCCCTTACACACACACACTAACATGCACTACACTGCCACATATTCCAGGAGACCGGTCGGGAGCTCAAAGCTTGTCCCGGCTGGAGCGATGCCCCGCTGGTGGGAGAGTCCTGGTTAGGGGGAAACCCCACTAGCCGACGGTAGGTCGGCGCCGGATCTCGCCATCCAGCGGGGGAAGATCACCGCCATCTCCGGAGAAAAAAACATGCACTACACTAACGGTACTAATCACCAAAGCAGTTGACGTGTCCGGAAACACGAAAAAATCAATCAATCAAACGAGAAGCCTTGGAATGTCTTTAAAGCGACGATAGATGGCAGCGGTAAGAGGGTGAAGGAAAACCAAAAAGCTAATCTCGATCCAGGAGAATAACTAACTTATACGACGTCTATACCATTTTGAGTTTTAGTTTAAATTATAATTTGCTGGAAATTTAATGATTTGTAAGTTCCAAGCAATTTCTCACTTTATTAATCCGATGTTTTCTACTATTGTATTCAATTAAGGAAGATATATATCAATGTGAAAGATAGCGATTATTACTTTCACATTCAACTCGTTTTCATTAAGATCGAAAGTTCGACTTTGCGACCAATATTCTTTGCGTAAAACTTTAAGGTTAGGGAGAACGGCGAAAGCGTAATGTAATTGAGCAAACATTTCTAGTTGAAAAGTGTGACACACATGCTACTTCGATTGCATACTTTCCTGGCTTGAGCCGTTAACTATCAAGAAAAAGTCTTGTGATACAATGCTCAAGTATTGAACATATTCTTTGCACTGGGAAGCATGATTTCAATGAGACGAGGTCACTAGAAGCCAACAAAACGAGTATAGTCAGCGTAATTCCTGCATTTAGAGAATATCCGGCTCTAAAACACGCAGGAGTTGCTTCTCTAGAACTTAATGTCTTGACGAGAAATGTTTAATCACAATTATTATTTTAATATGAATAATCTTGCTCGAAAAAAGTTTCCTTGTTCAAAAATATCCATATTTTATTAGTTGCATCAAAACATCTGCTGTTCATATTATAACACTATTGTTGTTGAATGTTACGTATATATTTCTAATACTTTATACGAGAGTTACTTATAAATTAATGTATTTGCAGTAAAATGTTTCAAATTAAATACAATATAATTTCATAATCGAAATTATTTTAGGCATAGAAATTAATTTAATACTTTTGACATCATTTAATTACCGTTTAATAGCGTTATGTTTATCGTACATTATACTAAAAATATCAAAATTTGTCATTATAGCAGTCCTTGCGAATGTGTACATATCTGCCGGGCAATGGGAAGTAAATAATTGCATCTAGTAACCAACAATTTTCGCATGTTTGTAATATGTTGTCAATTGCAGAGAAATTTTAATGTAAACGGCAATGAAATGTATCTCCTGGAAAAAAGGATATGACAGCAGTCTTCGAGCAGGAAGTATGAAAGAACGCAAGTTAATATTTTCGAGAGCTGTCTGCAAAGGTGGTCATAAAGAACAATTTAAAGATATATCCAGTTATTTGGCAAATCTGATAATAAGCAATGTTTTCTATGTCGCGCTATGGTAGCATAAAATAATAGGTGATATTTAGCTGTTCGAGAAAGCTGGGACTGTAGTTATCGTTTTGAGTTGCTGATGATAACTTTTCTCGGCATTTACAGTCTGTTCTAAACATGTTTCACTAAACGTCAGTAGAAAAGTAAGCATCGGTATCGACCTAACGTTTTTACTATCCATGATGATAATAATAGTACAGTCGGCAAGCAATATGGTATGTTGTGGTAATCTCTCCTTATCCTTTCCACTGCGACGTGATCTCTAGTTCCAAAAGACGTGAATGTCTTATATAAATTATCTAGCCTGTCAACTCCGCCATTTTCCGTATCATTTACCTTGTAGGCCATTCCAAGGAAGACTACTGTATACTTCTTTCTACAGTTCTGCTTCACGTTGCAGTACATATACAATATGTGTGCATGCCCTCCATAAATTTCACCATCATACTTTCCTTGAAGATTATTTTCAGCAAGGCGTGTGTCAGCGGAAACCACACTACATTGCTGGTACACAAAGACGAACACAGACCTTTGTTCAGAGCATTAGCATAGCATTAGAACGAAGCTGGGAAATTTTCATGTTCTTGGAACGTCGCTTGTTGATTCATAGAAGCTCAAGATAAAAAGTCAAGCAAATTTGTGAAGTGAAATCTGGGAACGAAGAAAATTCGAGTTATAAAGAACTTCAATGGATAGATGTTGCACGGTATTAGCGTTTATTTTAAAACCAATCGTTTCGGCCCGACACGTCTGAGTATTCACATCATAAAATAATCGTGCTATGTTGCTGTTAGCGACTTCAAGGACAATAAGTCATTCAGGAAAATTTTATGTTTGATCACGTACGTAATTTAACGATTTAAAATCGAGTATTACCCAGCGAATCTTCATGAGCTACAATTCTCGGTCGAATTCTGCCGCTGACTGAAAGAGAATTCTAGTGGCCGGCTGTTTTGATCAGACGTTTTCCTTTGTTTATCTTATCAATACGATGCGAATCTCGTTGCAATCCAAACAAACAGCCACAGACCGAGCGTGATTTTATCTTCCTCATAATTTCCCCTTCCTCCCCCTCCACACACAAACATACACATATGCACTACACTTGCACCATCCAATGTCGAGAGACCGGTTAGGAGATTAAGGTCATCCACGCTGGGGCAGGGCCCCACTGGGAACCGGTGCCTAAAGGGAGAGTCCTCCCACGTATGTCTGTGTATAGGTCGGCGACAGATCTCACGGTCGAGCTGAGAAGGAACACCGCTACCTCCCGGAAAACAGCATGCACTACTATTACGGGATTAATAACTGGCTGATTATCGCACTTTCAAGCAATATGCATTCACACGCTCTTTATGCGTCTTTACACTGCGCACGTTATATGACACTTCACATATTTATAATTATTTATTACTCATTTGTGTACTGATCCATTCATGCAATGTGAATTTCCCGAAGTAAAAATTTCCTCCTGGCGCAGGTCATCAACTGATGTCACTGGAGCGCCTCTAACCGGTAGGTCCTAAGTTCGACTCCTGACGGTGGCTGGATTTTCTAGCTTCTCAGCTAGGTCGAGTTCAGTCGCTGTCTGGAAGAGAATTCTAGCGGCTGGCTGCTCTGATCGGTAGTTTTCCGTGGTTTCCCCGATCCACACCAGGCGAATGTCGGAGCAGAACCCTGACAAACGGGCCACGGATCGCACGCGATCTTTCCTTCCTCTTCCGTGTCCTGACCTCACCCCTTATACACACACACTTACATTAACATGCACTTCACTACCACATATTCCGGGAGACCGGTCGGGAGCTTAGAGCTTGTCCCGACTGGGGCGGTGCCCCGCTGGTGGGAGAGTCCTGGTTAGGGGAAACCCCACTAGCCGACGGTAGGTCGGCGCCGGATCTCGCCATCCAGGGGGGGAAGATCACCACCAACTCCAGAGTAAAAACCAACATACCCCTACACTTACGGGAATAATATCCTAGGAAGTTGGCTGAAAACCAATCAATCAAAATTTCTTCCATTCAATTGTACCATCTTTTTTGTAAAGAATTCAACCTTTGACAGTGCGGTTGTAGACTTGAACAATTACCCCAATGCTTTGCACCATCGTAAAGGACAACGCCTATTGCCTTTGTCGTTTCAAACTACACGTTTCCGCTGTCAGAAAAGTCACGCAGTCGGAATCGATGGTCTTGAACCGCGTACACTTTCCCTCTTGGGCTCATCAAACCCACCAGCAGAATTTGAAAAACGAGTTGCCTAGCATGTGGTATCTTGACACTAGTCTATAATTACCTGTGACAAATCGCCAGAAGTTCTGATTGGAAATCTATGTCCTGTACGAGGTTCTTAGTGTTCGCCTTTGATTGATGGATCTTCTGGATATGTACTGAAATTATGTATGCGTAGATACGAAACACACTCTGCGGTGTGTGAAATTTTCTCATTGCATATTTGAACAAATATAGGATTCAATTGTGATTTGTAGGAAATACAGTTTATATAAGTGAAACTGGAATTATTGTGAAAAAGACGACCTAACGATTTGACAAGTTTAACAACTTTTAATCTGCCCAAAAAATGCCTTCTTTGACTGCATGTAATATAGAAGAAGAGAGTGGCCTCTTCTAGCATTGACCTCATTTAAGAGACGTTCTACGACTTTATCTTTTAGAGGAAACTAAATAAATTATAGTTTACTATATTAGAAGTTCATCATTGATGGAAAAAAGAGCTAAGATTCCTAAGAGATTTCTAAGAGCAGAATGTCAGAAACAGTTATTCTAGATATCATTTGTCATTTCATGACATTACGGTATTATTTAACACGTCCTCACAGTACTACAGCACTGGTTTCTCGTAATACTTAGAAGAAATGGCATTTTAAAAAAAAGTTTCTCATCTTTTTCCGGGGTTACTCTCTTTTTGAATGAGAAAATTGTCTTTGAACGCAAACTGTTCACTTACTGATCAGTGTACACACGTCATCATAAAACATATTGCATCCAGAAGGACAAGAGAATTGCGATAATTGATGTCGTACAGATAGATATTAAATTATTACATTTTCGCTCTTATAGGATAAACATTTATTGCTGTAATGGCCACAGACGGTACATGTTTGTACGTTGTTGCCTGCTTGTTGACAATCACGCGTCCAGAAGTAGCAAAATGGAGTTGTACAGGTCTCAATTGGAGGGTCCATCCACCTAGCCTGCTCCTCAACGAGTTTTTCTTGCAGATTGATCGGAAAGGATGCAGACTTGATCTCCAGTTACCAAGATTCCCAAACATTTTCGGTCGGGGAGATGTCTGGCGCTGCGGTTGGCCATGGGAGAATATCCGCAGCTGCAGGGCACTCTCTGGAAACGGCAGCGGACGGAGGACGAGCGTCGTCTGGTTGAAATAGGGCGTGGGCGCGGCAGTTCTTAACCGACAGGACCGATAGTTCCAGGATCTCTTGAACGGGTCATGCGGCTGCCATGGTGCCAAGAGGACTACTGTCAGTGCACGGCCACAAAAGGGCATTGCGCTCCCACAAAATCAAGCCAAGCTCATGGTTCACGTCAGATAGCTCTCACAGCGCCTCCAGATGCGGACCCGCTGGTTGTTTCCATCGAGGCAGAAGAGGAACTTATCATTCAATGCTCTGATCGGTAGTTTTCCTTGGTTTCTCTGATCAACACCAGGCGAATGCCGGAGCAGTACTCTAACAAACTGACAGCGCGCGATCTTTCCTTCCTCTTCCTTGTCCTATCCTATCCTCTCCCCTTACACACACATATACTTACACTAACATGCACTACACTACCACATATTCCGGGAAACCGGTCGGGAGCTTAGAGCTTGACCCGGGTGGGGCGGTGCCCCGCTGGTGGGAGAGTCCTGGTTAGGGGGAAACCCCACTAGCCGACGGTAGGTCGGCGCCGGATCTCGCCATCCAGCGGGGGAAAATCACCGCCATCTCCCGAGAAGAAAACATGAACTACACTTACGGGACTAATGACCAAATCCGTTGACGCGCCTGGAAACACGAAAAAATCAATCAATCAATCAATATTGCTATACAACGTAGGGCAGAATGCATATTTAGGAACTCATAGTTTCACGCTCGTTACCATGTGTTAAAGAAATCTATGGTACCATTTAAATATTGAATTTGTAGCAAGAAAGAAAAATGCTCTACAATAATATCGTTATCAAGTTAATATGTCGGTTCAGGCACGATTTAAAGTACCACAAAATATATTGAAATATTTGAAGGGAACATCTTGGATGAGCCACCAGTACGTTTGTTCCACAAAATATATTGAATTCATTGAAGCGATTGCTTCAAAGAGCCGTTCAAATACTTTTAAACTTTCGAGACAACTAATAGGGAGCGTTGCTATTCAAAATATTGCACCAAAATGTGTTTTCCTTGACAAAATTAATTAAGCAGCGGCAGATCCGAAGGAGCAAAACACACTAAAACGAAATATATTCATCACAGTATTACACTTTCCTGTTTTCCTTCTCGTAATGCCTGAAACGAGTATTACTGGTCGTTTTAGTTTTTTTATTCATCACTTCTTCAATGTCAGGTGCGTGGGGAAAATGGAATGTATTGCCATCATTTTTCCTGGTATTCTATAAATGAGCTTGAATTAGCATTATTCTTTATAGAGGTAAAGGCTTGTTAATTCGTTCTGAGGAACGGAACTGCTCCGCTATAAAAGAACTGGTGAAATAAAAGAAACTCAAAAAACTTAGGAAGGATACATGAATGTCATACAAGTGCACAAGCAGATTTCTTTTAAATTAGATAACTAGATATACTGTCCTGTAAATGCAGGTTAGAGAACTGTCTTCATGCAACTCATTTATTTTATCATTAACTGATGTGTGAATTGTTCATACGACATGTACTACAGGCATCATCATGTACCATAGAATACTTTGACTCTGTTAGAAACAGAAATGTTTCAAAGTTGATTTAGATGTGTCCCACTTTTCTTTCTCTTTTTCCATTCTTTTTGCAACACATCTTGATCTTAGTGTATCTGGAGTAATGCTGCGTTAAGATTTTCTCTTTTGTCTCGTCTCGTCGCAGTCAGTCAACACCTTCCAACCCTTCAACGAGGGTGCGGCGTCGATAGTAACTGTGATTCCAAACGCCCACCCATCCAGGAATTCGAGGTGCCTCGAGTTGCTTAACTTCCGTGACCTGACGGAGTGTATTTAAACAATTCGGCCAAGAGCGCCGACTTCTCTTCTTTTAACAACATCTAATTTTTTTACATTATGAAAATTAAGGAATCTATTTTATCGCGTTAGGAAATTCCAGTTTTTAACGTATTCACTGAGTTTTCTTAAAAGCTATATTTTTTTAGTCTCCGAAACAAAACGCCAGGTGGGAGCATGGAATAAAATATGCTATATAAGAAATGCAACCGATCATACAAGATTTAAACTGAGTTAGGACAAGCTTTAAATTCCCGACCGTTCTCCTGACAAGTGTGGTGCATGTAAGTAAGCGTGTGTATGTAAGTGTGTGTAAGTAAGGGGTAAGGAAAGACAAGGAAGAGGAAGGAGATATCGCACGTGGTCCGTGGTCCGTTGTTAGGGTACTGCACCGGCATTCTCCTGGCGTTGATTAGAGAAACCTTGGAAAACTGTCCATCAGCCCAACAGCCGGCCGTTAGCATTCACTTTCAGACAGCGGCTAGCGGCAACTCGGCCTAGCTGACAAGCTATTAGTGTCGAAAATCCTGCCACTGTCGGGACTCGAACCCTGGAACTCCCGATCAAGGCACTGCAGTGACATCCAGTTGACGCCCTGACCCACCTTTGCCGGTATAGAGGATTGAAAGAAATTGTTTCAATATTGCTTTTAGTCGTGAAAGATCCAAAGTTGATGCTTCAGCCTTCATAAAGTATTCAAGGCGCACCCAAAATACCACGCAGCATATTCATCTCGCTCGTTCTTTTTTCTGAAAATGATTGATTTCTTGCTTGACGGATGGCTACTGCTGAGCAGATGCGTATAAAAAATTCATGAAATGGCGCCGACATCGCTACGGACTTCTTTCGGCTGCATCCACTTCCGACATATCGAGTTCACGCTCGACGAAGATATCCGCTCTATCTCGCTCCGGCAGAAGCGGAAGTAGTAGAAGACGAAAGAGCGTCAGACGTGAAACTTGTGCCAATAAACAGATCAACTTGGGTCGATAACGTGTACACGAATACAAGGAACAATATACACATCACGGGAGAAGAAAATGGCGATACGATGCCGGCGCACAGATTGAAGACACAGTATACCTACGCATTTTCCATATTATTCGTTCCTTTTGCTTTATATTTTTTTCTTTCTCATTAATAGTTCTGATTGGAACGTCCTTTCTGTTTGTCAGAAGTACGATTTATTGTTTGGGATAATATTTCCACTGCATTATCTTTAAATCGTCTTTCAGGAAGGAAATAAATCCAATAGAAATACATAGGATGTAATTCCAGAAACAATATCGTTTGTTATTTCAGAAAGAATAACGCGGACAAGTAAGTGAAAAGAGAACAATCTGAACTTAAAATCTGTATTCTGTATACATCTCTAAGCTCAGGCATTGAAAGGTTCTATTGGCGAAGAAAAGTTATCGTTAAAACGATTGTAGTTTTTTCGTCCAAATAGATCAGATTGTAACACAATGATCCTTATATACATTTCATTTTCATCTTTTCAACAAAATAGAGGAGACCCGGGACTGGCTGACGCAAGTTTCTCGTTTTAACTTTTTTTTATAATCTCCAGTTTTGTTATATTATATCAATTGAAAGTAAGTTTATTGGTCTAATTTATAGTATCTTTTTTTTGTTAATGTTTGACGCCAATATTTAGAGTCTTTAGAAGTCATAGGTCAAGATGTGCCAACCCACCCCACTATATATATATATATATATATATATATATATATATATATATATATATATAAAATTAATAGGAAAGAAGTATACTAATTGCCCAATGTGTTTTATGTGACTGTTTAATAAAGTAGCCCAAGAAGTGAAAAAAACTACGAAAATGTTCATTACTATGCCCATTAGTGGTAACTTTTTATTAGTCTTTATTAAAAATAACAAAAAAATAGTTTTATTTTGTAGATATGGCTTTTGTGGTTGGTAGTAAGAGGATTGGACATGAGTTTATTCTTGGAATTCTAGGGATATATGGTCATGGCACTGTCCAACCAAACCCAATTAAAAATCGTCAACAAAACCCAAGCAAGATTTTTTATTAAAGAAGGCCGAAGTTTGGGCAAGGGAACTCAAAACTAAAAAACTGATTCACAAAAATCAAGAGAGTGGTTCAAGGTTTCAGCTGAAAATTAAAGAGAAGCAAAATCCGTCCCTCTGATTACAGATTATATATGATTATGAATATTATGAATAATATATGATTATATAATTACAGAAAATAATCAATGAAGTATACAAATGTTAGTCTCTAAGCTCTAAAATACATCTGAGGTCTCTGTTCAACCGTCGTTACACTAATCGTACTGAAACTGTGGTAAGTTCTTTGGCTCTTGAAGAACCCGTGTCACAAAATAGGACTTCTGGAAGTTACGTGCCGATATGGGAACCTGAGTGCCAATGCTCCTTGACCAACCTCCCCCGATCTCCCCTACTGTACTTAATTCCACTTGCCTGCTCCTATAGGGCCTTGGGCTTAGTATCCGATAGTACTAGAAGACAGTGGGTTTGAATTCCGCGTAGCGCGTGGACGTTTCCAGTTGTGATTGTGACTTGGGCCCATTCCCAGCCCCCTGGCATCAACTTTAAACACTCATGTTCATCACTTCGTCCTGCACGATAAAGATAAAATCGAAATGGCTTGGACATGAGTTTATTCTTGGAATTCTAGGGATATGTGGTCATGGCAAAGCACTACAAGAAATTGACTCTCTATTTCCGTAAAAAGGGACAAGCACCGACACGGATCAATGGGCTAGGGTACCTCGCACCTCGGTCATTACGAACGGTTCTGTCTGAAAAGGGCACTCCGAAGGCTTGTAAGGGACGCTGTGCATTGGGTTGAGCTTCAGGACGTCTGTAGGTTGCAAAGTATCCCTGGATATTTCCAGTCGCCGCTAGATGGCAGTACAGTAATGGGTCGGTCGTTAAGATAAGACCCAATCATTTTAAAAAAAGGGAACGTTACTAAACCAATTTCACTTGATTTTCTGCACCGAAATTTAACAGTGCCCATGGAAATTTAAAAATCTATCTTTTTTTAAAACAGCTATAACCCCTTGTACAGATAGAATTGAAGACTTACACTGCAGAGGAAATAAGTAAACAATAAATAAGTTAGTAGTTAAGTTAGTGAGTTTATAAGTAATAAGTAATAAATAAGTAAATGCGTAATGAAATCAATAATCCATCGAATAGTTAAATTAGCACATTGCGGGGCAAATGAACGTGGATAACCGAGAAGTAAGCGCAAAGATAAGGGTGTGGACTATCTTCTGTCGAGCTGTTTCATTTCAAGTGCAGAGGAGGCCAAAGACTGGAAGAAGAATACGTGATGTCCTCGCCAGACAATAAATAAATTGTTTTAAAAGAGTTTGGTAGATAAGCATGTACTCGTTTTCTGTCGGCAAGTTTTCCCCTCTCAGAGGTTTTTTTTCCTTAGACGTACCATATGGTGTCTCACTCACTGTTTTAATACGATGGAGAGATCAACCGGGTTAAATACCAGAATTCGGAAGATTAGAATGCTTTAGTACATAGGTATTGTAATGTCTTAAAGGCATTCGGCCTATCCAAATAGTATCAGGTTGTGTAATTTATATGTAGAATAATTACTTACAAAATAAAACCCAGAATTGAAGAATACTAGACTCCAAGATTATCTTTTGGAATTTCCACAACCAATATCCTGTTTACCCTCAGCGAAGATTGTCCTAAAAGGACATGCTATACGCACGTTCCGTTTGAAAAAACACGAGTCTTTGCACAAAACTGCCAACTTTTCAAATTAATTTAATAATATCACCAGATTTCTCACCGTTTATTCCTCCAGCGCATGTTGAGTGAAAAATTCCGCGAGTAAGTGAACTTCTAAAAACTGCATTATTTATTTATCTACGTCTATGAAACCTTACTTTCTTCTGGTCGCTCAGATATCCTTAGACTTCAACGAAACTATATATATGTGTGTTATAATATCCGGCATTCGGTCAAAATATTCACCAGAAAAAATTCAAAAAACGATTACGCCTAGTTACCGTCCTCTATGAACCTCGCTTAACTTTTTAGACATTTCGTAATAAATTTACTCATTCGATTAGAAAAGTATACAGAAACCATTCAGTATGAATATACGGCCATTCCCAAAATAGTATTTAAAAATGATATTTATTTATTATTGCAATTATTTGTCGAGACAGACAACGAGCTTGAGCATCGAGGGCTCAATTTACACCAGATCTCCATTTGAGACTGCTCACAATAATCACATGGTTGTGACGATTCACGAATGTTTTGTTGTCTCTAGTTTTATGAGTAACTTTCCATTTAATAACATCCCAAAAACTGACTCACTTATCTTCTGCACTCTGCCGGTAAACAATGATGTCACTTTCATAGACATCGTGAGGTCATCATGGATTGATTTCATTGTGAATCAAACACCAAATAAGGCATAAAATGCGTCAGCAACAAAAAAGCAAGAAGCGTACGTTTCCTCTGCCGGAGTTAGATTTACTTCTTTGTCCGGAAATCGCCGCGTTCTAAGCACAAGTGCCAAAGTTTCTGCCGCATTTCGCCCTGAGGAAGGTCGCAGTAGGCACTTGTGCCTTGGACGCAGCACCTTCGGACAGCCTACTTGTTTTCCTTTTTATCCAGCAGACAGCCGGTTACCCTTTACGTTCCGAAGGGACGCATAATCGACCATACACTAGACACCAACACACTTGCGGGCTCCTCTGATCTGGGGTCAGCAGAACGCGAAGCCTTCCGCGACAACACATGCAAAGTCAAGGGACAAACAGCCATGCCCAAGGCGGGACTGGAACCCGCGACCCTTCGGACCGAAGCGCTGAGTCGGTACTCGCTCTTAGCCACCTCGACCATCCAGGTCGGCACAGCCAACTAAATACCAAAATATGTATCTCTTTTGTTTGAGTGAAAAAATATTTTCATATGGATTGCTTGATTAGTGATTCCGGGCGCGTCAGCCGCTAAAGTCATCAGTCCCATATCTGTAGTGCGTGTTTTTTATCACGGGAAGTAGCGGTGATCTTCCCCAGCCGGATGACGAGATCCAGCGATGACATACTTGTCATATTGTATAACCGTGGGAACTCAATCAGCTGGAAACAATATGTGAACTCATTAAATCAGAGCATTGTCTTTGTGTGTTACATATCTGCTACAACTAGTATTTGGGATTCAATATCACAAAACACGACTACACTGATACTTTTCACACATAAAGAGACTTTTTATTTATTCATTGTTTCAAAAACAAGAACTTGGTTTAATGCTCAAGTATTTAATTGTCTGTCTCTATTTTATAACAATTTATATGTGGCATCCAATTTGACAGTATATAACGAAAAATTTGGGTACTGTATTAAGGTTGCCCTGGCTCACGAAGATCGCAATTTGGAGAACTCAAAATAGAAAGACAAAAAATATGTGAATACAGAGGAATCCCGACTCTACGAGTAGTAACAAATGAAATCAAGCCAACGTGAGTTGGAAGACGTTGGGTCGACCATGAAGGGCGTTTCTTTTAATTGAGTCAACAAAGTACAAAATCGTCTCCAAAGTTAGGAAAAGGTGGTTTCACTATTGAATGCTAAGGTGATTTCATTGTCTACACATACGTTGACTCCGACTGAAGGTTGCGCATTGTATACCACATGTCCGTTTACCTGAAAGTGACGCATTCCTTTTAACAACAATTTTGTGTAAAAATCATCAATGATTTCCAACTTCAAATGATTGAATCAGAATTCCTATTAGTAATTTTCAGTTCCTGTGATGATATACCTGTATGTGTATGATTCAAGTTGACGTGAAAGACGTTCCAAGGTTTCATATTTCACAAAGTTTCACATTTCTTCTCCAATTTCCTCGGAACTGCGTGGAGAGCTATTACTCACATTGAAAGGTTTTCTACACTCATGAGGTCTTCTGCAATAGAACGAATACACGGAAAAGACTCGCCTATTCTGATGTCTATGTTACCATTGACATTTTCATAACAATAATAATAATAATAATAATAATAATAATAATAATAATAATAATAATAATAACGCCGTAGTTTCTCAAATATAGGCCCCTCTAATGTGTACCCCTTCACAGTGTACCTTGCCTTTTTTCCAAAGATGTGTAATATGTATTTATCAAAGATTTTTGGTAGCAACAAAGATGAGACACTCTTCGACCAAAATCGAGATCAACACTTACGAATAACTGGTGGCTTAGAGACACTTATCTTGTCACTACCCTAAGCCCCTCATTTGTGTCTGTTTTTTCCTGACAAATATGACTTTTTAGTTGATTGGTTACTGATTCCGGGCGCGTAAACAACTTAGGTCATTAGTCCCGTACGTGTAGTGCATGCTTTTACTCGGAAGATGGCGGTGATCTTCTCCCGCTGGATGGCGAGGTCCGGCGCCGACTTACCGTCGGCTAGCGGGGTTTCCCCTTAACCAGGACTCTCTCACCAGCGGGGCACCGCCCCAGCCGGGACAAGCTCTAAGCTCCTTATCGGTCTCCCGGAATATGTGGTAGTGTAGTGCATGTTAGTGTAAGTGTGTGTGTAAGGGGAGACGATGGGACTAGGAAGAAGAAGGAAAGATCGCGCGTGGTCCGTGGCCCGTTTGTTAGGGTACTGCTCCGGCATTCCCCTGGTGTTGATCGGAGAAACCACGGAAAACTACCGATCAGAGCAGCTAGAATTCTTCTCGAGACAAGTTGATTTCAACCTAGCTAATTAAGCTAGTATCGAAAATCCGACCCCATCAGGACTCGAACCTCAGGACCTTCCATTAGAGTATACACGGACAATGCT
Source organism: Teleogryllus occipitalis (assembly GCA_011170035.1). NCBI lineage: Eukaryota > Metazoa > Arthropoda > Insecta > Orthoptera > Gryllidae > Teleogryllus > Teleogryllus occipitalis. The sequence continues at coordinate 305,674 of BLKR01000995.1, forward strand.
AGCTCTGAGCTAAATCAGCCAGTGATTCCATTCTAGAAATATTCGTTCTGCTCTGAAATAAAGTTTGAGTTGTCAATTTTCTTGTGCACCGACGTTGCCCCCATTTCTTTTTTTATGAAAACAATTAAATAAGAAACTTTCTTGTTACTAACAATAAATAATAGAAAGGGCAGTGTAGAAACTAGAATTATGTGTTAGATTTAAACATTGTTAGTAGCTGAATCGCGCGGGTTAATTTATTAGTATGCGCTCGTATGGTATCAGATTCAAAGGGCAAGGCCTTCTGAGTTGAGGGCCATTATGATGGACATTCCAAATTCATAGTCGGTAAAGAGTCTTCCACCTTCAATTTTTACCAATGCCTTCCATCTTCACCATTCGGTCCTTCACCCTCCACAGTGTCCGTATCACGTCTTTGGCCGCCATAAGTCCTTGTGAGAGCCAGAATACTGCACGGGGGATGGCATCCCGCCACACAAGGCTGGATTCTCCCCGAAGCAGGTAACGCAGGAACCTCGCCGGATGGGGGACCCACAATAGTTCTCTCGGTTAGAGTAGAGAACACAGTACACCCTTAGAGGCGTGGCGGAGTGGGGGGTGGAGAGGGAAGGGGAGCGGGCAGAGGAGGGGAGTCTCATTAAGACCTCCCTCAAATTACGCCACGGGCTCTGATAGAAATGAATAAAACTTACCGATTGGCGATTGTCATGGCTCGTCCGTCATACACTTTGTCCCCGCCGCAATTTAATGCCAAATGACTTCCAAAAGCAAGTTTTCTCGCCTCGCTCGCCCGGATCCAAGTCACGGCGAGGCCCGGACCTCGCGATCACTACAATCATCCTTGAGTCTTTTCACCGCATAATTACGAATTCACTTTTACAAGAAAGCACTTCATTAAGCACATTATAAGAAAACCTCAAGAATTCAAACTGCGTAGTTGCAAACACGTTTTGAAGAAAGAACACTGCAAGCTTTATCACACAGGCACACTACCCCGACCGCAGTACTATTTAGTAATAGAGCTCGGGCAAGTTACTATGGTGAAATTGCCTCCCCTTATAATCGCCTAACCACCCCTCGTCCCCTCCACTGTGGATTTCCCCTCGCCAGAGTGGCGCGAAGTGCTGGTTTAAACGACATCCTCAGGTTGTACCGTGTTCTAGACTTCAACCCTTTTCTCAATTAAATTTGATAATACAGTCGACTCGGGTTATAGTGAACTTCTAGGCACTAACATTTCTAGTTCACTATTTCCGAGGTTCACTGTAGCCGATGTGAAAATTAAAGAGAATTTCTTCATAAAGATTAATTTTATTAACATAGAGACACAGCAAAACACTTTAACAGCATATACTAAAAATTTCAGTACTTTTATTGGTCCTTAAAAAAGTAAATTTCTTTTCAATTGTTTGCTTCGTACTTTTTTATTAGTAATTTCTCTAGATTCTTCTGCAGAATTCGAGTTATGTCCGTAGTTGATTCTACATTGACTTCTGGGTCTAAGTATCGTAATACAGTCGTGACAGTCTTCAAAGCCTCTTCCACTTTTGGAATTCAAGCTGCCTAGTGTTGGAATTTGTGGCACTGATGCGATATATTCTTTTCCAGGAGGAAATTATTTTCAGGACGTTGTATTTACTAGGTTCACTATAGCCGAGGTTCAGGTTCACTATAACCGAGTTTTCTAATACTTATGTGTAATGTAAGCGAAACGGGACCAGTGACTTAAGTTCACTATAGCCGAGGGTTCACTATATCCGAGTTCACTATAACTGGAACCGGGAACGGTGGCTCAGTGCATCAATTGATGTTACTGCAGTGCCTCTGACCGGGAGGTCCTAGGTTCCCACTCCCCACGGCGGCAGGGTTTTCCACAGTAGCTTTCCAGCTAGGTCGAATTCAGTCGCTGTCTCGAGGAGAATTCTAGCGGCCGGCTGCTCTGATCGGTAGTTTTCCGTGGTTTCTCCGATCAGTACCAGGCGAATGCCGGAGCAGTACCCTACCAAACGGGCCACGGACCGCGCACGATCTGTCCTTCCCATTCCTTGTCCTATCCTATCTCTTTACACACACACTTACACTAACATGCACTACACTACTACATATTCCGGGAGAGCGGTCGAGAGCTTAGAGCTTGTCCCGGCTGGGGCGGTGCCCCGCTGGTGGGAGAGTCCTGGTTAGGGGAAATCCCTGCTAACCGACGGTAGGTCGGCGCCGGATCTCGTCATCCAGCGGGGGAAGATCACCGCCATCTCCCGAGGAAAAACATGCAGTACATCCACGGGACTAAGCTGTTGGCGCGCCCGGAATCACTAACCAACCAAATAAAAAGCCATATTTGTCAGCAAAAACAGAAACAAATGGGGGGCTTAGGGTAGTCATCTCCCGAGGGGGAAACATGCACTACACTTACGGGACTAGAGACCAAAGCAGTTGACGCGCCCGGTCTCCGATCAACACCAGGCGAATGCCGGAGCAGTATCTTACCAAACAGGCCACGGACCGCGCGCGATCTGTCCTTCCTCTTCCTTGTCCTATCCTCTCCCCTTACACACACACACACTAACATGCACTACACTACCACATATTCCGGGAGACCGGTCGGGAGCTTAGAGCTCCTCCCGGCTGGGGCGGTGCCCCGCTGGTGGGAGAGTCCTGGTTAGGGACAAACCCTACTAGCCGACGGTAGGTCGGCGCCGGATCTCGCCATCCAGTGGGAGAAGTTCACCGTCATCTCCCGGGGGGAAAACATGCACTACACTAACGGGACTAATGACCACAGTAGTTGACGCGCCCGGAAACACGAAAAAATCAATCAATCAATCAATTGACGGGCCCGGAAACACGATAAAATCGATGGATCAATCAATCAATGAATCAACGGAGCGCCTGCCCCGTTGCGGGCGGGCGGTGGGGTGGCCGCGGCGGCGGGGCCGCGGGCGCGGGGTCCGCGCCAGGCAAGAGGGAAGGGGCGCGCGCGCCGCCATTGGGCGCCCCTGGCGGGTAAAGGCGGCGGCGCGGCGGCGCGCGTGCAGTCCCGCGCCGTCGCCCGACCGCTGCGGACGCTCCCTCTCGCCCCAGCCGCCTGCCCGCCCGCCTGCCTGCCTGCGGCCGCCTCTGCTCCTGCCCGTCCACCCGAGCGCTTGGCTCGCACCATGAAGCAAACGGTGATCAAGTGAGTGTGCTTCCCCCGGCGCGCCGGCGACCGTGGCATTGCGCGGAGTCGAACGCCCGACCTGGCCCCTCGCGAGCCGAGCCGCGTGCCCCGCTGGGCCCCGTTGTCCTGCCGCGCCGGTATGACCACCGGCATGGAGCATACCGTCATCAAGTGAGTCCGGCCCCGCCGCCGCCGCCCTTGTTGTTGTTGTTGTTGTTGTTGTTGTTGTTGTTGTTGTTGTTGTTGTTGTTGTTGTTGTGGTTTGCTCCTGGCTTCATGCACATGCACGCTGCGTACGCTCGTAGTAGAAAGTCGGTCGTGTGTAGGAAATAGACGTCAGACCCTGCAGTTCTGACTGCTAATTGTAGCTAGGCGTGCTTTCCCAAACGCATGTTGACGGCTGCATTCGTTTGTTATTGTGCTTGGTACGTGAAGAATTCTTAACGACCATTTGATGAAATACTGAAGGCAGGCTATACGGGCTTGGTCATAAGTTCTAAGAACATTGCCTAGGAATTTAGCTGTTTAATATGTGGGGCTGTTGACAAAACTAACAACAGGCCTTAAAGGATAGCCACTTTTATGGTCTTCAACTAATCCATATATTCTAGGACAGCAACCATTATGACAATTCAATCTATTTTTTTGTATTGAAATCAATTTTGTTGTTTTTGAAAAGGCTGTAAATCTGTTGATTGTTAAGTCTGGATAGCATTTGGGTGTGATGATCAAGCCCCGTTAACCTACCTTCAATATGTGCTTAGTACGTTCGTCGACTGAATCTCTGTTGTCTTTAAACATAAACTAAGCTTTTAACGATGATTATCGGTTGTGTCCAAGACCACATTTGAATGATTGCTAAATGTTTTTCTAGAATTTTTTTTCTGGTCGTTTACTGTCGCATGGCTTAGTTGAAAATTGACTTAGTACGTTTTTACTGTTTTGCACGTCTTAGAAACAAATAAAAATGTTTGCATGCCAACGTGAAGTACATCGTGTAAAATTTAAAATTCTGTTTAATAATTGCTGACACCTTGCTAGAACATTTTATTGCAAAATTTAAAATTTTCTCGTGGCACTGTAATTTATTTGTATTATATATGTAGTGTATTACATTTAATATTCCTTGTTAAACGTGAATATTTACACTAGTTTTTTACTTAATTCTCTTTTATGAATTTAAAAATTATTCTAATTATTTATTCTGTCGGTATAGTACAAAAATAATCCAGTGATGAAAGTGATTTTGAAAAAAATAAACTCGGCATATACAATCGTTGTAATAGTTTTTTTCTGTAGATATTATTTTGTTTCCTAGATTAATTGCTGAAAATTTAATTTGTACTTCACGTAGATTTGTTCTCAAAACAGCTAACAGTTCAAGTAAAAGATTGGATTCGTTATACGGTTTGAAATTATGATATTTATTTTCATAATTAAACTTGTTGAAAGTTTTTGTTAGATTTGAAAAAAGTTACTCGGTAACAAGATCATATCGTGAAAATACAAAATATATTTCCGACGTAATTGCGACTTCAATAAGGTGACAATGTGACGATAGCTGGATATTCATTTTCATATGTCTATCGACATTAAATTTTGAGCGTTAAAGAGCGACATCCCCCCAAAAATGTAAAGAAAGTATTTCATAAAACCTGTATGCTAACCATAGAGGTGAACAACACGTCCTATACTGTGTCATATTATCATGCGTGAGCAAGCTTTTTTCACAAACATATTTTCGGTTTACTGAAAAATTTGTGGAGTTGGACTGAAGTCCAAAAGTATTCCAAAGCGCCGGCAGATGTACAGTGCTTAACAGTGCCTGACTTTGACTTACGTGCGCCCTCGGCTGGAAAGTATTTAAGCACCTTTTTATTTTTTTTATTTTGAACATTAAAGATACTTATATTTTAAATAAAAAAGTTGTACGATAATTCTAGTCGACGCAAATATTGTGTACCAATTAATAATTGATTATACGTATACGTATATATAATTCTTACCACGATATTGATTTAATAAATATACAATCTTTTTATATTCTTTTTATCTTTATATATATAATTAAGACCTTCTCTCGTTACAAATGGAAAGAAATATTTCTATAAAAAAACATTTAGAAGTTGGCCTTATAAAATTTTGAATCCGCTGCAATTCGTCCGCCCCAGGCTGCAGCCTTCTCAGCCTGTTCGGTGATCTGGCTCTGGAGCTTAACAGAGTCTGCAGACGTCCTCAGCGCTCGGTTCGCAGGCGACGGCCTCCAGCGCGCAGTCGCCACCCGCCGCGCCGTTTGATTTCTCCTCCCGCGCCCACTACCACCGCCGCCGCCACCAACCGCCCACGCCACAACCACCGCCACCGCCGCCGCCACTTCCGCCACCTCCAACCGCCCACGCCACAGCCGCCGCCGCCGCCGCCACCACCACCGACCGCCCACGCCACAACCACCGCCGCCGCCGCCGCCACCACCACTATCACTACCACTACCGCCGCCACCACCACCACCACCACCATCGCCACCACCGCCAACGCCACCACTGCCACCGCCGCCACCACCACCACCACCACCACCAGAACCACCGCCGCCGTTGCCACCGCCTCCGCCGCCCACGCGCACGGGTCCCGCTCCCCGAGCCGAACACGTTTATGCGTGTGGGGAGTGCGTGCGCGTGTACGCTGGTGGCGCTCGAAAATCGCTTGTTGTCGCCGGCGCGGCGGTCGCACGCGTGCGCCCGTGTCCCCTCCTTCCCCTCACAAACACACATGCAAGCACTACGTTACCGCACGTGACGGGTAACCAGTCGGGAGCTCAGGACTTGTCCCCGCTGGGGGGAAACCTGGAGAGGGAAACCGCCAGCCGCTGTTTAATTAACCCACCGCCCGCGCGCGCGGGTGCCGCTCCCCGAGCAGAGCACGTTTGTGCGTGTGTGGGGGGGGGCGTGCGCGTGGACGCTGGTGGTGCTCGATTGATTGATTGATTTTTCGTGTTTCCGGGCACGTCAACTGCTTTGGTCATTAGTCCCGTTAGTGTAGTGCATATGTTTTCCTCGGGAGATGGCGGTGATCTTCCCCCGCTGGATGGCGAGATCCGGCGCCAACCTACCATCGCCTAGTAGGGTTCCCCCTAACCAGGACTCTCCCACCAACGGGGCACCGCCCCAGCCGGGACAAGCTCTAAGCTCCCGACCGGTCTCCCCGAATATGTGGTAGTGTAGTGCATGTTAGTGTAAGTGTGTGTGTGTAAGGGGAGAGGATAGGACAAGGAAGAGGAAGGACAGATCGCGCGCGGTCCGTGGCCCGTTTGGTAGGGTACTGCTCCGGCATTCGCCTGGTGTTGATCGCAGAAACCACGGAAAACTACCGCTAGAATTCTCCTCCAGACAGCGGCTGAATTCGTCCTAGCTGGAAAGCTAGTGTCGAAAATCTGGTGGCGCTCGAAAAGCGCTTGTTGTGGCACGCGTGTGGCCGCACGCGCGGCGCGGAACGCGAGGCGTTTGTCTCGCCGCGGAGAGAGGCGTCTTGGGATGCGGCGACCGCGGCCACCGTGGACTATTGTTCGGCGCCGGTGGCATGCAGAGGCTCTCCGCTTATGAGCATCGTGCTACCGATGTAGATGCGCTTGTAAACAATTGGTCGCGATGTTCCGTCCACATCCATGTCGCCCCCTCACAAACACACATACAAGCACTGCATTACCGCACATGACTGGAGACCAGTTGGGAGCGAAGGTCTTCTCCCGACTGGGGGATAAGCCGCCAGGAGAGGAAAGCCGCCAGCGTCTGGAGAGGAAAACCGCCAGCCGCTGGTTAATTCGGGACCGGATCTGGCGTTCCAGCCGAGAAAGAAACTGTCACCTTCAAGCTCTGTCGGGCACTAGGCTCATAGAACTATAGAGCAAAGTAATTGTTGCGCCCGGAAGCACTAAATGATCAGTGACGTGAAGTTTGTAAATCAAGGCGATAGTCAACCAGTACTTTTCGTAATACTCTTGCAATAATTTTTTTAAATATTTTAATTATAATACATTTATTAATATAATTTTAATACATTTTATTGAATAAGATTATACAAACAGCATCTCTACAACAGATTTGTTGTCAACGGACGGCGGCCTTGAACTCCCTAACGGACGTTCAGCGATCCGAGCTTTAGCTAGACACTTTACATTAAAATTTCTGTCGTCTGCGGAAAAAATACGAGTTCTCTGCTAAGTTCAATCAACTTTAAGATTTACTTTCTGACCACTGAAATGAAAAAACGAAAAAGGTTACTATTTGCTACTTCACACCGCGATAGGTTGTTATCGTGTCAGTTCCACGGCATCTTCTACACAAGTGTATCATATTCTTGTTTTGAATAGACCAGAAATTTGACGAAATTATTTCTTATTATTTTGATAGACTGATTTTTCAAGAGAAGTATTTTTTTCAACGATGGTCATCTGTATTCTCAGAGTCTATGTTTACTAGACCCTTCGATTGTGCATACATGGCATTCCCTTGGAATGAGTAGAGACGTTTTTCCAGTATTTACCTATCAGAGTCATGCCAGACTCACTTCAGGCCGAGGGCCAGATTTCTGCGAGTTGTCGAGGAGCGCAAATGTAAATGCTTAATCCAATACTTTTATTATTTTTTAATGCAGAAGTTTAATACATGGCAAATCGGATTTAGGTCAGTTATTTTGTAGGGTAGCACCAATCTGTTCAATATCCTTGAAATTTATAAAATTCTTCGCATTTTTTGTAATGAATCATTTACAATAGTGTTGCTAGTCTTCTAATGTAGAATCATCGGAAATATCACTCTTTTAAACAATGAACTATGTTTTTTTCGGATATTATGTAGCATAACTACACAGATTGCGATGCACATCGCTTTAACGTTGAAATTCCCTCCGCGAGCATTAGGTGAACGTTTCGCCCGTGCGCGTTTTGATTACCTTCGCCATCCGAAGCTCTGGCAGGCTTTTAAAACGGTAGCGGTAAACGAATAATCCTTTAAACCTCGGAAATCTGGCTAATGGTTTCATTTAAAAAGCTCTCGATACAAATTTAATTAAATGAGATCCGTAAATGGTACAAAAACTCGACTTATGAAATTTGTATTTGGTAGTTTCTGTCCACTATGAATAATACACCTCATCCAAAGGTCTAAGTTTTCTCGTCGAAATTAAATACCTCATTAGATAATTGTTTAATCAAGCGATACATTTGACACTTACTCGAATCATTGTGTAATGTTCTTGCTGTTTTGGTATTAAAAAAGTTGATTTCAAAAACAGCAGTATGTTCCATGAAGAATATTGAATATAAAACAAATATTATTTAGAGGGTTTTTGTCAAACGTTTTTAAACTGTCATTTTTAAAATTATTGAAAACGGACAAATAAACCAGAAAACAAGTTTGTTTAAACCATTTTATTCAAATATTCTCTTAATTTTTATTCACTTTTCCTCTCCTTCAGGAGTTACTCTAAATGCAAGATAAACAAATACAATTATAATATTTTAACTAATACTTGACCTATTATAATAGTATATGTTGAATGAAACCGTGAATCCAGTGAGGAAGTAAATTGAATATCAATGAATACTAGTGTCTATTAAAATAGTCACGTTCTGACGATTTTTTGTCTCGCAAACTACGGAAACGTAACAATACTGATCGTATCTTAAAATGTTGATATACTCAACTACTTTTTACCAATAGACTTTGCACGTTTTTATATTTCACCATAAACCATATGGAAATGCATGTAATAGGTATACCTTTAATTCAGCTTTATTCTTTCTAGTTTTATTCGTTTACTGTTACTTCTTAGACTTAATGAGATCGCAATGTAGATAATAGTTGTACGTGACAGAATAAGATTCGATAATGAGATTTGCGTGTTCTCCTTTCAATGTTGCTTTCATGCTAGTAATAAAGTCCGAGGGAGCTCAGTCATAAAAAATTGTAGCGCACACGAACACTCGAGCAAGCGTGCGTTCTTTGTTGATCTAAAATCTGAAGGATGTTTATCACCAGTTTCTGTAAATGACCGAAAGTGATTGTGGCCGTGATTGAGAATGTAAGCATACAAAAGCCAAAAACTTTAAGAATTATATTTTTAGTGTAGCAAAAGAATTGCAAATCTTTCCTTTCTAATCGAGAACATTGATTTATTATCTCGACAGTTTTGAAAGGAAACCTTTCGCAGCGGTCACGCTAGATGTAAATCAGTCTACTTGTGATCATCATCCATCATAACTTCTATATTCTAAAGTGTTAAAATCTCGCGGAAGAGAATCGTTTAACGTCACTGAGTGAGATTTTATGTTGAGAACATCAGTGCTCTTCTATTTTAGATGCAGGCAAGTCGTAATGCCACTTGCAAAACATCGGTGGATAATTTTCTGAGATACGTACATCGATCAATTTCTTCGAGGTATCGATTATTGCTTACGCGTGTTCATTTTCGTAAATGTAAGCTTTTATCTATGTAAACAACTCTGCCACCTCAGGGATCATTTTATATATGCAAATACCTTTGCCACCGCAGGGATTAAAATTGATTTTATGAATTTAAATTGCAACCTGCCGGGGCCCAAAGGACTCTAACATTTCAGTCAGATATGAACTTGAGTTAGGTATAAGGAATAAGTTACGCGTTTTCCACTCAATTTCCTCGCCGTGCTGAAACTTGATCTCCTTGCAACTCTTGTTCGGTCATTGCAACTCGCTGGCCACACTCACTGTCCCACTCGCCAGATGGCGTCCACACTCTCTCTTTAAGAATGGACCGTGCAACTTCAGCATGACACGAAACCTTGGGATTTCACTGATGTAGACTTTCCAGTAATGGAGGTTGTTCAGATAGTTTATGAACATGCATTTTGCAAATTTCGGATCTTCAATTCGTATTCAATACGCTAGTTTATATTATAGTCGATATTTTTTATACTGATAATACTCTCTTTTTTAAGAACACTCGTTTCTTTCAAGTGTTCCATCTCTTTTTTACAATATTTAGGTTGTACTAGACAAACTGCGGATTGCTGACAGAGTTTGTAAAGAATCTGACATCAAACTTCCGATGAATTGCTTGTCAATTACATTGGGATCTAATTTAAATTAAGTTGAATGCCTAATCTAGTTAGAATATATCTCTAAAGAGAGAACAACAATTCTCAATTTAATATAGGTTCTGTATAAAACGAGGAATTACTTGCATTAAAATGTTAAATGAAACCTCCAGTTCCAATTTTTCACGATTGTTATCAGTATTGTGTATCATCATGCATGTCTTTCATTTCAATATTGCATGACTTGTGATCGTAGGGTTCGTAAAGCAAATATTTACATCTCGTACAATTGCTCATAGATTATTTATGCTACTCGCTTATTTACTTACATAATTGCTAATGTTGAGAGTTGTTCATTGTTTGCTCGATAAAAGAAGCGCGACACAAATAGTAGAAATGTATTACCAAAAGACTACATAAAACAAGTATCCGGATTTTTCACATGCCGACGCCGTGATCGATGTTTCACTTACCAATCAAGAATGGACGGCTGTAGCCATTTTCAGTGTCCTGCCTTATTTTTATTAACTTTTTGTCATATGTTTGAATTAACAAACTTATTGCGCTACCAAATGGACATTATTAGTTTTATTTGAAGGAAACATTCTCGGCGAAACGGCAAGGTTTTGAAACTGTGTCATACCGAACGGATATATATCATTGCAATGCTGTGCATGTGAAACTCACGTTTAGAAAGCAATTTTTTGCTTTGAAGTTCTGATATCTTCCCTTCGATATCTTCAAAAGAAACCGGCTTCGTTAGTTGTAAACAAGTAAATCGCGACCTGGATCTTCAGCCCTGATTTGGAAGCAGCTGATATGACAAATAATGTGCAATTCAATGGGGGAAAAGAATGCCGGTTGTCTTCGGAATACTCTTAACTTTAAAAAAGTCAGAAGGCGCTCTCTGTGCACGATAGCGTAACATACAAGTCGGTAAAATCTTAATATTTATTTTAGGAATCCAATAATTAAAGAAATTTTTCAGAGTTTAACTTCAATACAATAATCCCTGGTGATTTTGAACAATTTATTTCATTTTGCTGAAAGAGGGTTTTCAGTTACATGACATGATTTCATATTTAGCCCGTTCTCAGATGAACAGGAATACAAATTAAATGATGGACTTGCCAAACGTGATTGCCTATGCCCACTATATTTTTTCTCCACTGAGTTTGGGTATTTTTCTCTTCTATCTATAAAAAAATTTTAATTAATGTTTCGGTTAATACTTCAATTACAAATATTGCATATATTATAATCATCTTCGTGTACTAGTTTGAATTTGTAATTAAAATATCTCTCTCAAATATTATACTTCTAGTAGGATTTCAAATGCCTTAACACAGATTTGGAGGCATTGAGAGGGAAAATTCAACAACCGGCATTTGATTGTAATTTATAAAGTGAAATAATTATTTCAAAATTAAAATTGAAGAGAGATTCATGTCTGCGAAATCCTATGAAATGTTCGTTTCAGACAAGGTTTAAGGAAGTCATCGTGTGCAGTGGTATCGGCAGTTCCGGGAAGAAAGGAATCTCCCTCGCGAGCAAAATACTTGTGTACCCCTGAGTCGCCCGCACCCTCGTTCTCCGCCCCTCTATCTGCGTCTACCTGCGACAGGGGAGCGCCTCCAAAAGGTGCCCGCCCTCCACTTCCTTCGCCCCCCTCGCCCCCCCCCACCAGAGCTGCCACGGCGTCAGCCCTCGCGGAGGATACGTTTTGCTCAAAATTTGAGGAGCAAACATTCAAAAGATGACATGTCCGTTTGGCAAAAATGGAGTTCTGTTGTTTTTACATAGAATTTCATTTCCAAAGAGAAATTCAAGATGTCTTACAATACATTAAGTAGTACTCTATTCGTTGAATTAAAGACAGTGTTGAAAAGTGTAATATATAGGCGGAAGAGCAGTCTAAATGGCCTGAGCCTCGCTACCAATAAAGACATTTATTTATTTATTTTATTTAATTTTTGGGCCACATTTTTTTCATTTTTATTAGAAGTGAGAAGTGGACATGTCACCTTTCGAATGTTTGCTCCTCAAATGTTTTAATAATATGTATGTGTAGAAATTACGTGTATTTGTAATGATTAGACAACCGCAATTTCAGTTCAATGACACAAAAAACGCACCGACCCAAGTTCGTTAATTCCATGTTACAAATCCAGGTAAGGCGATTGTCGCTAGTATTCGAAGCATTGATCGTCTCGGTGGCTCAGAAATCATTTGGACGAAAAACAGGAGATCAGGATTTGATTCATGGCCGGGATGATTATTACTTTGAACTATTTTAAATTATCACGTTATTGTTTTATAGAGTACCTTCCGATTGTCAGATTAATTGAATCGGTGATTTGAAAAGGGACCTAAATCCTTGTTCCATGGTTCTGAGAAAGGAAAGAAAAGAGCTTAATAACATCCACAGGTGGCATCTCGGATAGTTATGATCTACAGAAAAGTTGTAGGGCTAGTCATTACTGTTTACTTGAGATACACGGTAACTTCAAATTTGTATTTCTGCGATGTACAGAACCGTTTTTGTACCCTGGACTTATTTTCTTTATAAAATACATTTCACATTATTTCCCATTCCTCCGTTATGTCAACATTACTTAGGTAATACATTTTGCATTTATTGTTCAGAAAATAAGTAATATAGATTAATTTGGAAGCTTGCGTACTTTGTTGGCGTATTAAGTTTGCCAGAAGGCATTTTTTCTTTGTTTTAAGCAAATCGACCTATTGTTAGGTGGTAACGAAGTGTGAAAGGACTGTCGGTTACTTCGAAAGCGAACTGAAACGTTCTCGTTGATAAAGCTACAACCAGGATCGTTACAAGCTCAGTCACAAAGCTTTTAACAGGCACGTTTTACTTTGGAGCTATTTTTACTTTACCTATTGTAATTATAACTATCAAGAACCTCACAAAGTCTCAAATGGAATAGTTTGCCTCAAGTCCGGTGAAATTTCTAATATTATAATGTGATAAATATTTCAATATTTAATATTAAGATACTTTGACAATTTATGATTTCTCAGTATCTTCGTAACAAGACGATTTTATAATCTTAATAAAGGATAATATCCAAGGATGTTATTGCCGAAGAAATTTTTGTGCTTCAGCCCTTCAGCTACAATTCTACGTGGGTCCATTGGAGAGGATATTTGTTTTTTATTCTAGTTGGGTTTTCATTATGTTTTCCTACATTTTACGTCTATCTTGATTGATGAAGGTTAGATTGGAATAAAAGTTATTAGTAAGAAAGGCTATGTGATGTGCGAAGGGTTTTAGGTGAAGTTCGTGGTGTAATTGCTTATTGTAAATGAACCAGGGGGCATGAGTGATAGTTCTTCGGTATTTGTTCTGAATAATCTGAGTTTTGTTGATATTATATTTAGCAGCATTTGTCCAAATTGGACAAGCGTACAGGAGAAGAGTTCTAAAGATTTTGTATAAGGTGAAACCGTTATTTAGTGAAAGTGTACTGTTATTTGTAAGTGGTTTTAGCTGTATTATTTTGGCTTTGGCTTATTGGACTTCGGTATCTATGTGTATTTTGCAATTGAGTGTAGTATCCATGTGAAGACCCAGGTATTTAACAGCATTATCATGAGGTGTCCAAGGGATTGTGTTGTTGTTCATTTTAAATGGCATGGGGAAGGAATATGGTCTGAAAGTGAAGACTTTTAGCTGTAGATTTCGCGGGGTTGATTTTGCACGTCATCGTTGTGCGAAAATATGCAGACGGCCTGCCCGCCACCTTTAACCTTGCTGCCCCCGCCTTCGCCGTGACGTCGCCCGCAGGTAACTTCAAAGCAGCTTATCAGGGAGCCCAAGTTCTAATTACAGACGACGTCGCGCACTGCTGCTCCCGGCGGTTTAGAAAGCGGCGAAATCGAGTCTGCTACTCAATCACACGAACGACGGAACCGCTTGCCGGCGCCCAAAGCCCATTTCCGCCTGAGTTTTTATGTCTCGCCTCTCGAACCATAAATAATGTCCCTATGTTGCTGTCGCTGGAAGTTAGTCATGCAGAGAGCTAGTGCAACACTAGAGCCACCCTCGGTGAGTAAGTGAAGCGTGGAATTGTCGTTTTCGTCGTTACGAAATTAACCTACTCCACCTTTATATCCGAACGCTGCTCCAACCAAATGTCTTATTACTAGGGAACGGAATTTATTGTAATAAAAGATGCAAAATATGTACATATATATATATACTTATTTTTTTCCAAAACGTATAAGAAAAAATAGAAAATATGTAAAATAAAAGTTCATTATTGTGTTCAAAATTGTTCTCTACATTTTCCTACCTTAGAATGTCGCCGATCAGTTCTTAAGGGTGTGGAGTGGCTGAAAGTACGTTCTATCTCTACTGAAGTAATTGTACACTACACTTCACCACGTATAAGAATTTTATTCGAAATATAGAATACGTTCATAGTATGTATTGGAATATTTACGAGTAACCGGTGTACATGTGAATGGTAGTACCGGGTAGCGAGTGATGGATCCCAGGAGAGGGGATTAACGGGTATACACCCCACCCTCCAAATTGAACAACGCGGTAAGACAATTTTCTGTTTAAAAAAAAAAAAAAAAAAAGCGTTAGTTTTTCGATCGAGAAACGAATTTTCAGTTTGCAACATGAGCTAGCACGTGGTTGAAATTACTTTTGTTCATAAAAATCCGCTCATTCCAGACTCGCAAGTACGCAGTAAGCGGAGGGGGGAGGTTTGACAATTCATGGCGGAGATATGATGGTAATAGAAGCGCAACAGCGTTACATTTGATTTGTAAGGTAGATGATTCCGTAACAAATATTGCAAACGCCCATCTGAAATGTTCCGTTTTCACGTATAAATATATTGAAACGTAGCGAAATATGTAAGAAATGTGTCGTAATAGGTAAAATATGTAAAAATATGTAATTATACCAAAATATGTAAAATAAAAATAGTTCTAATTCATTCAGAATGTCTTTAAACTCTAAAAAACATTATTCAATGCAGGTATCTAGTTGCATTCAATGCAGTATCATTTGTGGTAAACAAAAAATTGGAGTGGTAAAACCCCTCAATGTTCCTCAAAATTAATAGTTTTTCGATTTCATCGATTTCCTGTGTAACACCACAACTTACGTGCATTTTCAATACTCCCTGTGCTGTTGCCTCGGCAGATCACTAGTGTAATTTATAACAGTGAGTGTGCTGGAATTCTGACGGCTGGCTGCCGGTCTAAGATTCTGACTGAATAAAATCGAGTCCGATCGTAAGGTCTGCAGGCGGATCGGGGCAATCGTATTTCAACCCCATTTCGTCAATTCACAATTCTTTCTTCGTGTTTACCCGAAAGAAATAGATTTTTTCTTTGGCAATACTTAGAACTATCTTAAGTACTTCGGCTTTTTGTAAGCACAACATTCTGGACGTTATGGAAGAGAACTTGTCAAGAAGCTGCGGTGCAGTAATTTTTTTATGCGAAATTCTATATGAAATATAAGTTCACCTGACCGAGAAGAGTTCAATAATGTATTTTTTACCATTTGAAATGACTCACTCTGTGTGAGTGACATATGTGGAGGAAACTATAAACTACTAATGAACCATCAAATGCTATAACCAGCAAGAGAGTTTACGAACAAGTACGTTACTAAACTAATTTCATACTTCCTGACTACTGTTTCTCTTCAGACTTCAGAAGCAGGTGTGTCAGAACAATAAATATCATTGATGACTGTACTAACTCAATGTTCTTCATTCTACAACAACAGACGATGTCTAATAGAATATTGACAAGCGCAAGTATCGAAACAAGTTGTTTATGAGGCTGCAAGCTACACTTGTCTAGGAGAATTTCGACCTTTAAATCACATGTTCCATCTCTGCACTTTCTACACATCTCGAGCAACCCTGAGTCCAGAGACGTTTTCCTCCTTACTCGAGCAGTAAATAGAACAGGTGTGCGTCACAGGAGTGGGTGTAAGCTAAACTGGCCGTTGCCGTTTTCAGTCTCCACCCACTCAGTTTTGTCTCGCTCTTGGCTTAAAAAAAACTAAACGAGTGGTGACCTTCCCCATGAGAGGAGCAAATGGCTGCCCAGCTGCATACCAGGTGTGTTTGGCGCTTTGCACAAAGACACAGGACGCCTCTGCCTTGTTCTTGTTCGCTTGCCAAATTCTAATGGTACTACGCACATTCTTCTCCATCTAACACGCTCCGAACAAAGCTCTTAACTTAATGGAAAAAGAAGAAATATTTTGACTAAGATAGATAGGGTCTTAGACGGTTGAATTAAGAGAATTAAATTTATTGCGATTCACGTTTTGTGAGGAACTGCTCATGACCGGGTTGTGTGTATAAAATTAAGTTCATCGTGAACAATCAAAGCATCGACTGCGTTTTCGATATTGACTTGAATTTGCACCCTCCGCTCCTTGCATAGTATCAGGCCTAAGCTGTTTACTCACAGAAATAGAATATTCTTTCAGTCGTTTTCATAATGTTACAAAACTTAGTGTAGGAAATCACTAGCTTTGTAACATTCCAAGGTCATCAGTCTTACAATAAATATTGTGATATTTTTAGAGTTTGAAGTCTCAGTTACTGACTCATGCTTCATCACCACAATGTTCGTTGTATATAGTTAGCTGCTAGTTTTTATTCACTGTTATAAACAAGGAAGTTGATGATTCAGCCGCGATGAACAAAAGAAGTCACTAGCAACGTCTTCTTTATTCTTCTGTTTACTCAGGCGTGTATTTACTCGTGCATCATCCACCATCCGTCATCACGCCTTCGATCGCATATCATTTGTCACTCTTGATTATGTTTTGCCACCCAACATTCTAGAGAGACAGAACGAGTCCATTTCCACGTTCTAAAGGCAATCTGCGAATGCACGAAGTGTAATGAAGGCAAAAAAGGCTATTAACATTTGCCGAGTTCCCACCCTCGTTACAGAACGAGCATCGCCCATTGTTCCCTCGGCGTCCCAGAACCGCCAGCGCCTCGTGCGTAGCACTTACACACCATCGCTCGTCACCGGCGCCAAACCAGCCCTGGAAGCAGCACTCAGGTGGCGCGCACTGGTTCAATTGGGCCTAAAACTGGCCATAACTGCAAATACGAGTGGATTTGCATAAAAATTTGGATCAATGGGGTTTTGATGTCGCTGAATTTTAATAACATAATGAAATTTCGAAATTCAAAATGGCGGTATGGAAATGGCTAACTGACTCATAAAAATAATATGTGTAGAAATATGGATGCAATATTTCTATTTTATTTTTATTTATTTTACGTCAAAAAACGTTAAAAACTCTGTATGACGTGCTATGGGAAAATTGAACTCTGTGCACGTTTTCAAAGTTCTGTGATCCCTACACTAAGCCATATACTACTTGAATTTTGAATTTAAAAAAATAGTTCTTGTGGTTGTCTGTTAATATTGTTATAATACCATCAATTTATATCAGTAATTTTCTTATTAAATGAAATTATAAGAAAGAGAAATTTTATATATATATATATATATATATATATATATATATATATATATAGAGAGAGAGAGAGAGAGAGAGAGAGAGAGAGAGAGAGAGAGAGAAAAAATAATTTCCTGTGGCGTCGAAGTCACTTCCGGGATATCTAATGTTAAATCTTACTGTGTAGTATTGCAATAAAGTGGCTATAAAACAAAAAAAGTGCAGATATGTGCAGCTAAATGTATAATTCTGATTAAGAGCATTCTGCTTGATAAATAAAAAAAGATTAAGACAGGAAAGCGAAGGACAAAAAATATAATCCACAATGTACGAGACTAACATTGTTACGCTCCATACTATAGAGTATTATACATAAAATTATTAGTCACTTTCTCTTAAAACTATACCTAACTTATTGTCAAAAGATTCTTCTGTTCGCAAATACGAAAAGAATAAAAAAAACTTAATTTAAATACATTTTTGAATTTCACAACTATGGTCGATAAGAATCAATGAATTCGTGGGTTTCGAGCGCACACTTTGAATTTTCCCTTACGGCCAGGCCCCGACACGCCGCACCGGGAGCGGTAGCTTAACAACTGATGTCAATGCAGCGCCTTTGACACGGAGGTCCTAAGTTCGAGTCCTGACGGCGGCAGGATTTTCGACACTAGCTTTTCAGCTAGGTCCAATTCATTCGCTGTGTGGAGATTTCTAGCGGCCGGCTGTTCTGATCGGTAGTTTTCCGTGGTTTCTCCGATCAACACCACGCGAATGCCGGAGCAGAACCCTACCAAACGGGCCCCGGACCGCGCGCAATCTGTCCTTCCTCTTCCTTGTCCTATCCTTTCCCCTTACACACACACACACATTTGCACTAGCATGCACTATACTACAACATATTCCGGGAGGCCGGTCGGGAGCTTAGAGGTTGTCCCGGTTAGGGCGATGCCCCGCAGGTGGGAGAGCCCTGGTTGGGGGGAAACCCCAGTAGCCGACGGTAGGTCAGCGCTGGATCTGGCCATCCAGTGGGGGAAGATCACCGCCATCTCCCGAGGAAAAAACATGCCCTACACTTACGGGAGTAATGACCTAAGCTGTTGACGCGCCCGGAATCTCTAACGAACCAACCTGTAAAGAAAACGTGCACTACACTTTCGGGAGTAATGACCTAAGCTGTTGACGCGCCCGGAATCGCTAACTAACTAACCAACCGGCGCGGCGCGGGGCGGAGAAAACTTGGCTGGCGAGTGAGAGTGCCGGCGCGGCGCGGCGCGGCGCGGCGTGTTGTCGCGCGCAATGCAAAGGTAAACGGCAGAATTGGTGGAGAGCCAAAAAGTGGGTTACTGGGCTGCGTCCCTTATGGATGGGCGATTTCGCGCCGCTCGCCCAGGCGCCGCCGCTGGCAGCGCCGCCGGCTCTTGGCACGGCGGCGGCGGAGAGGGCTCGGATGACGGAAAGCCAGGCGACCCCGTTGGACCGCGCGACCCGGCAGGGAAAGGGAGCGGAGGCGTCGATATAGGCGTAGACTACTCTACGATACTAACTCTTTACTCTATCACAATACTTGACTAATTCTTTAACCGGGAGCGGTAGCTCAGTGCATCAACTGATGTCACTGCAGCGACTCTCACCGGGAGGTCCTAGGTTCCCACTCCACACGGCGGAAGGATTTTCCACACTAGCTTTCTAGGTCGAATTCAGTCGCTGTCTCGAGAAGAATACTAGAGGCCGGCTGCTCTGATCGGTAGTATTCCGTGGTTTCTCCAATCAACACCAGGCGAATGCCGGAGCAATACCCTACCAAACGGGCCACGGACCGCGCGCGATCTTTCCTTTCTCTTCTTTGTCCTATCCTCTCCCCTTAGACACACACTTACACTAACATGCACTACACTACCACATATTCCGGGAGACCGGTCGGGAGCTTAGAGCTGGTCCCGCTGGTGGGAGAGTCCTGGTTTGTGGGGAAACCCCACTAGCCGACGGTAGGTCGGCGCCGTATCTCGCCATGCAGCGAGGGAAGATCACCGTCATCTCCCGAGAAAAAAACTTGCACTACACTCACGGGACTAATGACCAAAGCAGTTGATGCGCCCGGAAACATCAATCAATCAAACTAATTCTTTACTCTATGATATAGGCAAGAAGGGAGCGTGTGTAGAGGAGGAAGGAGGTGGGGACGAAGGTGCGGGTGGATAGCCGGGGTGAAGGGGTGAAGGAAAGTGAAAGGCGATTTCGGATGTTACGGTGTCCGTGACCCGAGGTGGGCCTGGGTCGGCAAAGGGGTTGGCGACGAGGGAATGAATGGTGAAATGATAGCTGTATAATGATGTGGCGACGGAGGACGGAATCTAAGACGCAGAGCTGAGGAATAGAGATAGAGCACGTGTCACGGACCAAAAGTTTAGAAAACAATCGGAAAACGTTTTCATTTCTTGCAAATAAAAATGTCTGTGTGGTGCCCGTAGTATTTTCTTGAAATATTTATTGGCCACTTTTAAACCCTAGTTGGAAGATACGATTACGAAAGAAGCAAAGCTACTCACCTGAGTGTATTGATCTGGAATATTTAAATATGCCGAGAGATCTGAAAAAAAAATGATGCCCAATGTACTGAAATAAATCTCTCTTATTTATGGACGCAGGACAAAACGATCCAAAATGCGGAGGCTTATTGTGATAACAACCCATCATTTGCGATCTGCAACAAGGTTGTTCGTGAAAATGAAGCTAATAATAAAGCCTTTTGTGACTCACTAACAAAACGTCATGTATTGCATGTTTCAATAGTTCGTTTATGCAAATGAACTGTTTATGTATGCAAGAACAGCAATTACAAAGCAACCTGTGAAATCGAATAGCCGACTTATAGTAAAAACTCTTTTCATTTCTGTAAGAAGCAAGCACCGTTGATCCCACTTTGCGAAACCGTGTGACCTACGAAAGGCGAGACTGCGAGCAAAAGGCGACATGGAAATAGCCTGCCGCGCCGGGCGGCGTGTCACAACGCGGCGTCATAATAGCCCCAGCGCCTTGACCTACCTGCACACGCAGCGGTCGCCCGCCCCGCCCCGCCCCCTCATCTCGTGACACTGAACTCGCGTCGGGAGGCGAACGAGGTGGTGCACGGCCCCTGCCTGCCGGCCCCCTTCCCAGCCACGCCCCCGTCAACCTCCCGGCACAGCCTCGCCGTCTCGACGGGCTTCCGTCAACATATGTATCTTTTAGGTTTTTTGTTGTTATTTATGGTCGCATCAATATTTAGTTCATTAGTGATCACTATTGGAGTTAACGTTATGGTAACTGTGAGATAAAATGATATGGTGATGATAAGGGGTGAATGGACCAACACAAATACAACCATGCTCGAGACGGCACTCGAACCCGCGACCCTTCGGTCAGATTGATTGATTGATTTTTTCATGTTTCCGGGCACGTCATCTGCTTTGGTCATTAGTCCCATTAGTGTAGTGCATGTTCTTTTCTCGGGAGATGGCGGTGATCTTCCCCCGCTGGATGGCGAGATCTGGTGCCGACCTACCGTCGGCTAATGAGGTTTTCCCCTAACCAGGACTCTCCCACCAGCGGCGCACCGCCCCACCCGGGACCAGCTCTAAGCTCCCGACCGGTCTCCCAGAATGTATAGTGTAGTGCATGTTAGTGTGTGTGTGTAAAGGGAGAGAATAGGACAAGGAAGAGGAAGGAAAGATCGCACGCGGTCCGTGGCCCGTTTGGTAGGGTACTGCTCCGGCATTCGCCTGGTGTTGATCGGAGAAACCACGGAAAACTACCGATCAGAGCAGCCGGCCGCTAGAATTCTCCTCCAGACACTGACTGAATTCGATCTAGCTGAAGAGCTAGAGACGAAAATCCTGCCGCCGTGGGGAGTGTAACCTAGGACCTCCCGGTCAGAGGCGCTGCAGTGACATCAGTTGATGCACTGAGCTACCGCTCCCGGTCCTTCTGTCCGAGATCACTACATTACTACCTTAGCGATCTCGGCCACCGGACCGGCGATCTTTTACTTTGTGTACTTGCCTGCGTCTGAAAAACCTCATTACTTTGCCCCTTGGTCTAAAATACAGAATAAACATCGAATAGTTGACTTACCAACAGTAGAAACGATTTTCATTTCTGTAATAACCAAATACCAGTAATCCCACTGCGAAATTGTGTGATCTACGAAACCATCGACTGCATGAAAAAGTCTGTGCTCATTTGCCATTGCATTAGTACGCACGATCGCTTATTTAATTCCTTAAACGGCGTAACTACGTCAACTAGGCGAATCGTTTCTAATCAAGAATATTAAATTCTCTATTCATCGTTTCACTATCCACCATTTCAGACAGACATTTTCGTAGAAGACACGAAAAACGGTTTTTTTCTAGAAACAGTATTTATTTTCAAAAATTTAAATAATTCAACCATTCAGTAGAAAGTACATAGAACTACTTTCTTCGGGATGCACACATTGACATCCAGTTTCGCAGGTACAGAAGAATAAACGTGTCTCACTGAACCAAATGCGATGTCAGGTAATATAAATGTGTATTGTGAATAAAATACAAAATTAATTCCCCAACGCTGGCCAAGTTAAGGGGTTGGATGCGGTGGGGCAGTGTGAGTGGGCCGGCGGAAGGCAAGGCGAGTGAGTGCCAGGCCGACGAACTCGTTGGCGGCGGCGACGGAGGCGGCGCTGGCTGTCGCAACGCCGCCCCCGCAGCTCAGGACACCTCGACGCTCGCCCGGCGGCGCGCACGTGCGTGCCCACGCACGCACGCGCGGGAGGCGGAGGAGAATGCCACCGGACGAAACAGCGTTATCGAGACCCGCATTATTTGCCGACGCGTTTTCAATACACCATCGCCGATCCGGTGGGCGAGGTCGCTAAGGCAGTGATGTCGTAGCGATCTCGGACCGAAGGGTCGCGGGTTCGAGTCCCGCCTCGGGCATGGTTGTTGTATTGTGTTCGTCCTTTCACCCCTTATCACCACCATATCATTTCATCTTCAGAGTTACCATAACGTTAACTCCAATAGTGGTCTTTAATGACCTAGATGTTGAGACGACCTTAAATAACCAAAAATAACCCCCCCTCCAAAAAGAAAACATACCATCGTTCACATGACTGACTAACAGCCAAGAACATAGTTATGAAGTAATTTTTCTTTTCATTCCGTGATTATAATTAAGTTTTGTTAAAATACTTAAATGTAATTTCCATGAATTTATTTTCGAATATGTAATCGCTCGTTGCTGGTTTTCGAGAGGAGGCGTGAGTGTTGATTTCGAGCGCGTCATCCACTGAAGTCTGTAATCCCGAAAGTATAGTGTGTGCTACTCCCCGCGAGGTGGCAATGTTCCTCCCCAACTGAAAGTGAGATCTGACGCCGAATTACAGAAGGCCTTACGGGTTTTCCACCTCCAGGTGTCTCCTCCAGCGGGTCACCGCTCTAGCCACGACACTTTCCAAGCTCCCGACCGATTTCCCGGCGTACGTGGTAGTGTCCGGTGCAGGAAAATCTGTGTGTGTGTGTGTGTGTGTGTGTGTGTGTGTGTGTGTGTGTGTGTGTGTGTGTGTGTGTGTGTGTGTGTAAGCATAAGGGGAGAAGAGTAGACAAGGATGAAGAAGGAATGATTGCGCGCGGTCCGTGGCCCGTTTCTTAGAGTATTACTTATTTGTCTCCTTTCAGAAGCATGTAAAATTTAAATCAATATAAAAATATCTTCATTTTGCCCATTGCATTCTCCATCAAAGGTGCACTGGAAAACCTTACCTCATGCGAAATTCCCACGAACACTGCCTGGTTCCCTCGGGTGACGTAGAAAACCGATTTACCACCCGAGAACTATTGAAAAATATAGGTTTGTATTTGATTGTAATGTTTCTTGTAAATTTTTATGTGCATTGGATATACTTGGATCGGAGCATAAGTTTAATTAATTAACATATCACTGTATTACGAACAATATTGACATTATGAGGGATGAACTTCTTTGTATGCAGCTTGTAACACGTGGCCTTTAATTCGTTATGAACATCACATGCCAGAATAACAGACGTCCTGATTTACAACTCAGGAGGGTGAATATACTGTGCTCAAGCAAATTGATTTGAATGGAAAAAATAATTCTAATACAGAAAAACTCGGAAACTATTTCTTTGCATAAATAGTAATCAAACTGTTTCAGTAAATATGATTATGTGTATTACGAGAGTTAAATTATTTATCTACAGCCGTAAATAAAATGTATTGAAGATTTAAACCAATAGTTAAATCAATGTCTATTTATTAATCAATTTTATCTATATTTGTGGTTCTAGTATTACATTATGAATAGTGATAAAATTATTACGGGATTTGTTCGCAGAGTGTCGTAACACAGAGCTAGATTACTTTGTTAAAGCACGTGACCACGGATAATTGTACTGCTTTTTGTTCGCTTCATGACTACATCCATTGTGCAATGAATTACATGGCTCAACATGTTTTATGACAAATTGCTTATTATATAATGACACAAAATGAAACTATTACTAGAGATTCTAGCGCATTTATACGCCTTTCATCTCATAGTTTCGTTTGTGTATAAAAACGAAAAAAATAGCCCAGGATTATAACAATGATTATAACAGTTATACCACATAAATGGTCTGAAACATTGACAGTCGGTGCCAGTCCCACTAAAGAAAGCCCAAACGGACGGACACGCCTTCCTAAAAACCGGAGCAAATCCTAACAGGGCATGCTGCCGTCGCTGTTTGCTCACGCACTGATAAATATCGCACCTCGCTACGCTTTTACTGTAGTTTTCTAATAAAGTGTTGTAAACACGTATTTAAGAAAGTGAAAGTACGTATTCTAGTTGTATGAATGTTAATATAATTCTTCACACAACGAAATTAAATATACTTAACACGAATAGCAAAACAAGAGAACGACAAAATGGATATAATAAAATGTTGCTCATGATTGTAGCCAGACGATCTCTCAGCGGTATCAGCCTGACATAAATGTGTCCCCAAGACAAATGTAGAGAGTTCTAATTGTTGAACATTGTTACACCGGTTTTTTATTGAATATTTACATGCGTTAGCCTGTGAGGCTTTTGGCAGAAGGTTAAGAAAAGATACAATATATTTTCGATAATAAGAGTTGAAGGATAAACAAATGTAGCTAATGCATCATTCGAAAAATAATTCAAAATAATTTCCTGTAGGTGAGCTTTACTGTTGATGAGAAATACTAAGGAGGATGGAAGAAATGTTTCGGAAGTTTGCGTTTTATTCTGTATTGGTGAGGGTTATGTTTACCTAGCTGAAAATGGAGTGCAGATGGTATATGATTTATATAAGAATAAAATTTTGTAAAGAGTTGTAGAAAATAATTTGTGATAGGTAGAATACCCAATTAATTATGAATTTGTTCATTGGAAATAAACCATAGAGCTTTTAAACAAGTTCTGAGTCAAGAATTTTGAAATACCTGAATTTTGTTAATCGATGTTTTGGAAGCGGAACCCCAGGTTGGACTGGCATATGTGAGGATGGGACGGATCATCGTTAGATAAACTGTATTTTCGATTTTGACGTGAAGGGAATTTCAATATTTTACTAAAGGAAGAAGTTGGTGCCAGCGTTTATTAGCTAAAGATATTCTGTGAAGAACATTATTTTTCCAGTGAAGTCTTCTGTCCATTAATATGCCTAAATATTTTACAGGTACATTTGAAGGAAGTCATGATATATTGCCATTATGAAAAATTAAAGGAGGTATGATATTGATGAAAGGTTTGCAGTCTGAAAGGAAATCCCATGCTTTGGTTCGTGACAATTGTCCATGTGTGAACGATGTGTATGGAGGATTCTTGGTTACGTAACACTGCCGCGACCATTTGCGTGGGTGAAGCTGTGGTCAGCGCCGTCGAGGACGAGACACGTGCGAGCCAGCAGGCGTGATCGAAGCCTCCCACCAGAACTAATCTCCTGCGTTTATTTACTGAATCGGGCAGAGGGTGAAGAGCAGAAAGATGGTCGGAAGCAGTTGCTCATCGCCGAGAATGTACATTTTTAACGACGATGAAGGGAAGATCGTTGATGCAACCAGCCATCAGCGCTGATTTATTTTCGATGAAATGGAACACATTAAACGTTTCAGAACATGTGTGCTATTAAAGTGATCATGCTGTTTCGATCGGACTGATCGAGCTGATTCAAACATAGACAAATGCTAAAGTAATCCCAACTGAATTACGATAGCGTTTTTCAGACGACGGCTCTTTTGGAACGTGAAATAGTTCGTAGCCTTGCATGGCGAAACTTAATCTGAACGTTTGTTATTCAAACTATTTTAAATTTTTTTTGTTACTAACAATGACGAGTAGTTTGCAGTCTAATTTTGGTGCAAAGCAATACATTCGTAGTATCTGAGTATTTCTAGCATCAAGAGAACTACAGAATAACGCGGCTGACAGAGTTGCTCATCCCAGACTTACCGATAATGCTACAGATCCAGCCTTATGACAGAGTGAAATTTCATTCTATTATTTCTTTGGGGACAGAAAGACAACTTCATTTCCAAATGTGTGCCCGTTAATGGCTCCTGTTTTACGGTAGCCAATATATATTTTTTTTAGTATTTTGCTTCTTCTGACATGATTATACTTTTTGTTCCATTGTATCAGGTAAACATTCTCATAATTTTCATCAACATGCCGTGGCAAGTCTCCTGTACTTTCCACGGACTGAACCAGAGGAGACGCAACGGCACGTATGGACTGGGGAGAATAGTAATCATCAATATTTCTAGTACAATCGTGACATAAAAGACGCTGACACTTGGTTTCGAAAAATGGGGCATAAAATAATGGCACTAAGATATAAAAGTCACCAAGATCTTTTCTATAAACAATTACAAATTTTGTATGTATTACGTATGAAATAATATTTATAATAAGTTATTAATCGCAAAACTCGTGAATTACGACAACTCGCGTACGTCACGTTCGGATTTGACTACATACTTGACTCACCATTCGGAAAATAGCTGACATTCACGCCGAAAACAGGAGCGCATCCGCCGATCCGGTGGCCGAGATCGCTAAGGCAGTAGTGTCGTAGTGATCTCGGACCGAAGGGTCGCGGGTTCGAGTCTCGCCTCGGGCATGGTTGTATTTGTGTTCGTCCTTTCACCCCTTAACATCACCATATTGAGATATACAAATTTTCTCTCTACTTTAATATCTCGCAAAGATCTTAGCATCCGGCTTGCTGGGTCAATGGGTCACGATATATATAATCCTTATTACCTTTATAATGGATTATATGATCCGCAGACTATACAGCGCTGCTGGGAATCTGAAATAGAATGATTCTAATTCCTAGTTCATTACTGTTTGGATTGACTAAATGAAAGATCACTTTCTTTTCTAAAGAACAAAATTTAACAAAGTTTATTGTTACCTTTTTGCAAACAATATAGTGAATTTAATAAATGATTTTAATGTTAGGCCTTTGATCAAGATATCTTTGAATTTAGAATTTTATACCGCGGTTAACTTATCTTTTCTTCGTTGATGTCCCTCGAAGACTTCTCAGTCGAAATATCTTGCGAGCTTGCCGTAGTCCAAAGTTCCAAGAAATCCTCTTCTGCTCCTATCCAAGATGGTGTCAAACTATCAAAATTATCAGTCCTGATTACGTCCTATGACATAGTCCCGAAACCTATAACTCGATTACCACTCCCGACGAAGTCCCAATTTATGCATCAATATTACTTTCACATGCAATATCTGCAATATTATTTGCTGTCCTTCAAATTTCACAATCTGATAACCCGACTCTGACTATCTGCACTACCTCGCTCCCTCTCACGACCCACGATCCGTTCAGACACGCGATGCCGGTCAGAATGAATTCTTCTTGCATGATTCACCCCTCGAAGCTTCCTATTAAACTCCCTTCTTTTTTTTCATAACATTTGACCGTCCTTCTCTCACCCAGCCAATCCATGCGTTCGTTATATTTTGATGTAGCTAACCTTTCGATCGTCTAAACTTCTTAATGCATATTCCACCATATTGTCTTCAAATAAATGTTAGTTTATATTCATGTGACATATCGGTATGTCACAGCTTCCCCTCTCCAAGCGTCATTTGGTTTGCTACAACCTAACTAAATGACAAGACTAAAACTGAACACTTTCTTCTTGCTTCTTCACACTAAACGACATTAACACTTTACACTTTGCACTGCACTAGGTCTTGTTTCTTGCTGCCTTAAAACTATTTACATTTTCCTTTCGGAATGTGCCAACAATAACCATTTCACCAGGTATTCTAATAACCGTATCTGCCTAATATTTGCTCCCCATTAACTTCATTGAATACACATACACATTAAATTAAACTCCCTACACAAACTGACAAAATACACGTAACAACAAAACAATAACAAAAGAAAAACTATTACTCCTAATATTTACAACTATTTACAAATCTCTGTCATGACCAGAATATTTAATCATGCGTGTCGTCCCTCATATACGGCTTCATGTTCCTGTAGTTATATGTTCCCATTTGTCGTCCGTTTTCATCATTCAAAATC
Organism: Teleogryllus occipitalis; assembly: GCA_011170035.1. Lineage (NCBI taxonomy): Eukaryota > Metazoa > Arthropoda > Insecta > Orthoptera > Gryllidae > Teleogryllus > Teleogryllus occipitalis. The sequence goes on from BLKR01000995.1 coordinate 333,998, forward strand.
GCAGCATTCTTGCTTAATACTTTACAAATTCGGTACGGACCTTTATACAACGGGAAAAATTTATAAAATAGCTTCTTATCCGCTGACGACACTTGAGGTACTCTAATTAACACTTCATCACCCTCCTTATACTCGCCTCGAAAGCATTGCTTCTGTTTTAGCTTTCTTTTGGCTGCTGCCTCCCTCAAATTGTCATAAATTATTCGCGTATCTCTCACATCATCTGGGATCCCACTTATTTCTGGTGGTATCCTAATCCTTCGAAACGGATCATTTTTTTCTTTCCTACCCATGTGGACCTCTATAGGCGTGCTTCGCGTGCTCCCATGCGGAACATTATTCAAAACGTAGTTCAATACTGGAACGGCCTCCATCCATCGGTTATGGCTTTCCGAAATGTAGACTCTAAATAAACGCGAAATCTCCTTCATAATTCTTTCGCTGGGGTTAGCTTGAGGATTTCGTACCGTCGTGTAACATATTTGGATACCAATTCTTCTCATGTCTTGTTCCCATTTTCCACTAGTAAATTGCGTCCCCAGATCACTAATATTCTTTAATCCAAAGGCCATCCTCTGAAAACTATACGTATTGCCTTCAAATGAAAAACTGACAAATTTTTGCGATTCTGGGTGTAGTCCAATTTGCCAGTACGACGCAGTAAAATCCAGTCCCGTGAATATCCGAGCTCCTTTTACCTTCCACATCATTTCATCTAATTTCGGCGGTTTTTCATGACGAGCGATGGTCTTGCTATTGAGTTTCCTAGCATCCACACAAAATCTGATCTTATTGTCTTTCTTACGAACTATCACTATTGGGCTTACATACGGTGTCATCGATTTTTTTATTATACCATCCTCAAGCATCGTGTTTATTTGTTTACGTACTTCGCTTTTATATACATGGGGGATTGGATATTGTTTCAGATTAAAAGGTTCCTCATCCATCAATTCAATTTTAAATTGATATCCCTTTACCGGCTCCCTTGAACTTCCAAAAACATCTTTATATTCATTGACTAACATTTCAATTGCTTCACTAGCATCTATTCCGTTTTCGTCGACCGCGCCCTCTGCTGCCGCGTGGATCTGGTCCCTGGTCTCTTCAATTTGTTCCGCAATATCGCAAATACACATATCTTCGCCCTCCTGGTCTTTGATCCCTAAACAATGTTGTTGCCCTTTGTCACCTCGTAACAATATACTCCTGTTACCTATGTCGACCTTGGCGTCATACATTTTTAGGCCATCAATCCCCAAAATAATTGGACGAATCAAATTCTTCACTACAATTGCCGGAAACTGAATTGTCATCCCTTGGACTTCCACTTCCACCCAAATTTGCCGACTTCTCGTTTCGATGCGCCTTCCATTAGCTGTCCGAATATCCAAACTCCTAGTGGGTAGCTCCTCAATTTTATTTCCCTTTTTCTTTAACTGCTCATATAATTTTTCCGACACTGCACAAACATTAGCACCTGTGTCAATTAAAATGTCTACAGGTATATTCCGAAATATCCCCTTCAAAATTAAACACGTGCTATTCTCCGCCCGTTCGTCCGTATCTTCCCTTAATAAATCTTCCGCCGATACTTCAATGCTATTCAACTCCTTAAGAACCATCACGCCCTCATTATCATCGTTCGAAGTATCCCGCCCATTTACTTCGAACACTGGGAGTTTTCCTGTTCAATCGCATTAATTTCCACATGTTCCCGTTTATTGTCCTCTTTGAACCTCCGCGGATACCCGTTTCCTGTCTTTTTATTTTCCATTTTAGTACTATTTCCCCTGTCATCCTTTCTTTCTGAGCTATAATTTCCTTGGCGGTTGTAATTATTCATTGTTTTTCCCGTTCCATTGTTATTCTCGTTCCTGCTTTCATTATATTGATACCCGTTACTACGATCATAATCACTATTCAATGTCTGGTCGAATCGACTTAAACGTTCGACCAGATCCTCAGAATCAATAGGCATGGAGTTCCACAATAAATTTTGGATATTTACAGGCAACTGACGAATAATAATTCTAATTAATTCATTGCTATCCATTCTGTCTTCGCATGCCTTGAATGCTGCTATTTTACGTGTTGCGAAGTCACACATATTCTCGGCTCCACCCTTCTTATACCTTTCACTCATTAATTTGTATTTTAGATCAAACTTGTGGCTTTCGTTCCAATATCTTTTTAAGAATTTATCCTTCCATTCCTTATAATTAGTCGGTTCCGGTACTAAAGAGGTCAACCAATGATGTGCCTTGGACGACATGGCTTGTTCTACTATATGCAATTTTAATCTTTCGGGGATATTATTTATCATAAAATAATTCTCTAATTTTGAAATAAACGACCACGGTTGTTCTTTCATATCACCATGAAATTTTAGGTGGCTTGGTATTACAAGCGCCGATGCATTCATTGCTATATTTCCCTGCGAACGTATGAATTCGTTTTCTAACTGTTCAATCTTGTCCTTAATGTCCGACATGTATTTCCCAGATTCAGATTCTTGCACCATTTTAATGTTTCTAAGTCCCTCCTGTATTCGTTTTTCTAATTTACTATCCGAATTAACTAATTTAGATTCTATGTTTTCAATTTTTTCGCCATGTTGAAGCGACATTGCGTTTAAGTTATCTACACGCGATTCGACGATTGTCAACTTTTCGCATTGTTGGTCATGTAATTGTCCCAATGTCACAACGCTCTCCTGTAAATTATTAACTTTGGAATTAATTTTGTCGCCAGATTCTTTTAATTCCCTCTGCATTTGGTCGACTTGATTATTAAAAGACTCAATTTTACAATGAATAATATTGAATTCAGCCGATGTATCCACCCGTAATTGCACTATTTCCTCGTGTATTTCCTGACGAAAATTCTTCAATTCTAATGACATTTTCGATGTCATTCCTTCCAATTTAGCGTTATTTTTTTCTAATTTAGTATTAATATCTGAAGTAATTCCCTCTAATTTAGTATTCATATCTGAAGTAATTCCCTCTAATTTAGTATTCATATCTGAAGTAATTCCCTCTAATTTAGTATTCATATCTGAAGTAATTCCCTCTAATTTAGTATTCATATCTGAAGTAATTCCCTCTAATTTAGTATTATTATGCTCAAGTTTTGCGTTCATTTCTGCTAACATTTTAAGAATTAAATTATTAGGGTCCATATTTCCTAACGGTGCAGCCATTATTTCCTTTTCTTGTGGTTCAATCTCAATAATTTCACGCGAGATTTCTCCCTCGGGATTAGTATTAGCAGACGCCATATCATCTACATTAACATTCTCCATACGCAATTTTTTGCTCCTAGTATCCATTTTGAATTCTAATACAAATTAAAATCTCTCTGTTAAATTATTTTAAAATCACACCAATGAAATGGTCTTGGCTCTTTCTTATAATTAACAATTAATTTCAAATGTCAATCCATAAATTTCAGATTCCTTTGGATCACTTTATTATAATTTATAAGACTAATTTTATCCGTGTCACCAATTGTTATAAATTATAACAAATTATGCATCACGTTGGCGCGCCATTTTGAGATATTCAAATTTTTCTCTCTACATTAATTTCTCGCAAAGATCTTAGCGTCCGGCTTGCTGGGTCAATGGGTCACGATATATATAATCCTTAGTACCTTTATAATGGATTATAGGATCCGCAGACTATACAGCGCTGCTGGGAATCTGAAATTAGAATGATTCTAATTCCTAGTTCATTACTGTTTGGATTGACTAAATGAAAGATCACTTTCTTTTCTAAAGAACAAAATTTAACAAAGTTTATTGTTACCTTTTTGCAAACAATATAGTGAATTTAATACATGATTTTAATGTTAGGCCTTTGATCAAGATATCTTTGAATTTAGAATTTTATACCGCGGTTAACTTATCTTTTCTTCGTTGATGTCCCTCGAAGACTTCTCAGTCGAAATATCTTGCGAGCTTGCCGTAGTCCAAAGTTCCAAGAAATCCTCTTCTGCTCCTATCCAAGATGGTGTCAAACTATCAAAATTATCAGTCCTGATTACGTCCTATGACATAGTCCCGAAACCTATAACTCGATTACCACTCCCGACGAAGTCCCAATTTATGCATCAATATTACTTTCACATGCAATATCTGCAATATTATTTGCTGTCCTTCAAATTTCACAATCTGATAACCCGACTCTGACTATCTGCACTACCTCGCTCCCTCTCACGACCCACGATCCGTTCAGACACGCGATGCCGGTCAGAATCAATTCTTCTTGCATGATTCACCCCTCGAAGCTTCCTATTAAACTCCCTTCTTTTTTTTTTCATAACATTTGACCGTCCTTCTCTCACCCAGCCAATCCATGCGTTCGTTATATTTTGATGTAGCTAACCTTTCGATCGTCTAAACTTCTTAATGCATATTCCACCATATTGTCTTCAAATAAATGTTAGTTTATATTCATGTGACATATCGGTATGTCACAATGTCATTTGGAAGCTGTAACATAATTACTTTGTCTTATGGAATTACCCTCGTATAACTCATAAGGAATATCACGGAAACGTCTTGGGATATCAAATGTTAGGTTTTAATTTTCACCAGTTTACTTAATGCACCAATTCTAGATGATAGAAAAAATTATTGTTGAATACGTGTACTATCGACCTTCCGAAAAATTATTGTGGGTATCGATTCCAAATATTTCGAATCAAGTATCGCAACATCTCTGTTCATTTTACGTAATCAGAGTATTATATTCCATTATTAATGTCTAACCGGAGTGCCAAGAATCAGGAAAGCCTTGCTTTCTCCACAGCTTTTTCTCTCGAATGCACTAGCTCTAATAAAATGTCAGTCCCCTCCTCCCGAGCCCTGGCCTTGCTTCGTCACCACAATAGGCAGCCTGCCGGTGCGGCGTCTGGGCCGATCGCGATGGCCAAGGTCGCATCCCAGTGATACGAGTGGGCTCAGGGGAAAAGTCAGAGCGACGCGGGGCGGTTTTATTATAATGTCACTCATGTTTATATAATAGGCCGTCGTTATTACAGTGCCCGGAGCAGGAAGTCTTCTCGCGCAAGGCCAGGGAGCAGTGGCCCCTCCCCGCGGGGTAGAGAGAGTAGGTCGGGAGCGATCCGTTTGTGGAGCGTTCTGTATTGGCTAGTATGCCTTTTTTACATGGATTGATTAATTGTCAGTGATTCCGGGCTTGTCAACTCCTAAGGTCATTAGTCCCATAAGTCTAGTGTATGTTTTTCCACCGACCTACCACCGGATACTGAAGTTTTCCTCAACAAGGTATCTCCACCCCAGCTGGGATACGATCTAAGCTCCCGACCGGTCTCATGTGTTATTGTGTAGTGCATGTTAGTGTAAGTAAGGGGTGGTGATAGGACAAGGAATGAGGAAGGAAAGATCGCGCGCGGTCCGTGGCCCGTTTTTTATACATGTAGCTTCTAATGAATAATCCTTCCGCTTTCCTGTCCTATCCTCACCCCTTACACACACACACACACACACACACACACACAAATGCACTTCATTTCTACACACGTAGGGAAACCAGTTGATGCTTAGAGATTTATTCGGTTGTGATGGTGCCTCAATGGGGAGACGGAAATTCCCAGCAATCCAACGTTGTAGGTCGGTGCCGGATCTCAACAGTCAGCGGGGAGGAACACCGCCATATCTCCGGATAAAACAATCACTACACCAACGGGACTATTGACCAAAGCAGTTGACGAGCCGGGAAATTGGTATCAAAAAAATTGATACCAATTCTTTTATGACGAACAAAATATACTGTTCTCATAAATTGCAAATGTATTGAATTGTAACCAATAGAAGCCGATAAAATACTCGTAATTCTACTGAATTTTATACTCCTAGAATTTCTTCTACTAAATGATACTTAAAAACTCTTGACAGAACTGTACTAATTATCAAAACATTTTTAAAATCGTAATTTGTCAATTTTTTGACGTGAGTTTACATAACGTCTCTTTTTGTTAGTGTTCTTGAACATCTGATTGATGTTTACCAACAGTCAAATTTCTCATTGAAGCCTGAATGTAATCATGAATCCCAGAAGAAAAAGTGTTTTCATGTACGTGTCCTAAAGTCCTATAACAGATTTATTAAATTTATTACATAAAGACGTCACATGATACAACCATCTTGTGCATGTCAGGGGGAAGAGAAATTAATTTTTTTTCAATGTCTGAATTCAGAATGACTCAACACAGAAATCACGTGAAACACGACAGATGTCCACACGGTACTCTAACGCAACTTTTTAGCACTTCCTGACAAGTAGTCGTGGCAACTTTTTCAGTCCTCTCGTCTACTTGTCTGTATTTTACGATGGTCCTCCAATATGTGGTACACGTTATTTTCAGCCGGTGTGCTGATCTATGATCTGAGATTTTTCCAATTCCCAATACACACATCATTATGGTTAGTGTTCTTTTCTCTCGGTTTAAGACGGCTGCGTCTTTTTTAGGTCACAGGGAACCGTATTCATCTCTGGCCTATCTAGTTGTCACTTCTTTACTATTATTATTTAGTTCTAATCTTACTTGGAACATCTACGGCACTCTTATTTCTCTTGAATTATAGCAAATAGAATGCGCTCCTTCACCTGATGTTTTTATTTTTACAAAACATATTCCGAGCATTGGAAGTAAACTCTATTTATAAAAATAATAATTTATTTAAAATTGATTTGACGCAATATGCATAGTCGTTGTCTTTTGTGATAAATTAGGGAATGTAATAAATAACTTGCCATTAAATCGGTATATGTCTGTTTGATACAAGTACCTAAAGAATTATGCAGAGGAACAGTTATTTAAATTTATCTCCGATAAAAATTCCATTATTATTTTTTAAATAATGTATTGTTTTCCAATATTCTTTCTCCAAGATGAACATACTTTTTATTATTAAAAATCCTGTAATGATGTTTTCATCAAATTCAAAACATTTACACCGTATAACAGTTTTACGCATCTCATGATACCTATTCATTGTGACAAACTGGTTAAACCAGTTTCGGAATTTAAAGAATTTATATTCCGAGCTCTCGAGTGGTTATTGCACACACCTCCGTCTCATTACGTCTTATTTCTGCGCTCCAGGAAGTTTTCCTTGCAAGGCCAGGGGCCAGTGGGCTCTCCCTTGATCGGTGGTGGGCATACCTTCTCCGAAAGCCCGGAGGGATAATGACGGCGAGATATTAGCTCAGCGGCCTTGCCTCATTGCTGTGGGAGAGAGTAACGTTTCAAGATGGAGCGAGAATGATGGTAAAGGCGAGTAAGTATATGTTATAGATCGGATTGTCGGAAGATGAGGGTGAAAATCGTTTACAAACTAAGTGTTAACTTGTGAAAGGAAAGGAGGAAGGAGATTTCAACTGGAGAAGGAGAGGGTCAACTACATATTTTGTAAGTTACATAAAAATTAGGTTACTCTCACAGACATCAAATCTGGTTCTATTGTTCTTTCGAAAAATGTAGCTTCTATTTAAATATGAGAGTGAAATATTTTAAATGCTTTGCAGTAAGTTGCGTACAACAGTTGCGGTAGGTCGTCGTTAGCGCCATCATGACTTTTGTACATAAACGCAAACGCATTGCAATAAGTTGTAGTTGCCCCGATTTCAATGCCTGTGGCCTATTTACCATAACGTGCAACGAATAACACAGTTCAATACCAATTCAGTACCAGGAAAAATTCAGTACCACGCCAAATTCAGTACCAGGCACAATCAGGATCAGAAATGACTCTTGGCAATGTGATGCAATGTAAAATGGCTTATGTTCTCGTAGCGTATTGTATGTAATGGTTTCAAAGTTGCAGAAGAGTATCCATAATGGTTTTAAATAAGATATTTATGTCCGTTCATTGCTTTTCATACAATAAACCATAATATCTCCGTAAACCCAAGTTCCATTTTCATATAAGCAACCAGATTTTTATCAGTTCGCAATAACAGATATGATCGGTCCATAAGAACAGTGACACACATCAAAATGTTCCATTTTGTAGTAAAAGTCTTCTGAGCGCACACGCTTGTTTTACGACCAAATACAAAATAATCTACTACCAACAGTATTATGAATAGAGCCCGGAAGTTTTATTTAACCTTAAGTAGGTAGGCAAAAGGGCATTTATTTTAACAAAAATAGGCATGCAAAATAGGCATTTATTCTGGCTAAAGTAGGAGGGCAAAACACAGGACACATTAAAAGATCACAATTTAAAAGTAATTAGAGTAAAAAATAATAATTAAATGATTCCCATCTTTATTCCAACTCTAAAATTTACATTAGCACTAACGTGGAAGGAAAATACCTTTCCCTTGTCATCTTGATCGCAATTAACCATCCAGTTGACGACCACGGATTTATTTTACTTGCAACCCTGTGTCGACGAAATTCTACCTTATTGTGGTCACCTTTTAAATCTTGAAATGGTGGAAACGGAATTGTTGATTTCATTTTTCGCACTTGTGTAATCGCCAGAAGGGAAGAGAGAACAATAGGAACTGAGAGATAGAGATTGGGGTTAGGAAGGGAAAAAGGGACAATAATAGAAAACAAAGGTAGAAAATGTCACAAATAAGGAAGAAAAAGGCACAAAAATTGCAAAATGCCAACAATAGGCATCAAACGATCAAATAGGCGAAAAAGGACGAAGTGAAAAATCGACTAAAACAACTCCAAAAGAACAATTAAATGATTTCCAATTTTAAGTCATAAAATCGTAACTATTATGAAAAGACATTTTGCCAAATTTCCGTCTCTAATTATGAACTATTTTGAATTAACTTTTTACTACTAAAAGTATTTTCTATATATTCTTCTCTTAAATTAAAAATGACGATTTTGTAATGTGTCACTTTTAATTACGCTTACCGTTTATGGAAACACGTCACACAGCATGTAACCAAAAAATCGTAAGCACAACATAAATGTAGTGCTAGCTTTATTCACAAAGTCAAAATAATAATTAATCGCTTTATACAAATCTATTTATTAGAGAAAAAATTAGAGCAAAAAGTTATTCGTAAAACAAAATTGCTGTATTTTTTCCTGGAACATTTTCAGGAGGAACAATTTGTTTATTATACAATTTGTATTACAACTAATTTTATTGTTCTACCAAAACTAATTTAAATAAGCGTTTATCATTGAATTCATGTACGACGACAGTTAATGCTTACATCATTATGGAGTACTACTATTTGTACTCAGAATGTATAACCAACAACGTATCTATATAAGTGCTCCACTCTTTGTTGGTTATACATTCTGACCAATCTTTCTTCACTCATAAAACATTTGAGAAAACTTCTTGTTTTGCTTTCGGAAAGTAAATATTGTAATATGCACCCTTCAATAGCGCATTTATCTTTGTTTCTTGTACAAAAATAATCCTATTTAATAAACTACATTATTTAATATTCTTCGCATTACAACTGAAATATTCTGCATTTCTACCCTGCATTTTACTAAATCTAATGCATTATATATGTGTATATATATATATATATATATATATATATATATATATATATAAACTAAATATCGATCAAGTTGAGCGTAAGTTTATTTAGCCAAATACTCTTAGAGGGCGTGGATACAGTAGGGAGGAAACATGTTTGAAAGAGGAGAAAATTATATTTGAGACAGCTTAAACAGCTGAAAGACGGATACGTTAGAGTAGTGTTGCAACGCAAGGATTCATGCCACGCTCCTCGTGATGGCCCGCTGCACTTGTCCGCGTGCAATACGCATTTCACTAGGGTAGAGCCGAGCGCCTGAACGCTTCCACTCCCGTCTTCCGTCGGGCTGCTTCAACAAGCAGAGGGTTATCCACAGGAAAGCGCTGGGCCAGGGCTCGCTTAGTTTAACAGCCCTGTATTATGGTAAAGAGAGGGGACCGAGACACGGAAAGGACTGCAAGAGTGAGTGAGAGTGGGCAAGGACGTACTACATGCAGCAGGGACCTTAGCAAGAAGAAGGTGTGTTCTTCAGTGATGTGTACAAAATCAAATAATTTAAAATTCCCTCAAGTGATTGACATCCTACATTATTTTTTATGAATGACATCCGTCATTTTACAGACATGTTCTTACTCGTTCTCACTAACTGGAACACGGAAATTTGGTGAATGTCTGGCTAATTGCACCCCACTCCACCTCACATACATGCAAGCTTATTTGCATGAGCAATTTAGGAGCTGCTTTCATTGGTTTTTGGAAGCATAAAAAAGCTGAAAAGTTTCCTCCAGAAACTGGACATGACACATTATTGGTCATTATGTCAAGAAATTATTCAAAGAAAGGAAACTGGAATATCTCGGCACATGCAAATTGAAGCTTAGTGATTTTAGGCATTGAACATTCGTTGGCAAATTTCTATTCTGGATTTATTGACGTTGCCTCTGACGTAATAAAACAAACTTTATCAAATAATATTATATTTAACAAAAAAGGTGATAATTTCATTATTTGCCGCATTAAAAGTTAAATACTACAAACCATAGAAGTAGACATAAATTGCTCTTACTCAGTAGCTACGCTGAGCTGTTAGAATAATAAGTTAGCTGTTACTATACTGACGAAGTATAAATAAACGTCTTTCAAAAGAATTGTTTCCTTTTTTATTAATCTACTATTTCAAATACGTTCCTAATAACTTATTTTGTCTTCCTCTCAACTACTTACCATAGTAAAGATAACATATTCAACATTGCAGAGAAAATAGGCGATTTTTCATGCAGTTTTTGTTTGCGCACTCTTTGGCGAATTTCCAGCACATCAAGTCCTATATAGCGATGTTTCGTACAGAAGGTGGGTCAAAAATACACACGGGGACAAAGTGAATACGCTCTTTAATTTGCTGTAGCTTTTCCCCCGCTTCTACATGTTGATGATATTCAGTTGACGGTAGTTCTCTCCATGTGTGAAGTACCTTTTAGCGCCATTCTACTTCGGACGATGGTCAAAAATATGAGATAAAGACTATAGTATTTTTAATGTAGCTTTTGAGGTAGTCCAGGAATTATTTCACAATAGAAATATTACATTAATTTATATTCTGTTCGATATCAATTATGTAGTATATGAGTAATTTAATGCTAACGATATAGTAGAGAGATTATTTCTATTAAGGAGGGAATGAAAGCTATTTGAGAGGTGGTGATTTAGAGCAAGAGTATGAACATGTTGTAGGAAAAGAATGAAACGATGTGGTTCAAAGGCACACATGCGTATTGGTTGTTCAACGGGTACGTATTCTAATCCTTAATGAAAAACGTGAAATTAGCAAACAAATGTGAGAATATTTTACGTTCTTTATTTTAGTTTGGGTGTCATTTTTTGCTCAACTTGTTTATAAGTTGATTTTTGTCAGTGGAAATTAATACCAATCTACAATGTAGTAGATTAGATAATATCAGTTTGGTAAATGTGTCATATTCACTATAATTGAATAAAAATTTATATTAAGATTCAAAGATTTAACGTAAAAAGTTTCTGTTTCTGTCGGGGTAAAAGTTTACAAGTGCGCGCATATATTCCCTTGAGAAGGTAAGAGTGGGCATTAGTTGTATGCAACAAACTCAAAATGTCTAAATCGAAAAAAAAGGAAAAAAAACAACAAAAACTGTACATTGCACTGGATTAAAGTAGATGGGCAAACGTCCTAGCTAAACTACCGTGTAAAATTGTGAGATCCAAGTCACATTGATTTAGTAGAAATCAATCAGCTATCAGAACTGCGTATTTTTGCTCCTAACTACCCTACGCGCTGTATTGGTGTCCGCAGATGTATGGCCCTTGGCATTCTAATTACGTTCTCGCGTTTCAAAAGAAAATGAAGCAATGTAATAAATGTAAAGAACGAATTAGAGCAGCAAGAATAATGAATTTCTCTTCGAAGAAACAAGAAACTAACCAGCAAACTGTAGAACGCAAATATACACAATTGCAGAATTCTATCTCCTCAGTTATCAAGGCCACGTGAAGAAATCATGTGTATGAATTCCACAGCTTCGCATACAACCACGCACCCGCAATACATATCCAGTTTCAAATGCACATGCGTTCAACCTCAAATGAAAATACGCCTGCGGTGTCCACTTATGCGAGACCTTGCGGTGACTTTTGTGGGAGAGGTGAGAACAGTTCCGCCTCAGGCATATTGTTCATTGGTGAACTACGGAGCCAGTGCGAGCCAGAGAAGAGTTGCGTCAGTTATGATAGTTGCGACTGAATTATAACGGTATTGGCAAACATGGTAATAGTAATATTGTTTTCTTTGATAATGATGCTGCACACTGCATTTGTAGATGGCCTCACGTGGCAGGATGGGTGCAATACGTAAAGAATTTACAACCAGTGATTGATGATGGTGGCGAGGGTGATGGTGGAGAAAGAGTGGGGGGGATGTAGCCGGAAAATTGTGAGGTTATATTGCGCTTACGATGGTAACCATGACGAATACAGGCGTGGATGTGATTGTGGTGGTTGAAGCGGTAACACTATCTTTGAGACGGAAACTAACGAGTGTGTCTAGGACTTAGGTGACCGTTAAGGTGAAGATGCAAGCTACCGTCACTACTGGAGAATCTGCATCACTTCTACATTTCATTACATATTCATAATATTTGCTTGACATCTTCGTTTAGAAAAAAGAGAAGCTTGAAAGTTAGAAAAATATTACCTACAATTTTGCAGACGCTGATACATGGCGACTCATGGAATAGATTGCCATTCACTGACAGTACCTCCCCAATTCTAATATATGCACCAGTTCTCTTCAACTACTTCTGACGCAAGATCGGTACACATTAATATTTTACAAACATTCACGAACAATTCAAACGTTTAAAGCAAGATGGGAAAGTCCACTCTGCCATTTTTGGGAAGGGACGAAATTATATTCAACGAAAGAAATGAGTGAAATGAATAATGAGTGAATGACAGAGGATGGAGTACCCATCCATTACAAAATCTTCGACAAGTATCAAATGCATATTTGCTTCTCGTGGAAATTTTTCTTGCACGAAAGACAATACATCAACGACAGATTAAATAGCATTAATTTTCTCAGTAAACGACTTCCCTAATAGTCAAACTTACTCCGCCTATTTTACCAAAGCTTCCAAACACACACGTGAACTTCACAAAAACATTCAAACTCGTCCGCAAAATTCGTGGCAGGTGCCCTGGCCTGGCGATGGCGGTGGCGGCGGCGGTGGTGGCGTGGAAGGTGGAGGCACGGAGGCTGTGACGGCCAACGGCGCGGCACCCCGCCCCACCCCTCCCCGCCCCGCCCCGCCCCACCCTCGTGCGCCTTGCGGTCGCACGCGAAAGTCCATGTGACACAGATCGGTCGCCGATAATGAATAGGTTTCCAAACGGATCACGTGCGCCGACACGCAGCTGCCGCGTTCCCGGGTTCGCGCGCGCAGACGTGCAAATGGCGGTGACGCGGGCGGACGCGAAGAACGCGCTCGAGGGCGCACATTTGCCTTGTGTGATGTGCACACTATTGTGCTGTAATTGAGGTAGATTCTGTGAAGTTTATATCTACAAAATTCTTTAAATGTATCTTCGAAAGGAAACACTTTGTAGGAAGCTGTGGAACCCATTGTTTTTTTTATGCTTCTAGAAACCTCGTCTGATGTATTAATTAAAAACTAGATATAATGATTAATGTTTATTTTTACCTAATCAATAAATTAATTTTTAAGCATTAGGATAATTTCTTTTATTTAATTCATTTATGCCTTAAATGCAAGCTCCAAATTTATTAGGTTTTATCAATTTGTAAAGCATTATTATTATTATTATTATTATTATTATTCATTATTATTATTATTATTATTATTATTATTATTATTATTATTATTATTATTATTATTATTATTATTATTATTATTATTATTATTATTATTATTATTATTACTACTATTATTATTATTATTTAATGTTCCTATATTATTTTGTAGAAGAAGTGTATTACAATATTAAGGGATTCACTTACCTTTAAATAGAAAATATGTCATTTGACAAAAAAGGATTTTCGAAAGGACAATTCAGTTAAGTGCAGTTTTTGGTATAAAAATATATTTAAATTAGTGGCCTACCTGAGCAAAAATGGAGCTAAATAAAACCACACAAAGTGATTTTCCAAAAAGTAGCACGCTCACTGCACAAAAAAAATTAAAATAAAATACTCACCTACAACAATGCAATAAAAGAAATATTTTAACAGAAACAGTATTTATGAATACTGGAATAACATAGTATAAAATATTATATACTTCAAAAATTCTTTGCATACCCAAAAATGTAAAAAAAAGTCTTTTTGTAATGCAATACTTGTATGGGAAATATTTAATTGTCTCTTTCTTGGAGCCTTCCTGTCGCATGACTTAAGATGGGAAGTAAACAGTGATAAACTGAACACAAAAGCACCTCGGTATGCGCAGTGTGAGAATGGCGAAATAACACATTTAAATATTTGCATTTTTCAGTTCAAATAAAATATGTTTAATTGTTTTTTTGATTTTTCCTGTGCATATAATGAAAGTACATTTTACATGGCTATAATCTACATAGTTTTCTTTCAATTTCTGCGCACATTGAAAATAGATAAATTAAATAAAATGGTACAATCTTTTCTCTCAACAAATTAAAGAAACAATTGTAGGAATATTCGTTTTCTAGTATTTATACTTTTTTTAATTCACTTGTTACGCTCTCGACCCTCTCAGTGTCCTTCTTTACCCTACCACCACACCTATGTCTTCTGCGCCGAGAGTTCCTGGCGTTCTGGTTCATCCCCTTCTGATATTTTATATCCCGCTCGGTGCGACCGTTAGAACGATATAGGCTACCCATATTAGCAGAAATATGTATCATTGCATTTACACCACAACACTGTCTCTCAGATAAAGGATAATGGTTAATAATGTATACACATGTATGATATTACATCTCACACTAAGGAACCTGAATCTCAAAACCCTGTTTAATCAACGATAGTGATAAAAATTAAATTCAAAGAAATCAAATCTTATTTATTTTTCATTTTTAAATTCTTTCCTTGGCATTCAAAAGGAGCATGTAACTTTCGAAGATAATGAATTGAACTAGATTCCATTAACGGTGTATGAAGGGCGTGGCATGGGAAATTTTCACTAGTGAGACTTTCAAATAGCGAATAGTAGACCGTATAAATATTGATTTCATGTACTACGAATTCTTAAAAGCCATTGGCATTGAATGCAAAACTTATATTCAATGTCTATTGTATGAAAGGTTACTAGACATATTAATTTCATATTACGTCAGGCAGTCTAGCATTTTAAGATGGCTGAATACCGATGACTGGAACATTGATTCCACATTTCAATATTTCATAGTCGTGTAAAGTTAATTTAAATTGGGTTGAATATTAATTCAAATCAAAATGAAAACCACACACCCTTCCAAATATGACTCTATAGTTTAATGTGTGTTAATAGTTTAGCTGGTAGATACACAAATAAAACATAAATCAGTCAACTACAATACATCGAATTTAATTGTAAAGCAACTTTTCGCTGTTAGTAATAACTGTCCTTGCGTACCGTACGTAGGAAGCCAGACGAAAAAGTTCAAGGACTCGCAGAACACAATTTTCTCGTGTTGAATGACAGAACTACAAATCACACGGAAGACAAACCGGAAATGTGTCGGTTCATTCGACTCGTTGTTTTTCATAGATAACAGATATTGTAACGGATTATTGTGTACAAGTTATATGTATTTAAGTATTACACTTTTCATTATTACTAGTTTGTGAACGTAAGACACATTTTATAGAAATATGTCTTACGTTCATAAAAGTTGCATTGAAGCAGACCTAAGAAATATAAGACGCTATAAACGCTATATAACGCTATAAACTACAGACGGAAGATAATAATAATAATAATAATAATAATAATAATAATAATAATAATAATAATAATAATAATAATAATAATAATAATAATAATAATTATTATTATTATTATTATTATTATTATTATTATTATTATTGTTGTTGTTGTTGATGATGATGATGTTGTCCTTGTTATAACTGTTGGATGCTGTTCCTGAAGGTTCCTGATTAAGTTTATCAAGCAAATTCCAAGAATGACCCTTCGGGACCAAGACATTAAATGACAACAGGAAACCAAAACTTAAGTGTTATTCCATAACAGCATTGACATTTACGCGCACCACTTTGGGTTTATCAGCGTAGTTATAGGAAAATATATGCCATACAAAATTAATAAACCTACTGCAGCTTTGAAAACGATAGAAAACTATGCACGAACAGGGAAAAATAATGTCAAAAGTGCTCTGTCATTTCAAATATGTTGAAACTTCATTATTATTATTATTATTATTATTATTATTATTATTATTATTATTATTATTATTATTATTATTATTATTATTATAGAACAACGTTACCTCTGACAGGCGAAACAATATCCTCAATGCGGACAAAAAACAACAAATAATAATGCTGATGTAATTGAGCCTTAGCCAGCGAACTCCACAGAGTAAAGCACAGACCACAGTGTTAAATTAAAGATTCTGCTCATTTTCGGGAGCCCCCCAAGGGCCGCCTCTGCGACCGGGCATGCCTTGAGGTGGCGAGTGAGTCGAGTGGCGCGGCGGCGCACGTCCGGCCGCGGCCAGGGCTGCCAACGGCGCGGCGCCTGCGGTCGCGCGAAGAGAAGCGGCCGTCGGAATGCGACCGCCCTCCGCCTCCACCGTGTAATTTGGGGCAGCGCGAGAACTCTGGATATTGAAACAAATTACCAGCCCCACTCTTCGCTTGCGGCCTGTCCGCGGTGACCGGCCGGCCTCCTCGCTCGGTAACTGGGAGAAGAAGTAGAGATGGCAATGTGTAGGATGGGTGGTGAAGGAAAAGAATACAAGAGAGCGAATGATCAAAATTGAAATGTTGAGGACAAAAAGGAACTGAACGAAATCATGGGAATGAGAGATCAAGGTAATACAGGAAATAATAACGCATGCTATTAAAACTTTTCTCGTAGGAAGTGTTTTTGTACTACTTTTCTTGTATTGTCGTAGCCTGCCACCGGAACTTAGTGCGTATTTCCACGAGTTCAAGCGCTGTTGTGGCCATGAAAGGTCATTAAAACCATTCGCAAACAGCGAGTGCACAGCAATTCTGACGGCCGGCTCTGATGGGCTAATGTGGAACGCAATCGCGGTTCTGCTTGCGATGCAGGTCGGTCGTGTATTGCACCCAAAACTCGTCATTTCAAAATTTTCTCCCCTTGTTGGTAACCAAAAAAATGTATTTTTTGGGGGGGGGAGCGATTTGTATAACTTATCCCCAGAGCTTTGACTCATTGTTAACAGTCTTCTAGGCTTTATAGAAGAAGAGACATCAAAAAATTCAAGATTTTTGTAATTAGTATCCGAATCTCGTCATTTTTCAGATATTCCGTTTTGTAGTTTCTATCCGAAAATGTAGATTTTCTTCATTCCTTCAAACAACTCTTGGTGTTTCCATTCACTATAAGGTACAACCTTCTGGGCAATATGGAAGAAGAAAAAACCATCAAGAAACTGCTGGGCATTAACAGCGTTTTTCAGCAAAGGACAAAAGTACACACGGAGGTGTGCTTATTCATTCTGAATAAAACATACGCATATTATTCAGATCATGTGAACAGGCATAGTACTTAGGTGTCATCATTAGTGAACAAAATTACGCGTGGAACTCTTCTTGAGTGCTTCATGTTGTTGCTTTTGTGCATGGCAACCCAAATATACAAATTGTAAATAAGGCAACTTTGAACTATAAATACATGGGTGTCGGATTCTCGTGTGTGTAACGTGAGTGTTACTAACTGCTCCTAGACATCCGGAAAGTTATTGAGACTAGTTACAAAAGTCTATATTCACACGTGATGAGCTTGAGCAAACAAAGCTAATCAACTGGAAGAGGTGTGAATAAAGTTCTACTTGGTGGAACCAATAATTAAATGAAAAAGTTCGAAACAGGAAACAAATTAAACAAGAAAGTAAAGATCAAAGTAAAAGCAAAACATTAGCAGGAAAGGTAGAAGCAGCAACAACATAATATATCGTAAATGTTTCATTAAAATTAGTATGTCGGTTTTTATATAAATATTTATCATCACTATGAGTACATCAAGGAGGATGCGGAGAGGAAAAAATGGCACATGAAACATAAGCTGTGAGTTCGGAAAACGCGAAGCATTGAATCAAGAAATTAATGAAAAAATATCCAAATGCGACGAAATGAATAATGCAAACAAGGAAAATGTACTGTACAAAGAACCAATGAATATAAAGCAACTCCACAATAAAAAACTATTGAGTAAAGTAACAAGAGTGTTTTAATGGCTTACAAACGGTGCCAAGGATACTGAAATGTCCCATAGATGAATGCAAGTGTAATGCGCACGCAAAGGCAAACGAGTCGTGAAGATTGTCTTGAGCCGAGAGGTCGCGGCTTTTAGCGGCACCAAAATCTCCAATCTGGTTGCGTGAAGAATAATACAATGTACCCCAATTTGCTCGGAATGTTGACTGCAAAGTTCAACGTTATTTTAACCAACACGTTGTTGGATTAATTTTCACTGAATGTTATTGCTACAGTAATGTTTCTTAAGCCGTGATCAATTAATGAGATGATTTCAAACCCTCTATTACATTTCTGGACGCTCTTCTCTTCTGGGTATTATCCGCGCACGTCATCTTGAGCCTTCATTTCGCTAAAAGTGGAAGGAGAGGGGGCTGGTTTATTGAAGAACGTGACATTTATACAATATCAAATCAATCTCTAACCCGTTTTTCATGCAAACTAGTTTCTATTACATTGGACAGAATATTTCTAGTCAATAACTTTTTTCGAAAATAATCCCTACTTTTTCAAATTAATTTTTGGTTCAACTAATCTTGAGTGGGGGTAGAGATTCCGGGTCTCCAGAAAATTTTTGCGGATAATACACCATTTTCAAATTCATCAGCCAGGAGATCCACTGGACATGGTAAGTTTAGAAATTTAATTTTGAAATTAAAAAAACTTGAAATAAATTTGTGAATTTCTAGTTAAACATCTGAGAGAACACGCAGTGTCCGCATGTACAACATGTGATGGAGTGGTCGGAGAGCATGTAGCAAACATAAGGAGAACATTCTGTGAACACTCGTAAACACGCGGGAAACAGGGCGAGGGAGCATACAGGAAACTTGTGTGGAACATGCAGGTGATCAGACGGACACCGTGAGGACCACAAACGGGGAACATGAGGAAGAAGTACTCGAAAGTGGAAATGTGTATATGAAAAACTTGTAAGGGGAGACGTACGGCGAACATGTGGAGAAATGCGATACAATATGTAGGGAATATGAGGGGAATATTTTTTTCATCTTTAATCTTAAATGCTATTTACACAGAACACGTACGGCTCAGCTAATAAACAAACTTACGAACCATCTAAATCTATTGTGTCTTACGTCCTAACTTATTCTATTTACATTACCTGGTCTAGTATCGAACACTATTTATATTATTTACATTGTGCAATTTAAACCCCATGTTAGTTTAAGTGGTCGAACCGTTTCTGCCTCTCTTGTTTTCTACTGTACATTTTGCATACTTGTAAGCACTTAGAGACACTACACTTACACCTATATATTTACTATTTACACTGCTGCATCCTAGGCCGTCGTTCGCTTTGATTTAACCTGAAAGAGCCCAGCACAGTCCCTTCCCTCTCCACCGAACGCAGGAGTACTGTCTAGAAATTTCCACCCGCCTATACATACGGGGAGGGGATATTATCTATTATGTTTATTAAATGTGGGAATTCTTATGTTGCCATTGTTTAATGATACACAATGGAAGTCATCTTTGTCGACGCAAATTTATTGTGAAAGTATAATATTTTTAGTCATGCACTTCATTCTAATTGACATGATACGAATTAGATTTATTATTAATTCTGTAATTAAGTGTGGTTAATTGGTGTAAGAGTAACTTAACTTTACATTCTTTAATCTTACTGTCTAACAGTACATTGCAAAAGAGTAGTTAATTAAAAGTAATGATAAATAATTCATAATTTCACCGTACAAACCTTGACTCCACTTCACCTCATCGTACTGCACAACATTGAACTGTGAAGTCTCTCTTCCATATTCTTTTCATTCCACTTCATAGCATGTCATTGCACGTAAATAGTAATATGTGATTATGTAATAGTCAAATTTTTTATTATAAATTTTCGTCAGAAAAAGGGTGGTTAAATCTTGTTCATATAAGTAGTAAATTACTTGCTCTAACACTTTTTTTTTTTTTTTTTTTTTAATTATGCTTTATTTAGAAGGTCGCATGAACTACTAGGTCATTAGCGACCACATTCAAAATACAGTATATACAGTGTACAACAGAGCATACAACAAAATTTAAAATTAAACCACAAATTTATAATTTGTCAATGTAGGTAACTTTACATGAGGACAATTAACAATCATATTCAACAGCAACATAATATAAACAGAGAACATCACCAAAAACATGTTGGGCATTACTATACATTTTTTTGATAATACAATATTTGACAATATTTGTGTTTAACAGATTTTTAGTTTCTTACAGCTTATTGATAAAGTTAATTTCCTTTAAAAATTTAAAGACATTTTCAATGTGGTGTTTGTTGTTAAGGATTTCTGGGAGAGTGAGAGGTATTGCATATTTTTTGCGGATGTCTTTGTAAGTGGGACAGAACAATAATATGTGTGGTATAGAGAGGGCAGATTGACATTGGTCACAATTTTTTTGTATTTCTTTTGTTAGTAAATGCTGATGGGTGAGTTTGGAATGGCCAATTCTTAAACGGGTGAGCACAGTTTGATATTTTCTCTTGTGAAGGTAAGGAAGGTGGTCATCGAAGATACTTTTCCTGATCTGATGTAGTAGGGTTGGTGATCTTGTCCATTCAGTATTCCAAACATTCTTGTTTCTTTGATGAAGTTCTTTTTTGATGTCATTGTGGGAAACTGCATGCTCTTCCAAAGGTGAATTAATAGAGTCTTTAGCTGCTTCATCAACTAATATATTACCGGCAATACCTCGGTGCGATGGTATCCAAATGAGAATTATTTCCTTATTGATGTGTAATAAGTCATAATATAAGTTAGCTATTTCATTTACTATAGGTTCCTGGTTTTCAGTATTACTTAAACTTACTAGCACACTTTTAGAATCTGTAAAAATAACAAATTTGTCTTCGGTTTGTTCTTGAATATATTTAAAGGCGAGAAGAATGGCGTATGCTTCACAATAAAAAATAGAGCAATAATCATTTAGCCTTGATTGTAATAGTGTCTCTTTAATTTGAACTGCACAGCCAGCTCCGATCTCTTTACGGGAGCCATCGGTGAAGATGTGCGTATATCCAATGTATTTGTTATAGATTTCGTTGAAGTAGGCTTGGTAAATTAACGTATTAGTTACCTTTTTTGGAAGATCATTAAGGCTGATGTTGATATTTATTAGGGAAGGAATCCATGGAGGTCTTTTTTAACCGTGGTAGTTCGAACAGTAGGAAATGTGAAGTGAATTTCTTCAAGGTACTGGTTCAGGAGATAATAAACTGGTTTAGGAGCATACTTTTTCTCTGTATACTTTTCGTAATATTTTCTGGAGAAAACATTCTTATAAACAGGGTTATTAGGAGTGGATGAGATTTTACAGGCATAAGAAAAGCATAGTGTTCTTCTTCTGATGTGAAGAGGTTCTTCATTGGATTCCGCAAGAATACTCGAAATTGGACTCGTTCGATATGCGCCAATGGCAAATCTTAACCCGGCTGAGTGGACTGGATTAAGACTATTTAATATTGTTGGCCTAGCTGACTGGTAAATAATTGCTCCATAGTCTATCTTAGAACGAATGAGAGCTTTGTATGTTGATAGTATAACATTTCTCTCGGCTCCCCACGATGCTGATGAAATGGCTTTTAGTACATTTATTCTTCGAAGGCATTTAGCTTTCAAATTCTTAATATGTGGTATCCATGTTAGTTTACTATCAAATAATATTCCTAGAATTTTGATTAGGCTAGAACATTTAAGTTGTTGTGATCCTATTGTAAGTTTTAGCTGATCCGATAAGTTACCCCTTTTATTGAAGACTATACATTCAGATTTGGATTTAGAGATCTTGAAACCTGTCGTATTGGACCAATCTTGAAGTTCTTTTAAAGTAATTTGAAGCAGTTCTTGAGATGTTTTAATATTTTTTCCACTTAATGTTATAGTGATATCATCTGCAAACAAATATACTTTCACTGGTCGATGGATATGGTTCGTGATATCATTTATGGCAACCAAGAATAGCAGTACACTAAGCACAGATCCTTGAGGCACTCCGTTCTTTATTGTATATTTGTTCGAAAAAATATTCTTGAATTTAACTTGTAAAGATCTATTCTTCATGAACTGGGTTATGAAAGTTAGTATTTGGCCATCTATCCCCATTTCGTGGAGAATTTTGATGATTCGATCTCTCCAGACCATGTCGTAAGCTTTTTCCATATCTAAACTAACTGTCACAAGATGTTGGTTTGTTATAAAGGCATCACAAATGTCACTATGGATGTTTACTAGATGGTCTGTTGTAGAACGATTTCGTCTGAAACCACTTTGGAATGGTGAAATGTTGTTATGATGTTCGAGGTACCAATTAAGTCTTCTACTGACAATTTTTTCCAGTAATTTGCAGAGGGTGGACGTTAAGGAAATAGGTCTGTAATTATTCGGGTTGGTTGGATCTTTGTTAGGTTTAAGAATCGGGATAACTATAGATTCTCTCCATTTGTCAGGAAATTCGCCAGTGGTTATTATTTCATTGAAGAGTCGAGTTAGATATTCAATAGCATTTGTCGGCAGTTCTTTCAGAAAAACATTGTATATTCCATCTGGTCCTGGGCTTGAATTTCTAGTTCGAGATAGCACAATCTCAACTTCTTGTATTTGTACGGGATAATTTAATGTAGGATTACTTGACGAATTTTGTTGAATAATTCTATCCATTGTTATATTCGAATTAGATTTGTATATTTGAAATTCATAGTTAAAGTTACTGTCGCTTGAGTTATTAGCAAATGTAGAAGCTAGAATGTTCGCAATTTCTTCGTTAGAAGAGGTAGCTCTGTCGTTATGTACCATAAATTTAGGATGAAAGTTCTGCTTGTAGCAACCATTGATAGCTTTGATTTTTTTCCAATTGTCTGCTGGGTTAGAGAAGCAATTTATTGATGAGATAAAATCAATCCAACACTGCCTTTTATTTTCTTTATATATTCGTCTTGCTTTTGCTCGTGTTCTTTTATAATCAATATGATTTTCTATGGTTGGATGCCTCTTGTATTTGTTGAATGAGTGTCTGTATAATTTATGGGCATTTTTGCAGTCTTCATTCCACCAAGGTAGTTTTTTCCTTATTGGTTTTCCTGAAGATTTTGGGATTGTTTCATCAGCTGTTTTTAGGATGAGATCAGTCAGTTTCTCAATTTTTTTATTGAGGGAGATTGAGGAATTCTCCTCTAACATATTAATTTCATTTATTTTTGTTGATAATATTTCTTTGTATCTGTCAAAGTTAGCGTTTTGGAATTTCCATCGAGGATGGTAGTTAGTGCAAGCAGACACTGAGGTATTATTAAAGTAAGATATAAGAATGGGAAAATGGTCACTTCCATGTAAGTCTTCTGTAGTACTCCAGTCCCATTTAGAAGCAATAGAAGATGAACATATTGTTAGATCAATTGCACTGAACCTTTTGTGTGTATTATTAAGGTGAGTGTATTGATTTTTGTTAAGTATCAATATATTTGGGTCTTCTAATACTTTTTAATAATCTTGCCTCTACTGTCATCTTTATACGATCCCCACATTAGGCTGTGACTATTAAAATCACCTACCATAATAAAAGGTTTAGGTAGCTGATCTATGATTTTTAATATTTCATTTTCTGTAAAATTATAACTATTAGGGAGGTAGATATTACAGATACTCAAATATTTTCTTCCCATGTTGATTTTGACTGCTGTACATTCAATATTGGTGTTTATATAAATTTCATCTGCTTGAATAAGTGATTTTATATATATAGCTATGCCTCCACTGGATATTCTTGGATTATTTCTATTCTTTAAGTATACAGAATAATTTTTTAATTGTGGTATCACCCTTTCTGAATTATTAGTTTCCTGCAAGCATATTACATCTGGATTATATTTGTTAATCAGAATAAACAGATTTTCTCTTTGAGGCCTAAATCCATTTATATTCCATTGTAATATGCTTTCAACCATTGTTAGTTAATATTTAATTTAATTGGATGAAATACTTTAACTTGTATCACTAGAGTACTCTGATTCATTGCTTTTAATGTGTTTATTTAATTTCTTTTTTAGATTTGTAAATCTTCTCTTCATATTTTTATCCTTTAATTTTGGATATGTTCTTTCTAACATTTCAATCAGTTGAGTTAAATCAGGGGTAAATTCTAGAGCTATTTCAATTACCTCAGTGCTGTTTTTAGTTTTTTCAAGAAAACTCTTCATTTGAATAAAATTCAAGGGATATTTGTTGTTTGGGTCCAATAATATTTCCTTGAGAGGGGCCAGTTGAGTGTTCAGTTTTTCAGATTCTTCAATATTAGTACTTTCTAATCTTGACTTTTATAATTCTTCTCTTTTTCTTTTTCAGTGAGGTCAATATTGAAATGTTTATCAGGTTCTGATGAGGGTTCAGTAAGTGGGTCTGAGGTTGTTGATGATAAGGATATAGGTCGTTTCTTAATCAAATTATTTGTGGAGTTGGGGTTGTTTGATTGTGGAATTTGAAGAGCAGGGAAGTCACCAAATTGAGGTTGGGTTAATACAGGGGCAGTATTATTGGCCTCAAGATCTTTCTTCAAAGTGTTGTCTTCACTCTCTTTTGTGTGAATAGTTTCTTCAATTTGAGTGCATGAGTTAGATGGTGGAGGTATTTTTGAGGTTACATTCATATCAGTAGAGGGTGATATTACTTTTTCATTGGTGTTATCTGCAGGTTGAGGATTTGTTATAGAAGAGAGACTATGGTTATGTTGTTCAGTAACTTCAGTTTCCATTTCATCATTTCCACTGGGTTTACTTGGACAAAGCTGAGCTACATGTCCTTCTTGATTACAAATAAAACAGGTCATGATATCAGTAGAGAAGTATACACGGTATGAGGTATTGTCAAAATATACAACAGTTGAATCTGGTAGTTTGTTTAGATCTTCAGGTTCTATGTACACTTGTCTTCTGAAGCTCATAATATGCAAGAAGCCCGGTTCTGATATTCCTGCTTTTATGAACGAGATCTTGGAGGATGTTGTAATTTTCCTTTTGGTGAACTCCTTTTCAATTACATTGTGTGGTATGATTGGGCACACGTTGGATATAATTACCCTTTTAAGTTTACTAATGAGAGGTCTAACATTGAGTTCACGATTCTTTATAACAATTGTTTTATTTTTATCAGTGAATTTATCTGCAACGGCTTGACTTGACAGAAAGATACATATTCGGTTGTTAGATATGCGTGAAACAAATCTAATATTACTAGCATCAACAATAGAGGCAACCTTGCTAATATAATCTTTAATTGAAAGTCCTTCTTGAGCTTCAATTACAATAGCTTGTTCTTTAGATGGAAAGGAATCTGATGATGTAGCACCTGCATATGACTTCTTTAATGACATACCTTGTTGTGAGTCCGTACTGTTGGGGGTTATGTCTCTCCTGTTGTCAGGAGAATCCATTTTTCCTGGAAGTACAGCTGCATCTGCAGCTGTACGTGAAATTCACGTGATGATATACTGTGTTTTGCTTACAGTATTAGAAACAGATTCGTATATAGTTACAACAAGTTAGGTAAATAACTCGTGTATCGTTTGTACACCACTGTTCACAGCACGACCTACTCGTACGGC